>VZTR01002062.1:244433-260223 GCA_013400775.1 Chaetops frenatus
AACGCCGACATCGGGTCCGATCTCATTAAATTATACGGCTGACCCTTAACCTGGTAACCCCCCGGCCCGAGTCGCACCGAGGAGATGGTGTTGCCGCCTACTTCCTCTCATCCTGTTTAATCTGAATTGACGTTCTGGGAATCGGGGAAGATCCAAAGCCTGTGCTTGGCAGGGCCTTAAGGGAGGCATGTTAAAAATTATCTGCACGAGTCTTCAGCTTCGTTCGGTGGTCGGAGGGTAAAGCCCACCCAAAAACGTGGCTCAGATAGATGCGACCTTCAGATCGGCCAGCTCTGGCCAGATTAGTCCATATGAATAGGAAAAACAAAGAGGTGATAAATCAGCTGTTTACTGTGACTGTTCCTAACGTTGCACTACCCTAAGGCACTCGGAGCCAGAAACCAGAGGGTGTGGGACTGCCCTGTCCTGACTGCTGTTTGCTCCAAGACAAATTCCCAGAGACTGCTTTGGGACTCTGTGATTAGGAAGGCCCCTGGCAGTTCATGCTGGCACTGCAGAGGGCACGTGTTGAAAGCCCGCTGGAAGGGGATGTACACAATCATCAGGCACCTTAAATGAGCAGAGCGTGTGTTGCAACTTCCAGGCGCTGGGGCCAGGCCAGTAGTCCGGACCATACATTCCAAGTGTGCAGAGCATAGATCAGAAACTGGAATTGACCCACTATACTTACTCTGCTTAGTAAATCAATTTGCAGTTATGTCACTGAGCAATGTGATTCTGTCCTTGTAGCCATCCCACCCTACCTTCACCTGTGCTATTTATACAATGAAAAATAAGGAAATACAACCACAGGAGAAGGCACATAAGAGTTACTTACACAGCTGCAAAATACAACTACAGGACCTGTAGATTACTGTGAGAAGAAAAGCAGCTGGCAAAGAATTAAGACTCTACCATTTTGTGTGGCAGGAATCTGAAATGGGATTTAATTCACCCTGGAGACATTTAGACATACCTTATTTATGCAGATTTATTTGAACACAAGGAGAAATTAGAGCATTCATACAGTTAATACTGCAACACCACTGCCTATGGGAGCTTGCCACTATCCCAAGTCTGCAGTTGCTTGTTGCAATTGCTTCTGGAGGAGTCCTGTGTTGGTGTTGCTGCTTGAGTAAACAGTGGCAATCATGAAAGGCGCCTTTCTGTATAAACATGTCCAAAGTTCAAGGACAAGTGGGGTATTCAGCACAACTAAAGCACTACTCCCATTCAAAGCTGCAAGACCATTATCAACATGGAGCAAACGGGTCCAGTCCTCTCTGTTCCTGTGATTCCTCACGACGCTCTGCAATTCAAGTGGTAAGGCAAGCAAAATGCAGCAGCAAGAAAGGACCTGGGATGAGAGGAAAGGTAATGCTTAGAGGCATGCCAGCTTCAAAATCTTCCACATCTGCCCTAACCCATCAGGAAGGTGGCCCCTTGCACTTTTTTGGTATGGTGCATACTCATGAAAGTTTTTTTGCTAGTTAGCCCCTTATGGAAATGGACATTATTCCTCTGTATAGTTTCCCGTCCTTCACCAGCTCGATTCTACCCCTGCTTAGGGACTGTCATCATGTAATTGTTTTTCCTGATACCATCGACACTTGAGCCCTTGAACTACATTCTCACATGCTCATGTTTCCAGCAGGTCAGTGCAAACATCCTTAACCTGGCACTACAGAGAGCCTTTGTGTTTCACCTGGAATGTGAAGAGAGCTAAATCGAGGCCAGCATGCTCTAGAGCACAGACCATATTCCCTATTACATGTGTTCCTCCACACTTCTACCAAGAAACAGTTCTTCATACATTCAAAATTTCCTGTATACATCTCTTGGCTCATGGCACACAGTAAGAATTTATCCCACTTCAGATGATCCCACAGTTATCTGATACTGCAAATTAGATACTTCACTAATGAGTCTGAATGTATGTAGCAAAGATGAGATTGAAACCTTTTCTCACACATACCCCAAGCCTCAGAACCAGTAGAGCTCCATTTTGTTCATAGGTTGCATGTGCAGAGGAAGGCACATCATGCTGACCAGCCACGTGTTCAGCAGCTACATCAACAGTTCTCTACTTCATCAAGAAGAGGTTAAGTTTCTGCTGATTTGAAAATGGTAATTGAGTGTTTTTCTCATGTCATCCTGACAGAAGAAACAGCATGTTTATTTCTTCCTAATCTCATGTAACAGTGTAAAATGAGTATGTGTAGATCAGTAAAATACCACACCAGGGACTACAAAAGGTGAGCAGAGTTACAAGATTTTATTATAATCTAAGGCATAAAGGATGTTATTCAGGTTCCTGCCTCCTAAGTTCAAATATTTCTGACAATTCCTTAAAGCACATATTCCTAGTATTATTATGAGAAAAAACACAAAGATGTAATAATTTTTTTTCAGACAGACCCTTCAAAGTAGAGTTTAAAAAATATCAGGCTATAAAGAGATGCAAATTGTTAATAAAAAGCAAGAGTTTGCCTCTTGGGCACACACCTGAATGACGACAGGGAAGGATTCAGTATTAACAATACAGTGGCTTCATAGATATAAATACCAAGTAGCAGAAGCTCTTTGTGCTTCCATAAAGAAGCTGTAAATGTACTAAAGAAACAGAAAAAGCATGCGAACTAGTTCCATGGTAATACATCTGACTATAAATTTCTTCTTAACATGTATCATCATAAGGAAAAAGGACAATAAAGTCCAATACCTTCTTCATATACATATTTACATGTACAACATTTAGCTGTATTACAAGGCATTACCCAGCATGTTGATTTACATGATCAGTGGCAGATCTGTCCATGCCAGCAAAATCAATATAAGCTCATCTTCCACTCTGTATAAAGAAAAGTTTCAAATTTTTGAGTTCTTAATGAATCAAAAATCCAAGTATCATGACAATTCCTTCTTTATTAGTGTCCTGGTTTTGGCTGGGATGGAGTTCATATTCTTGTCAGTAGCTTGGATTTAGTATGAGAATAATGTTCTCATGAACACCCTGATGTTTTGGTTGTTGCTAAGTGACTAAAGCCCAAACAACAGATCCCTACTGAGGCCTGAACAACAGACCTTGAGCCAAAGTTAATCTCTAGATGAGCATTCCAACCAAATGTTATGTATGTATTTCCTCATTAACAAAGTATTGCTGTATGTATTCGTTTTTAGGCAAAATATTTACCTTTCCATATTTAGAAACCAGGTAAGGCCACATCTGGCCTTTTTAGGGGGTATAGGATGAAAGACAACTCCCTTGGTTCCTCCTGGAGCCCTGGTGAGGCTTTAGGAAAAAGCCAATAGAAGAATGAAATTAGAAATTATGTCAGCTTGTTTGTTTAACAGTATAAAATCTGGGCTACTGTCACAGCAAAGTCAGGGAGCCTTGTGGCCTGCAAGGTGGACACACCACTGGAGTTCCATTACCAGGCGTGGTTCTCCAGTGCTTCGCTGTGACAGCTTCCCCCCACAGTTGATGTTTTAAGGATGTGGATTATGGTCAAGTATTAAGGTAATTGATGATGTATCTTAATCATTATCGGCATTCTTTCATAGTAACAATTACGTGCATTGATTACCTAATCCTTTTGTAATTCTTTGCTAAGGATCATGTGCATTGCTTAGCCTATCCTTTTGTGATTCTTTGAAGTTTTGCATTATAGTAAATTACACTATTCCTTAAGTTGGAGCCTGTGTCTGTCTCTCTGACCCTGCTCACTGGCAAAACACTAAGTGGTACTTAGGGTAAAGTCAAGGACTTTTCAGTGTCTCATGCCCTGCCAGGGAGGAGCTCCACAAAAAACTGGGAGGGAGCATGGCCAGGACAAGTGACCGAATTGGCCAAAGGGATATTCCATACCCTAGAACATCATGCCCAGTATATAAACCGGGGGAGTTACCTGGAAGGCAGATGATCGCTGTTCAAGGACAATCTGGCTATCGGTCAGCAGGTGGTGAGCAGTTTTGTTGTGGTGGGTTGACCCTGGCTGGACACCAGGGACCCACCAAAGCTGCTCTTTCACTCCCCCCTGCAAATGGACTGGGTAAACACAGAAAAAGGTTTGAGTCAAGTATTGGGAGAGCTCACTCACCAAATACCATCGTGGGCAAAACACACTGAACTTGGGGATATTAATCGAATTTATTATTAACAAGATCAGAGCAGGATCATGAGAAGTACAATAAATCTTAAAAACACTTTCCCCTAACTGTCCCTGCTTCTTGGGCTCTACTTCCTCCCTCGCCAGTAGTGCAGGGAGACAGGGAATGGGGGTTATGGTCAGGTCATCACCCATTGTTCCTGCCACTGCTCTGAAAGTCCTTCCCCTGCTCCAGTGTGGGGTACCTCCCACAGGAGACAGTACTCCACAAATTTCTCTAACATGAGTCCATCCCACAGACAACAGCTCTTCCCAAACTGTTCCTATGGGGGTCATTTTTCCACAGAGTGCAGTCCTTCGGGCACAGCCTGCTCCAACACGGGTGTGCCACAAGTTCTATCAGAACACCTGCTCTAGTGTGGGTTCCTCTTGCCCTGGGTTTGCAGGTCCAAATTGTCCTCCCCACTGGGAGAGGGGGTGGGTGGAGTGAGCAAGCAGTTTTGTGGCTTAGTTGCCAGCTGGGGTAAAACCATAACACAGACTACGTGTGCAAATCTACCAAGAACAACAGCCTAATGACATCAAACATCCTGACCAAAAGTTGTTTATTCCTTCATATAAATATAACCAGTGCAGCTAAGGAAAATCAGTTACTATAAAGTATTTATTCCAAGAAGCAGTTCTAATACACACTGAGATAATGAATGGATAATATATATATACAGGCAATGATCACAATATACAGATCTTACATGGTATTTACAAAACGTTTAATCCCCAATGATGCAACCGCCTGATGGTGGGAAAGAATATTGCTGTCAAATACACACAGTTAACTGTNAGATGAGCATTCCAACCAAATGTTATGTATGTATTTCCTCATTAACAAAGTATTGCTGTATGTATTCGTTTTTAGGCAAAATATTTACCTTTCCATATTTAGAAACCAGGTAAGGCCACATCTGGCCTTTTTAGGGGGTATAGGATGAAAGACAACTCCCTTGGTTCCTCCTGGAGCCCTGGTGAGGCTTTAGGAAAAAGCCAATAGAAGAATGAAATTAGAAATTATGTCAGCTTGTTTGTTTAACAGTATAAAATCTGGGCTACTGTCACAGCAAAGTCAGGGAGCCTTGTGGCCTGCAAGGTGGACACACCACTGGAGTTCCATTACCAGGCGTGGTTCTCCAGTGCTTCGCTGTGACAGCTTCCCCCCACAGTTGATGTTTTAAGGATGTGGATTATGGTCAAGTATTAAGGTAATTGATGATGTATCTTAATCATTATCGGCATTCTTTCATAGTAACAATTACGTGCATTGATTACCTAATCCTTTTGTAATTCTTTGCTAAGGATCATGTGCATTGCTTAGCCTATCCTTTTGTGATTCTTTGAAGTTTTGCATTATAGTAAATTACACTATTCCTTAAGTTGGAGCCTGTGTCTGTCTCTCTGACCCTGCTCACTGGCAAAACACTAAGTGGTACTTAGGGTAAAGTCAAGGACTTTTCAGTGTCTCATGCCCTGCCAGGGAGGAGCTCCACAAAAAACTGGGAGGGAGCATGGCCAGGACAAGTGACCGAATTGGCCAAAGGGATATTCCATACCCTAGAACATCATGCCCAGTATATAAACCGGGGGAGTTACCTGGAAGGCAGATGATCGCTGTTCAAGGACAATCTGGCTATCGGTCAGCAGGTGGTGAGCAGTTTTGTTGTGGTGGGTTGACCCTGGCTGGACACCAGGGACCCACCAAAGCTGCTCTTTCACTCCCCCCTGCAAATGGACTGGGTAAACACAGAAAAAGGTTTGAGTCAAGTATTGGGAGAGCTCACTCACCAAATACCATCGTGGGCAAAACACACTGAACTTGGGGATATTAATCGAATTTATTATTAACAAGATCAGAGCAGGATCATGAGAAGTACAATAAATCTTAAAAACACTTTCCCCTAACTGTCCCTGCTTCTTGGGCTCTACTTCCTCCCTCGCCAGTAGTGCAGGGAGACAGGGAATGGGGGTTATGGTCAGGTCATCACCCATTGTTCCTGCCACTGCTCTGAAAGTCCTTCCCCTGCTCCAGTGTGGGGTACCTCCCACAGGAGACAGTACTCCACAAATTTCTCTAACATGAGTCCATCCCACAGACAACAGCTCTTCCCAAACTGTTCCTATGGGGGTCATTTTTCCACAGAGTGCAGTCCTTCGGGCACAGCCTGCTCCAACACGGGTGTGCCACAAGTTCTATCAGAACACCTGCTCTAGTGTGGGTTCCTCTTGCCCTGGGTTTGCAGGTCCAAATTGTCCTCCCCACTGGGAGAGGGGGTGGGTGGAGTGAGCAAGCAGTTTTGTGGCTTAGTTGCCAGCTGGGGTAAAACCATAACACAGACTACGTGTGCAAATCTACCAAGAACAACAGCCTAATGACATCAAACATCCTGACCAAAAGTTGTTTATTCCTTCATATAAATATAACCAGTGCAGCTAAGGAAAATCAGTTACTATAAAGTATTTATTCCAAGAAGCAGTTCTAATACACACTGAGATAATGAATGGATAATATATATACAGGCAATGATCACAATATACAGATCTTACATGGTATTTACAAAACGTTTAATCCCCAATGATGCAACCGCCTGATGGTGGGAAAGAATATTGCTGTCAAATACACACAGTTAACTGTATGCCTTTGATAAACTCTGCAAGAAGTCCAACCGTTATAAAGTTCTCAGATGAAAATGTACATTCACAAGACCACATTTTTGAAAAGGCGAGGGTGCCTGCATTTCTAACACTTCCCATCCTCTTAGAAACAGCACAGGATTTTTTCCCCCTGCATTTGCACATTAGGAGTGGCTGGCCAGAACATTGAAGAAGTGAAAAACTTCATCTTTATCCATTACTGCTACTTCAGTTGAGCATTCAGTACATAATACTGGATGATATATTTCCTCTTCTTCTTGCATTGATTGTACAGAGGCAATTTCTTTGCTATGCTTCATTTTCTTACTTCTTCTCTTCACCTTCTTTCTGTATTTCAGTATTTCCTCTTTGTTAACAACACAGTTCATCACAAACATTGCTCTGTACTGTGTTTTGTAAGATTCATGTCTATGGAGAAGGGGAGAAAATGCAAGTCATACCATTCATATAACTCTGCTTCCAAGAAATCTGTTATCATTACTGAGAGTGGGATTAAAGACAGGAAGTAACATGCCAAAGGGCTGAAAGCCAAATAAATAGGAATTTTATAAACAGAAGTCACAGCTACAAAAATAATAAAAACATAGAATTGCAGCCATCTGTTGTTTTTTTTAAGGCATTTAAAAAAAATACCGGCTGTTGCTGAAAGAAACACCCTGGAGTACAATGGTATTGGTACTGCAGAATTATGCATTGCTACACATAGCTGATAATAGGCACAAGATCAGGAAGCTGTGAGTGCAAATGACTGGCATCGGCATCCTAAAATGTTGTGCAAGTCTGAAATTCCTTATTTATAAATAATATCATTGACATCTCACACTAGAAGCAACATGTCTATAATAAAACATAAAATTTCAGCTGTCATCAGTCTTAACAACTGTAGATCTGGAGTATGTAGCAAAATTCAGTCCTTCAATTTAACTCAATGTCCCTGGGGCTGCAATTTTACAGCAGCCTAAACCAACCTAACAATGGCTGCAGAAGTCCAATCTCAAATTCTGCTGGCTTATTGCTTCCATGACACTGTGCTGAGCTAGTTCAGTGGATTAAACCCAGGAAAGACCAGTCTGACAATAAAAATAGAGTTTTCTGTCAGCTTAGCAAACTGAAACACTTAACTATAGAACAGGGTCAAGGAGTAACAGAGCCAGCAAAGCAGAGGAAAACAGGACCCAGTACTTAGATGATTTTAGGCTGCTGTGGAATTTCATCTCATCCTCAGTCACCAGAAATACTCAATAAATGACAGGTATTTTATTCCTCATTCCTGAAGATTTCTTTTTACTTTACTCCCAGTTCTAGAGTCCTTTCCTTAGCAGGAGTTAGCAGCACTAACTAGGCCTGCAATGCAGTCATATTCTGAAGAGTGGCAAAACACACTGTGGATTCTCACCTAAATATCCTCCTGGCACTTTTAAATGTAACTACACTCAAAACTGTAACTCCTAAGACTCAAAACAAGTAAGAATACACTATCTTTATTTTGCTTAACCCCCCTTTAACAAGGCATTTTTAGACAAAAATAACCTGGAATAGTTTTATGCCTCTAAACATCAAGCCAAAATATATATAGATAGATCTCTAAAATCCCCAGTCTTCTTGAAATGCCTGTTGAGTGTCCAAGATTATTATTTTTTTGAAAAATTTACCTTCTCCACTATGCTAACCTTCCACCTTATTCTTCCTCATCTCCACACTGCAGGTTAAACTGATCATCATCCTTACAAAGTAGCATCTAACCCTAAATCTGATTCACATCTCTCTGCCTTCTCTTTATTAGGGCCACCTTGCAAGACAGAGTAGATAAAAATCTGTAGATCAAACTGAATATACTAATACTGCTACTGGCCAACAAAAAGGCATTACAAAAAGACCCTTTGTTGTTCACTGCTGTTACCTCTGGCAGTCCAGGCATAATGTTGTCATGCAAGCAGGGCAGTTCAGAACAGCATCACTATTTGGAACAGCTGCAGGTTTTGCCTGCTGCTGCTGCGGTGCTCTTCTCTGGTTACGGTACCTGCCAATTTGAGAGAGGAGGAAGGGGAGATAAAAAGTGAAATTAAGTGCTCTTGCTGTTGGTCATATCAATTCAACTGTTAAACCTTTCTTTGCATTAAAATACACCAATTAATACTTGGCTCCTTCTGGACACCTTTTCATTAATTCAAAGAACATAAATGAGAAGTTGAGGGGAAAACACATACCAGTATCTTTTCTTTTACAGAGTGTTTTCATTTGGTGAGACAAATACATGTGGCGTGAGAATTTGTGCCTAATAACCCTCTCCTCTGACGAGGCAGGTATCTCAAGTGCCATCTCTGTAGGCAGCATTCATTATCTTGTTCAAAAGATTTATGTGGAAATTTTACTTCTGCTGCAACAACCATTTTTCTACTTCAACCTTCTAAAAATCCTCATTAAAGTAGCTTTGCACTGTTCCTGTTTTCTCTGAACATCTTGTGGCCTGCTAAATTCAAAACTAGAAATATAGTATTTATCAGGAACAGATATTAACCAACAATCAAATCATCTTGCAACACTTTAATTCACAGCATGGTTTTTTAGATGAGATCTACAGATGAAACTGCCTTGCAGAATTTGGAAATCTTGATTTTAAAAATTGAAATGAAGTTTTGAAGACTCAGTTTCCATTACACACACCTAAAACGTTTTACAGGCTTTTAAGTTTCTTATGCTATAAGTTTATATACAAAAAATAGTTTCGTTGCATGGACTTCACAGCATTGGCTTTTTCTCTACATTCACCATTTTCATTTAAAATTTGCAGTTTATGTTAAGCATCTTACAAGTCAAATATTTATGGCTGCTTACCCTCTCCTCTGTGAGTCAACCCACTCTTGGTCTCTACTGTCTTCTTCTGGGTCATAGAGCAGCTCATCATTAGAGAGAATCTGACGTTGCTGATGCTTTCTGGTTTTACGGGCATCCTGTGTTTCTGGAAAAATTTGTGCAAGAGCGTGTTACATCCATCACACACAAATTATCAAAATATACAATTTCCAATTTTCATTTTCCATCCTTGCAATAAATCTAAACTGAAATTTAAATGCCTGGCTCATCTCTCCTCCAAGCGCACAACCCCAAAGCGTTACACTGGGATACATCATAAAACTGCAGGAACTACACTGAGATGATACAGGCTGGTAATTCCCCTCAAAAATGCTGCCTTCAAAAACAGCCACCTGAACCCCCCCAAGAGGATTTTACAGGATCTGAGAGAGTGAGTGGTACTATCAAGATGCTCTCCTCTCGCCTCTGTCATTTACCTATTTTATCTTCATCCTCTGAATCAGAATCGAAGTAAATGTCATCATAGTATTTTGAAGTGCTGGCAGATCCAGTCAGCCCAGTACTTGAGGAAGAACCTACAGGTGAAATTAGAAGTGTAAGAAACCCTCACTAAAAGGACAGCAAGACATATAGACTAGAACAATCCTTTATTTTCAAGTTACTCTGTCCACAGTGCTCTGTTCTACCTGAGTGTGTTAAGTAACAGTTCTTCCAATTTATTCCCACACCCTTATCAGTCACATCACTTTCCTTACTTCATTTACAGGCATTATCAGAGCAAAACTGCTCCCCCTCCCTCAAAGATGAACCTCAGGTACAGTTTGAAGCAAAGTTTCTCCCAACATTCCCTTTAGACACAGAGGACACCGTATCAAATGTGCCTGTCTCTGCCCTACATAATACACACAAGAAATCTTTAGTCATGTGAAAGAAATACAGGTGTGGCACATTGCTTCACAAATTCTGATTACAATAAAATTCACTTTAAAAAGTCCCCCAAAATTTCAGGGCCACGGAAGTTCAAAAAAGACCTAGATGAACTGCCAAGCAGTCACAGTCACTCCACACCAAAATTCCTCTTCTGTGCTGTATGGATGTGGTAAGTATTGCTACATAGTCTTAACTGTACAACCAAAACCTAAAGATGATTTGGCCACCAACACATAATTCATGATTTCATATGCAAGCAGATGTTAAGTGTGATTTACCCATTTCCGGTGATTTCCATTTGCCTTCCATAGTCTTCATGGTGGTGTTCAGTTCTGCTTCCATCTCCTTCTGGAACTCATCCTCACTGGAAGACTCGCTCTCCCCAGTCAGGCACTCCCGTATCAGCTTCCGCTTCTGGTCAGGAGTGCCATGTAGGAGCACATCCACCTCATCCTCTGAGCTACAAACATTTAAGCGGTACACACCTAATTATTACGAATAGGCTAAAACGCAGACATAGTCACATGGAGAACGAACATATGAATTGTGTGGGTGCACTAGAAAGCACTTACTTCTACGTTTACGGGCAATGTACATATTAAAGCACTTTATCAGCTTAGGTTTAAAGGCAAAGGAGCTTCAGCCGACTGCGGCCTGCCACACTGCGCTTGCAGCTCTCGCTCCGCGCAGGGAGCTGTGCGGTCAGAAATATAAATACGCCGGTTTCAAGGAAACGCCGCTGCTGATGTGGGGCTGATCCTCCCGCACTCCGCGGGCAGCCCGGGGCCGGTACCCAGCGCCGGCCGAGAGCCCCGGCCCTCACGGCTTGGTTGGCACCGCCAGCGTCGCAGCGCGGCCGGGCCAGCTCACGCCATGCGGGGACTGGGGCCCGCCGCCGCCGGCCCGAGCCCACCCCCCGGCCGGCAGCTCCGGGCACCTGCTGAGCGCTCGCTCCTCGTCGCTGGGTTCCTCCACCACGTACGGATCGTCCTCCTCCCGCAGGCGGCTCATGGCGCCAGCGCTGCTCGCCCACTGCCGCAGCCAGGCCCGGCCCGGCCCCTTCCGGACGCCGCGGCGGCTTCCGGCGGCCGAGCCCCNCCGCGACAAGGCCCGGCACAGAGCGGGGCCCCGGCCGCTCCCGGGCCCCCCCGCAGCGGGGATCGGGCAGGCGAGTCTTGGTCTTTTCCTTTTTCTCCTCGGAGTTGCAAGGCCACGTTTTAAGCACGTTTTCCAGAGTTACCGAGCCAGACTTAGAGCTTTAAGAGACACACCCAATACCAAGAGGCTTGGAAAAAATTTAATGAGCTAGTAACACTCAACAGCGAGGACTAATCTAAAAACTGTTCCCACAACCTACTTAAAATATTTACAATATTGTTAACTGTATATACATTGTCTTCTTTGCCCCTTGTAGTTTATTTATAGATGAGTTCCGTAGGAATTATACCTGTTATAGCTAGAAGATGAACTGCACAGTATTAGTGTAGTAGGCATTGCTGGGAATACTCTCCGTACTAGGGAAGTTGCCAAGACCCACTGGGCACTAGTCATGGAAGCCTGAGGTGATGAGTACATGAATCAAAGCACGATGCAAACTTCTCTGCCTTTGCAGTGTTTTGATGTGCAAGGCTGAAGGGTAAGTATTCTACACTGTGCAATTCACCCTATTTGAGAAAAACAAAACAAACCACACACCTCTGTGTGGCAGTCCAGGGCATCTGTAATCACAGAGACATTGACTTACACTGATCTGCATTTTCAACCGTACCATTGACCCAAAACTCACTGCTTATAAAGCAGCAATTCCTCTGGGAACAGCAGTTCATCAAGTAAAGCCTAATTTCATGACATCCTGAAATTACACAACATAACAGCACCTCTTGGAAAAAGGTCATAGTTCAAGGAAGGGAGACCAATCAATACAACTAACAATCCTGGATTCATAGCTCTAAGTTTTAAGTCCAGTTAGCAGAATGAGATTCTTTTCACACATTCCTTTATAGGAGATACCTTCACTTTTTTTCGTGAAGCAAAACATCGTATCTGTATCACAGTGGGGCAGTGTTACTTTTCACTGATATTTCATGTACCTTCTGAACTCCTTTCTGCTACTCTATTTCCCCTTTCTGGGAAGAAACCCGGGAAGTTCTCTCAAACCTATTTCTGCCAAAGAAATTGCAGAGTCAGCCACCAAGCTCAAAACAATTTAAGTACACTAGATAGGAAAGTCACAGACAAACAGATAAAACCTGAGAATGCAAGTGAAAAAGTACTGGGCAAGTAGTGTCAGACCAATCCAATACTTAGTCAAGGGTTTTTACATGATGGATAGAGAAAAAAAACAAATTAATCTAATTTACTCGAGAATACTAAGCTTATAGATGATACAGTGTGTGCATCATTTTAGAAAAATCACCGATTTCATGGTTTATTTTACAATAATTGGATTAGTCTACAAGTTAAGGCAAACATACTAATGCATCTGCTTTTCTTTTTAAATCATAGTTATAAAGGTTACACAAAGTTTTCCAAAATTTCTAGGAAATGTTCACAATTGAAAAAAAGATAAGTTTTTTGATATAAGTACATGGAAAAAAAACTAAGACAGTGTATACAATGCCATTATAGTAACAATATTCAAATATCTAATGGTAATATTTAGGCCATTTGAACAATGTGCTTCAAATGGTTATCTTCAGAAATTACTTACAAAGGTAAATAAGATTGCAGCCGTATCATAGTATTCATAACATGAACATTATTATATTGGCTATTTTCACAAAACCCGAGCATTTGGTTTCTGAACAATGAAAGCGTATAATGATTAAATAAACATGAATATGTATGTATAACAAGTATGCTGTTCTGGAGCTACTTTCAGGTGTTTAATTCTTTTGAAAGAAGAAGCTTGTTTATGTGCACTTTGTCCAATGTTTTCTCCAGGGAACTGTAAATGCCTATTTAAAGTCATGAAAACAAAATCCAGAGGAGGGCAGCCCTTGTTAGTGGGAGGACGGAACGTAGCTTATGTGTCACCATTTAACACTGCCAGGCAGCTCTGCAGAAGCTGTAAGTTACCCTGTAAAAATAAAGAAAAATATCACCACATTTGTCCTCTTTGTTTTTTAATTAGCAATGATACCACTAAAGAATAGACAGGTTTTAAACTTATGGAAAAATATGTGTAACTTTATACTGAAAGAGTTTTTTTGAATGTAGGAGTATCGTGTCATGGAAATAAACAGAGCCAATGTGAGATTCAAATATAAGCACTTACTACCCTTTCATGATTCTTGCTAGAGGTCTAGTCTGGCCACAAAAACTATTCACTGTAGAGCCCTCTCTCAGCAATGAAATTCACAGTTGCAAACTTTAAAATATTTTATATAGCAGTACCATTGCTCTGTCACCAGAATGAGATTCTCAAAGTTTAAGTATTCATGTGTTATACTGAATGCTGTATTCATCAACAAATATTAAACAATTCATAGCACTTGGGCTCTCCTCACATATAGCAGCCATTCGAGCTGACAGCTTTGTTCAAGGAGGAGGCCTTGTTCAGAAGACAGCAGACTGATTTACATGCTTAGCCAGGTGATTGAGCCATCAAAGTTGAGTTTAGCCATTGCAGCTGGAGCTACAGAAGTGATTATCAGAACATTAACTCATCTTAACTCTAAGCCAAGCTCTGGCCTTCTTTCCAAACACAGTTTTAAATCTTCTTTAAAGCATTCTGGCTCTACCATAAAAATATACAGACTGATTTTCAGGTATCTAAATGAATTTAGAAAACTGATACCCTTGTGGATTAAGCAAATGTGATTGACGAGTCAGAATTTACTTTGCAGGAAAAAAACAAAACAAAACACCAAAACAACCCAGTATTCATATGTGCATTTATTTATGCTTACATCACTTTAAACTACTAGTTATTCACTCTGAAATACCTGTACTACATTTGTTCCTAAATCTGAAATCTCTATGTAAGAAAAAAATTTTGGGCTGTTGACAGTGTTAAGAGTAATTCCTATCAGGTTCAGATAAAATGCAAGAACAAAGCAGTCTGAATGACCAGTTATGAACATGGAAGAAACTGGTGACCTCGAAAATTTTTTGGATCAAAAAGAAACATATAAAGAAAACTTCAGATACACAAAAGCATGTAAGTATCTGTGATGTGCATGCCTTTCATAAACAGTCCACAGAAGTCCTTAAGAATTTGTAATTATTTTTTTAAGTTAAAAGCATTCCAAGTGACTTGTGATAGATAAGTAGAACATTCATCACTCAGCCCCAAAAGGTAAATCATAATTCTTATGCCCTCTTCAGGTTCTTATAATCCAGATTAAGCAGTTAACTGATTTAAAGGCTTGAAAGCAGATTCCTAGTTACGCCTACTAAATCCTTCTCAGCCTTATCCAGAAGGCAGCAATTTCAGTTACAGCTGCAACAGCTTTTCTGTCTCTTTATGTCTATACTGGCAATATAGGCAACACAAGCTATTTTTTCAAAGGCTTGTCATTTGGTGACATGAACAAGTTCTACATAAGCAAGATACATGGGGACTCAGTGGCCCATCTTTGTGGTGTACAGGATTCATAACTCTAAGGTCTGTTACTGAAAAGCTGATTATTGACTATAATGAACTAATGAATTGAAAGGAATACTTCAGCCTGAAGTCTTCCATCTTCAAATGGAATTCAGTCTGAAATATAGTTATGGACTGCACACGTTACCTGTAACTAAAGTGTGACAATAATCTTTTGGCCATCTTATTACAGAAGCATGAAGTGTATTTGTAATTTACAGGCCATTATGTAGCACTCTAAAAAAAAAAAAAAAGTTACCAAGGCATCTGTGCTGGCGTTGGCTGGGGTAGAGTTAATTTTCTTCTCAGTGGCTAATACAGGGACGTGTTTTGGATTTGTGCTGGAAATGGTGTTGATAATATTCAGATGACATCATTAATGCCAAGCAGCCCTTACTCAGCCTTTTCTGCTTCTTGTACTGGCATGCTGCAGAAGTGGCTGGGGGTGCATGGGAATTGGGAGGGACACAGCTAGGACAGCTGACCCCAAAGTGGCCCAAGGGATATTCCAGACCATGTGACATCATGCTCAGTGTATAAGGTGGGGGAAATAAGAAGGGAGAGAGGGGCATTCAGAGTGTTGTCATCTCAAGTCACTGTAACACATTATGGGGCCCTGCTCTCCTGGAGATGGCTGAACATCTGC
>VZTR01002062.1:262508-289834 GCA_013400775.1 Chaetops frenatus
CAGACCATGTGACATCATGCTCAGTGTATAAGGTGGGGGAAATAAGAAGGGAGAGAGGGGCATTCAGAGTGTTGTCATCTCAAGTCACTGTAACACATTATGGGGCCCTGCTCTCCTGGAGATGGCTGAACATCTGCCTGCCCATGGGAAGCACTGAATAAAGTCCTTGTTTAGCTTTGCTTGCATGCACGGCTTTTGCTTTCCCTGTTAAACTGTCTTTAACTCAACCCACAAGTTTTCTCACTTTTCTGAGTTTTAGTTGCCAGCTGAGGTTAAACCATCACAACATCCTTTACACCTCAGTCATTTCCAGACTAAGGCAGCCAGTTTACTAAAATTTTCCAAATAGGCACATCATTCATTTTCATTAGATCAAATTTACAAAGTTCACAAGAACCACCTCATTTAAATTATAATAAATCAAGGATAATAGAAGCTGTGAGCCATTACTCCTTGTGGCTGTAGTATCTGACATACTTGACTTACATTAGCACAGCTTGAGAAAGTCCTATACATTCAGATTCAGAAAAGTGTTTCTTGCCAGCTCACATTCCTGCGCTGTAGATATTAAAATTATTGGCAGAACCACAGTGACAGAAACATCCTTTTCAGGAAAGAGAATTACTGACAAAACATTTCATCAAATCCCTTAGCACTGCATTTTGCTTAGTTCCTTCTTCTGTCAGTTCCAAACAGACATCTGTTGCTAGTAACACAAGAAATTCTTTTTCCAAAAAACCCATAGAGCCAAGACTGTATGTATTAATATTTGTGGAAAATACATGTTTCTGTTTGTTTATGTGAAGGAAGTGACTATCGTACTCAGTTACAATTTGTATGTCAAAAGACTCTAAAAATATAGCCAAGGCTATGAATGCTCTAAGTATAATGATTTTAACCTTAGCAGTTTCACCAGCTATCAAACCTCCCTTCTTGAACTTGAAGTCCAACACAGGAATACCTCAAAATCCAACCATTTAAAATACTGAACAGTACACCAAATGCAGCTTTTGCACCAAAATGGCCGAACACTTATTCAGGTTTTACATTAGCTACAGCTGCACTAAGTCATGAAGAAACACAGAGCTAATAAAACAGAAGCTAAACACTATCTAAGGGGATAATAGCCAGAACAGCCACAGAAAAAGAAACATCAGTATGTTTAGTGTAGGTCACTGACCAATGACAATCTATAGCTTCAGTTTGGCAGCTATTCTAAATAAATCTAGGGTGCATGCTGCTGCTCAGAAGGCAGTTCTTTTATACTGCCAGACCCTCCCAGCCAAAACTGTGTTTTGATACAAGGGCTGTTGTGAAAACAAGACAAAGTAAAGCTTAGGAAAACCCAGAGCAGCTTTCAGCTCTTTCTTACTATGCAGCTGCACACATAATTGTGCCAACATAAGGGAAAGGAAGAGTTATGCATCATCATCCTTCCTGGCAGCAGCCTGCTCTTTTATCAACTTAAAGCAAACTCAACCTGCAGTCTGATTTTTAGCTTTTTCAAGTGTCTTGAGTTGTAATTCAAAAAGATAAAAGGATATTAGCAATACTTCCAAGAAGTATGTTATAGGGAAGTAGTATAAACATAACTGGGCAGACAGGGTTTACTTAGAATTTGTACATACAGTGTCTCTGATTTACTGAGTTTATTCCCCTATCACCATCGAGTCTTTTAGAGCTACAGGCAGGTATAGCTCACAAAATGCAAGCTGTGCCTCTGAACCTTTTCTCAATTCTTTGGTCACTCTGACTTCTTCTGTGCAGCAACTTCTGTATTTTGGGATTTGTATTTTTCTTTCCACACAGAGCAAATAACTTTAAACAGCAAGTCAAGCAGCAGCCTTTATTGTGCCTGAATTCCTCCAAGATACACCCTCTCAGGTGTATTCAGCACCCACTGCTACATCGTATTTCACCTCCATGTTTTTGGTGAGGCAGCTCCAAGTCCAGAAGACACATGGCCAGTCCGATTCAGAGACAGATGCATCTGCATGGCATCTACTCTGTAGCAGTGGGTATCCCTTGTGCCCAGACCTCCTCCCCAATTAGCATTTTTGCTGGAAGCAAACACTTTCACTTGGGTAACAGGTCATGTTACAAAGTTTGTCGGGGCTGTGCTCCACACGACTGACCAAGCAATTGCCATTTTGTTGCTACTAATAATACTTCATATGCCTGCCTCAAGTGGGTGCACAAGCACAGAGACAAGGGCTGCCAGCATCAGGTAAAGTATTTTGCCCAGAATCCAGAAGCAGGGGGCTTTTGATCTGACGTAATTAACTGACTGCCTACGTGCAAAACATAGCGTTCTTTTTTGCTTCTACTACTCCTCTTCTGGCTGTACTTCGAGAGGAATTAGGTGTCTAGAAACAGCCCAGTTTAGCCCAGTCAAAGACAGGGCTACCTAGTCCTTGAAATGGGAGCACTGTCCATGATTTGCATTTCAGACATATTCCTCTAACATTGCTCTTCCCACATCAGGGCAAAATATTACATGAAAAACACCCCAATAAAAAAGTCTTCTAATATCTTCTTTCTTCCTTTTATGGAACTAGCTTAGAAAGTGTCCACCAAACCATTTCATCCTTCAATATTCTGTACAGACTAATAAAAACCTATCCATAAGACTGTCTTCAAAAACCTTGGTTATATCATTAATAAGAACACTTCCCATTATATAATGATGAAAAATACAATCTGTTGTACTTGTAAATTCTGTAATAATCTAACTCAGAATTCACAGAAAAAAAAACCACAGGAACCAAGCTGATCCATCTGTAGTAGCTTAGCTTGTTTTAAATATGAAACAATGGCATTAAAAAAAGAGAGCTTTCAAACCTAGTGAGAAATGAAACATCCTTTCATTCAACAGGTTACAGTATTTGTTAACGTTTGTTATTCTTAGTAAAAATTACCTTTTATTACTGTAAAGCTTTAAAGATTCAAAACTGTCTAGTGAATGTTGTGCTCCATGATAAAGTAGGTGAAAATGGTCAGCAAAAAAATTCATCTTCAAAAACAGAACTATAATTCAAAGCTTTCTATTACAGTTTTGTGGACTCCTTGTTAGTAAATTCACTAAGACAAGGTAAGTCACAGACCAACTATCCAAAGAAATGTGTGTTAAACACAAGCTGTGGCAACAAACTAAAGCTAAAAATCTTCAAGCACTTACAGGTATACTGAGGACACAGGAAGCACACATCAAGTTGAAAGCTACAGAAATTAAGCATCTTCCCCCTGAATTCTGCAGTTATTAGTGGTAAATAATCAAGAGAATATTACTCCAACATTGTGACTTGGACAGTTAAAAGAAGTGATTCTTTAAGGATACTTTAGAAGACAGAGACATTGTCTAAGCATTCCACTTCAAGGCATGTGGAGACTCCAGCAAGGGTCAGCCGCAAGAGATGATGAAGAGTCAATGACACAAGCAGTGTGGATTCATTCCCTTACTAAAGCACAATATGGTAAATCAATAAAAACTACTGCAAGTAAGAATGTTAGGACTATTTAAAGTAAGGACTGTTCATCTGAAAAAGGAGTCATGTGTTCCATACATTACTGATTGCTTTAACAGCAATACATAGATACCTCATTAAACTGAACTTATACCTGCAAAGATCTAAAAAGATCAAACCTTTTTACAGTGCATTGGTTTTACAAGCAATGAGTGTAGCAGAATGAAGAATGACACCATCAACACTACTGAAAACAGTGTAAAGCACTCTCTAAAAAGTCCTCTCAATAGATATATTCTGAGTTAATTCACAGCTTCCTAACCAATGCAGTTTCAGATTTGATGAGAAATGCAAAAGAACTGGTTTTAGAAAGAAAGTTGCCTCCAGGTATAAGACTGTTCAAATAAGAGACTGTTGTACTCGTCCATGAAATCAAATACATTGTGAAATTTAAGGACAGTACAGGCCTCTTATTTTCCTATAAAAATTTATTTTCTTGAAAAGGTTATCTGCAACATGCCTCTTTTGTTAATGGTTTAAAGACAAAAAGGTTCAAAAGGCATACTCATCATACCAGACAGGCCAGAGTGATTTCATGCTTAATATCCTGTACATCAAGTCCCAAAATCTGGCTAACAGGAGAAACTGCTTCCTATCTCATCATGAAATGGTGAAATGAAGTTTTAAAAATAGGCAAGTTTTCAAATTCTGCAGCTTTAAATATCAAACAGCCAAATAAACATAAAAATGAAGGTAAAATTGTCTTCCAGGATATGAGTTTTCCAAAGGCACCTCAAGCATACCTATCTCTCAGAGACACTTCACCTATACTTCATTTTCTCTATTATCAAAGAAAGTTCACCTTTCTGGAAAAGGCTTAACTTAAAAATTCACCTTCCTGAATGTGAAGTGTGTATCATACAACAACTGTAGCCATTTTGGTTAATCAAGCATGTAATATTCAAAATCACTTGAAACATAGGCCAAAAAAGAACCATAGTTACCTTAGCATGCTTTAATTCCAGTTCTGCTAGTTCCACCAGATTTTTTCTGAATGCTGCAACTCTTCTTGTCTTAAAGTCTATCAGTTCTATAGAAAATAAAAATGGACTCATTATCAGCATCCCTGCTAGTGATCTCAGCTATTAACAGACATTCCTTCAGGATGGAAGAGGTAAAGGGTGAGAGAAGGAAAAAAGAAAAACCTCAAATTTAATCTCAGCACATTCTGGGCTCAAAAATACTGTGATTCAGTTGGAAGAATGCAAACCATCACTGCAGTTCCTCACCTCTAGGTAACCTTTTGTGGACACAAAGCTCTTCTGAAAAAAGACTGCCAAATGGATGCTTTTAACATTTATTTCTCTTATTCCATCTGCACTATTCTTTCAAGGCTGATACTGGAAAGTCTTCAGGGAATATACTAAGCTAAAACTAGGATGAACAGTATGCCTTCTGCATATACCTTTGTGGCTAATGGGATCACTAGTTCTCCATTGTCTCATTTATAGGAATCATTAACCAGATTTACAGGCTCAAACAACTCTTCAATGATAAAAACAGGAGAGCATGATGTTTAAACCTTGAACAGATCTGCCACAAATGATGAGTCAGGTACCCACTAACTCACTGAAGTATTAACCTAAGAAAGACAGTAAGTTTCCAGAAGAAAAGTAACATGTAAATAAGGTTCCTTTTCTCTATTAACTGTGTAATTCAGTGAAATTTCATTTCATTATTTCTCCCTTCCCTAATGTAGTATCATATCTGTGACAAACTGGTGCCCTCACAGAGGAAAGCATAAAACCAAAAGGGGAATTTTAACAACGCTAAAAGATTTGCTTGCTATTACTGCTAACAGTTATCATTTTGTATCCTAGCTTATGTATATGAAAAAAAAAGCTTAACATGTAATTTGCACCTAGACTATGCTTGGCCTATCAGAGCTATGAGGAGCCAAAGAAAAATATAAGTCAAACTTTCTAAAATAAAATAATAATTAAAATATAATATTCCTGCTTAGGAAACAGTACAAAAGTCTATTCTTATTAATAACATAATAAAATATGTTAATTTTCAAGTAGTAACATAGGATCAAAGACCACCCAAATACCTTGTTTTGCCGATTCAGAAATTTTCTCAAATTTCTGACAGCATATTTGCTGAGTAGTTTCAGCTTGCAGCACATCTTTATTTTTTGCTCTTGCTTTATCCAATGCCTTATTAGCATTTTCATAATCCACTAGTGACCTAGATCTTCTGTATAGGAGATCCTATTAAAAAAACAAAGGTTGTATGGAGTTTATAAGACTCTACCCAAGAATTTTATTATATTCCAAGTAACTAAAAAAATCAAATTAATTTTAATCCTTCTTGCTGTATTTCAGTTCTTAGTAAATTATTTGCATTTGCTTTACTTCATCCTCCAAGTCACAGGAGTGTCCATACTAGATCAGATCCACAACATAATACTGTTTGGTCTCCATCCTGTCTGACAAAGGCTAGCAACAGATGGCTTACATCAAACTCCAAAAAGCCAAACAAGGCAAATCGTGGGAAATTTCACAGCTTCTTAGATTAGAAACACACTACATTTAGATTATGTATTTGAAATACACACAAAGACCTTAAGAAATAGTAGTAACATTTTTTATGCAACAGTTCGTGACCTTCTAACTACAGACATTTTCTGTCAAATGCTTGCTCATTCTGTGATGTTATTTAATAATCTCACATCAAACAACAGTAAAAATGAAATTTTCTGTAAATTCAGCCCATGTGTTTTTGTATCAGCACTAGTAGATTGTATGGAATACCCAATTTTAATATTTAAAAAAAAGCAGAATTGTTTGCAATTACAAGCACCGAACACACTGCAAATACACGAACAGCCCTTCCACTGTTTTTTGTTATTGACAAGTGGCTCACTCAGTTTCACACAGTCAGTCCCACATCAGCAACTGCTTTGTTACTCCTTACATTGAACAGAGACAGGTTTTACAGCTAAGGCAGAAATTGCAGGCCAGAGGTAGCAGCATTTTAATCCACCTGTATTGTAAGTTGATGATCCCTTACCACTCTCTCTCTTTTTTCTTTATGTTAAAGAAACACCATTTCACTGAACAAAACCCCATAAATTCACCTTAGCAGCTTGAGATTCCCTAAGGTAATATTTCAGAAGATCAGAAAGCTTAAGATCTTCATCAGCAGATACCCGAGCCTCTATTTTCTGGAAAAACAAAACAAAACACCACCACCAAACAAAAAAGCAGTAAGCAAAAGGATCAACTTAAAAACATCCAGACTTTGGGTATTCATTTGTATGATACAAATTCAATGTAAAATATACAGTACACAACAGTTGGTCTTTTTGCAAAACTAAGATCAGGCATTAATGACAGGTATCTAAAGATGCAAAATGAGAAGCAGTATTAGGATTTTGTATTAAAATGTAAGGAATAAGCTACTCTGCGAGCAGTAATTGACTGGCTTTCTAGATTAAAAACTGCTTTTTTTCCCAATGATTATTATATTTATCATATGCTAGAAAAAATGCAGAGAAACAAATTTATATTAGGAGTTGCACAAGCAGTTTTATGTTGTTGCAATCAGAAGAAAACAAATTTTTAAGGCACCTTTGCAGACTAATTGTGGAACTGCATGCACTAAATAGTCTAAAAAACTAATAAACTAATTTGCTTGTATTTGAAACAGATTAGAAATAGTGTCTGCAAGTGCATTTTTTAAACCCAAATATTTTAAAAAATAATTTCCAAAACGCAACATTTTGAGTCAAAGCAAGTAATTCTGTTAATTTTCTTTAACGTATGTGTTTATGCAGATATAATTGTCAGTTTAGGTAATGCACACATTTTTCTTTTGGAAGTTTTCCTGATACATAGCACGTATCTTCTCTCTACCAAGCCGAACAAGTAATGCAAAAGAGAAGGTATTTGAAAAACTGGTTGAAAGCATAAGCAATATCACTTTTGAGTGAAATAATTTCAGAAACAGATCTCGGCTCCAGAAAAAAAAGCAGCACGACCACCTGTTCTTTTGGATTAAGGATTAAATTTTTTCATTCACAAGTTCTGTGATTCCCAGTAACAAGTATGGAAGAGGTCTATGCATTTTAGAGGAACAGCAGCTTTACAAGGGTACTACAGGAGACTGCCTAGAAATGTTTAGTCGACTAAAGAGTCCTAAGGTTCAATCATTTCGCAAAACACATGACTGAAATCTTATGCTTTCTTATTCCACACTACGCATTGCTTAAATGCTCCATCTAGAAGCATCCACATTAATTCACATATTAATGCCTTGTTGACACATTTCTATTTCATAGTACATACCCTTGTTTTGTCAAATAACTCTGACACCTTCAGAAAAAACCTGTGCAAAGGAAATAGCTCATATTACAACATTGTTTTGAACAGGCTAATTACTTTCTAGAACTCACACTATAATCTGCATCTGGCAATAAAGACTGCAAAGGCACTGCTTAATTATAATTCACAAAACTCAGAGAACATACTAGTTTCAAACATCAAACGTGTGGGAACTGTGCAATGTAAGAAAGGCAAAAGACAAACAAAGCATAACAGATGGATATTTTTAAGTAAAGAATAATTGCTCAGCTCCTCAAGGATTCTTCATGCTTCTGTGAATTAAACCCCAAACACTAGCACGTTGGTCAACTGCCTTACGCTATTATCAAGTGTCCTTTACACAAATCTGAATGTTTTTCTTCACACAGTAAACATGACTATGTCCTACTTGGAATTCAGGGATTCTGAGCAACAGTGGGGCAACATCTCCATTGCAGGAGACAATACAAGGCTTCAGTCTTACAGCAGACTGAATTACAGTCAAATTGTACTATTTTGGCAATCAATACTATCATCAATGTGTCAATACTATCATCAAAGTATCTGGTATATAAGGTATCACCACATTTGGAACTATATCACTGTAATTCAGGTAAATTAGTAAGTTAACTTTCATATTCTTGTCCAACCTGTCATCACACTGACACAGCATCACACTAACTAACTATATGTGTATGTTGACAAGCACTAACATCTTTAAGCTAGTTAACTAAGTTTTATTTTTCAGATACACCAGACTTCATCTTCAAGCAAATCACTGAAAGTTTAAAGGACAAACATCAGTACATAGAGACCCCCTTCTAAAGTTCTGGGGATCTCTGTAGATTCCTTTGTTTTCCTAAGGGCAGTAAACTTGCTAGAACAGTGAAACTATTTTTCAAGATGCTGGTACACTCAAAAAAATCCATATACTCAAACTGAGACCTGTGCCTGCTGCATATGTCAAAGCATTTGTAACGTTGTTTTTTTTTAATGGTGAAAGAATCATGGTTTTTTCCTTATTTGAAGAGGACTTCTCCATCTCAACTGTGCAATTTTCTACAGACTGCAGAAAACAGCATTTTTTTACAGACGAGTATTAAAACAAAAGTGTTAAACACAGCCGGCTGAAGAAAGGAAATACCAGAGAAGAAAATACCTTAACGTGATACAGCTGTAATAAATTCTGGGGTTCTCCTAACAGGAGCTAACAATCTCAGCAGGTCACTATTAAGACTGGTACACAGCAAATTACTCCGTAGGTTATTGACAATATCTTACTTGCATATATCTGTGGAGTCCTGTGTTCCTAATGCATATAATGAAGAACCAATTCTATTATAGTCATCCGCCACATCTAGAAAAACAAACAAGCGCTTGTTTTACTATCTCATTCCTCTTCTTCCTGAAAATTTTGAAGTTCCTCTCTTTCTTCAAAAATAGGTATTTTTCTAAAAGGACATGCTTTAACACAAAAGTAGAAATAAAACTGCGATCACATCACTTAACAGGAAGGGTAACTTTACACAATAAAGTTACAATAAATACAATTAAACACAATAAAAACAGTGCTTTCACCAAATTGCGCAGTCTTTAATTTACCCAGGAGTATTTTATGCAATTAGAACCTGCTAGGTAAATTTATTGTGCAATTTTTTTAGGTTTTATTTTGGTGGATGATGTACAAACCAAATGGTTAAAGTCTGAATTTAAATTTTATTTTAAAGCTATCTGGAAAGAATAAAAGCACAGTTTAACAGTACCAAAAAGCCTGTGTGCTTCAGAGCAGTTAATTGACTACAAACCCCAAACTACCAAAAATACAGCACTATATACACAACTCATTTTCTAGCACATTTTTTTTTTCAGGCAACCCTTACCTCTACAACAAGCAGTTACTGGTTAAAGTAGCATTAGTGTTAAATCACTTTAAACAACGAAAGTAGAAGCCATATTTGTAAGAAGACTGCACAATTTGACTAGCAAGGTATTGCTATATAATCATCATAAAAATAAAATCTTTGCAAGCAGAGCTTTTTTAAAGAGCTTTAAGTATTAACTCAATGGATGATGAAAACTGACAGATCCAAGCAACGAACAGGAAAATACATTTCTTTTTTACTTCTGAAGTTTATATGCCTTTAAGCAGAATTCTTTTTTTTTAATCACACAACCTTAACAGATTGAGTGGGCCAACTTGGTCAACTTCCATGCAATTCATTACTCCATACATCATCAGTGCAGTTGGTTACAGTGAAGAATGGCATTAGGAAGCTATTAATCTCCTCTTCTATTCCTCCCATTTCAACATTAAAATGGATTTTCTGATGGAAATAGCAAGTTGGTGTCTTTGCAAGCCCTGCAGCTCTCTGTTGATCATGTTATCCATAAACTACAGATTACCCATTTCCAAAACAGGTTTCCCAGGTCACTGCTCTACCCTTCTAGCCAGAATTTCAAAAGGTGCCATCTGTCCCAATTCACAGTTTGGCAGAAGTTGTCAATAAACATCACACATGATTTGAGCCTGGAAACTAATGAAGCTTTGTCATGAGTTTGATCAATCCTTTCCCGTCAGAACCTCTACAGTCTCATTTCGAAGGATTTTCCTGGTTCTACAACCAACATAAAAGCCTTTCTCACTCTGTAAATAAATCTTGGCACTTCATTACCATGAATGAAGTTCAGTTCCCATTTTAAGAAAGCAACCAAAAACACCAGAAATCACTTCAGGAGGGAACAGGGCTCCTTAGTTCATTGAGCCATAACTGACTCCTTCCATCTCCTAGTATAGATACTAAAACTACAAAAGTCTTGTGTTCATACAATGGCAAGAGAAGCATCTGAAGAACTCAGAAAATTCTTGGTTTAACATCTCATTCAATATCCATTTTAGAGATCTTATCAATGGAGATTCATAAAAGGTTTGTGACCTGGCTTTGTGTGAACAAAGTACTGTAGACAGCAAAGACAGTATCTGTAAATCAGACCTAAACTTCAAGGAAGTAGACAGAATCTGGAAGATCAATTTTGCTTTATCTAGGCAGAAAAACTTGAAATCAAGGGCAACATAGGTCAAATTCTTCTGAGCTGCTCAAAACACAGTAATCCTAAATCAAACACATTAGTCCTAACCCAAAGATTTTTCATTTTCTCAAATAAATTAGAACTGCACTTGAGAAGACCATCTAGAACTTTCAGATTTTTCACATTAGTTAGCACTCAGCTCATGAAGACAAATCAATAGGCAAGTGAAAAATCTTGTCTCAGTAAGAATAGGGGTCCTGCAAACCAGGCTACTGAATGCACACATGCCAGTCTCCACTCTAAATGGCTAAAAAATGGAAACCTAGTCTAGAACTAATGGCCCAAATAGGAATTTGCTACGAGCAAAGTTAACTTTGTTAGCAAGGTAAGGCAATGCCCAGTGTGCCAAGAGATTGCACTCAGTGAAACCAACCACATCCAATCAAGAAAAACTTCACTAGGTGTAAAATCCCATGTACTGCCATATTACCCACCTCTACACCTAAATGACTAAGACAGACTTCAAAAAAAAATACTAACAGTTAAAGTGTTTTTCTTTTCCAGCAGACAGCATGAACAATCAAGGTATCCTCAGTGTTGCACTAGGCTGCTCTTACTCCATCTAGTCTACTGCAAAAAGTCAGATTGAACTTCTTTAGACTGTGAAGGCTACGCTTGGAGAAATGAATTCACTTTTCACATGTAAAAAGAAAACTTAAAATTACTTCTCACTAACAAGTTCTGTACACTTTAACCAGTACTATTTTCACCCTGGAAAAAAAAACTCACTTTTATGTGATCTTGTCATTTTATCAGATTTGGCAGAGGCATCTTTGACTCGGTTGTGATATTCTACAAGGAATGTTCTCTCATGTTCAAAGAAGTCATCCACATCCTACAAAAAAGAGAACAATTAAAAAAACAGGATTTCACCCACTCTCTACAGAGCAATTGCAGAGTAAATTTGCACATTTTGCTGTTGCTGTGACAGGAAATGCATCTGTTTTTATTGTCTAAAACACCATATATATGAACTGATTTCTTCTCTGCTTACATCATGCTCTTAAGTTTTATTAAGAATTTAGTAAGAATTAAGAATTTGCAACAAGCATCCTAAAGGTCTGTATAGCTAAGGAATGAAGGAATACCAAAGGGTCACCAAGGGTGACAGAAAAATAGAATACATGTAATTTACCTAGAAAAAGGGGAGAAGGGATGAAAGTCACCCAGTAGCACAGAAGCTGTGGTCTCAGACAAGATGATTTGAACTCCTACCTCAGAACACTGGTCTTAATGACAGACTTCTTTCAACTTGGTAAATGCAGGTAAATGTTAATAGTCTGTATTATAATTTGAGATAATTGGTTTATACTTACTTTTAAAAACCCTCTAAAATAACACAGATGCTCAATAACATGGAATAGCCTACAATACGGTCTTTGAACAATGTTCTTATGAAACTGATAGTTATTTGGACTTTATATTTTTCTCCACGTCATAATTAATCCATGGTTATATCCACTTTCCAGTAGTTTCATAAAACAAGATTTTAAACCTAGAAACCTTTAACTCTTGTAAAAATTACTATCAAATGGAAGGTTACCACTAGAAAGAAAAGAGATTAAAAATCACCCTCTGCAGAATTTCCGCTTGTTATAAAAGTGATCTTGTAATTTTTTGAAAAGTCAAAATTAAATTGAATTCTCATTGCTTTATTTTTTCCCCTGTTACATTCTTACATCTGCTGGGAAAAATCATATAACCTCTACTGCTGCTCTTAGCCTTGAAACAGTAGGATTCTGCAAGACTGGGAAAATTCACTCTGTTAGTAACTTCTGAACTGAAGCAGCTGACAGACCTAGTTCTCCTTTCCACTATATAAAATGGCAGGCCTGAACAAAAAAAGCCCTGAACAGATTATCAATTATCTACATACAAAAAAAAAGCACCCAATTCCACAGAACAGGGGAAAGAGTACTGAAAGCCCACAAGAAAGCTCTCAATTATTTTGCATCCAGGCCACAAATTCTCACCCATGGCCTGCCACTAATTTAGATGTCACTATAAAAATCCCATTTTTGTACCTATGTAAAATTCTGCTTCATTAAAAAAGCGACAACAGTGTTAATACATTTTAAATCTTGCTATGTAAAGCGGTAATCACCTTTACTCCTGAAACAATGACACCATCTGCTGATTTAACCATATTCTTGAAGAAGTCTTCAAGTTTCTCTTTCTTATTTTTCCCACGAACACTCAACTGAAAAACAAATTAATTTATCAAGTTCATTCAATTTCTGGAGGCAACACAAGCTTTAAAAAAAAATTAAATAGAACTACATAGCCCTGCTTGCTACATCTAACCAGTTTTCCTGTCCTCTTTTTACTCTTATACTCTGCACTAATCGGGACAGGGCACCTTGCATCCAGAATGAAGATTACCTCATTTACTAGATTGTTCATCACCCAAAACAGGGAGAAAAAAAAAATTAAAAAGATCAGCAACATTCTAGCACCTACAGATAGTACCAAATGTACAGAGTGTACATTTCAGTTATCAGTAACACAGTATTTACCATGCACAGTATAGATGAGTTGATGTAACTATAGTTGAGTTAATATAACCACGTTTCACTCTTCAGTGAATGGCAGATCTTTGACTTTCAGAAGATAATGCTCGTTTAAGCCTCCCCACACTCTTTCTGTCCACCTAACTTCACCCAGTTTAAGTAAACTGAATGCCTGAATCTGTAAGCATTTCTACATCAAGCAACAGAGGAACCTCTGTAACATATTTTGAATTAAGTATGTACGCAGTTGAGCCCATCTTTGTAATAATTTCTTCCATTCAATGTTGATTCCTGCAATTTTAAAACTGAAACTCTTTGCAGAATAGGAGCAAACACTAACTCCAACACCAAAGAGTTACGAATCCAAAAGTACTCTCCATTATCTCAATTCACTATGTTACATGTGGAAAGCCACACTAGTCCAATACTTAGAAAAAAATTATTCACATTTTCACTCACATCATTAGTAAAAAGGTTTTACTTATCAGAATATTTCATCAGAAATTCTCTCTAGTTTTGTTAGCAACAGATCAGTGCTAAATCCCAAAAATTAGTGTTCCATTTTGTTGCATCATTCTTCCCCGCAGCAAAAAAAAATAATTCGAAGAGTGGAAAAGTATAATGTCATGTGAAATCACCACCAAAAGCTCATCTTTTTAATCCAAAATATACTGGATTTCCAGTAATATTTTTGATGCTGAGGTTAGAGCATATAGTGCATTTGGTTCCCCAGGTGGCAGAAAACGAACTCCTACAGACTAAATGAATTTCTAACTTTAACAATACAAATATGTCTGGCATGAAGGAACTGATGTAATTTGCTCCAGGAGGTAATGCCCTCTTAATCAATTTTCCATCCTACCATAAAAGTACATCTTGATTTCTCTTGCCAGCAATTCAGTTTTCAATACTCACATCCTGATTATATTCCAAGAATACATGGAAATTTAAGTCCTTTCTCAAAATAGGATGTGCTGCCACGCGACACAGAAACACTTCATGCATTGCAACTGTCTTCTTGAATATTGCCAAATATTCACTAAAAACAAGAAATAAGACAGACATAAGAATTTCATATGAAGCAATTAAGTTTGAGATAAACCTAGTGAGCAGCTTTAAGAGCTCCTCAGTAAGGGTACAAAATTACAAGCCAATATAATGGAGTTTATCACTCCAATGTTTGACGTAGACATAAATAAATTGTGCAATGTTAATCCTAGGGAGAAATTTGAAGCCCAAACACATTACAGAGAGACTTTCAAAGAAGAGTCAACAAAGGCACTCTAATTTTTATGGTTAGCTAGCAGACACTGGTTTGCTGAAAGTGTAACCTCATTTCATTGTCCTTTCCCCTAGCACCCCAAAAATCAAGAAACTGAGGTACAGACTACTAGGCACTATGTACTGATTTGCAAATTCCTTCCTCCCCATCTCCATCCCCTTGCCCATTTGCACCCTCCTTACTCATTTATATGTTCATGTAGCTTTGTCAGCTGTTTAGACAGTCTTTTATTTCATGTTAAAGCACCTAGCCTCTTTGAGCCAAAGCTTACATTGATGGCTTGCTTCATAGTGGTTCTAAAAGTGAAATTAAGAGCTGCATTTGGTAGGTACAACAAAAAATCACATTTAACCATAACAATCATATAGTTGCCCAGTTCAGCCAACTCAACTTCAAAGCAATTACTCACTTGCAATTTAATTAAGAGGAAGGCACTCTTATCAATACAAGTTTGCTAGAATCCATTGTGCTTTGCAAATTCAATGAGTAAGATGCAACTCATCTAAAAACGAGGAAAGGGCGCTTTTCCCCTTTTTCTGAGGTCAAACAGTGAAATTATAATCAATGCTTTTCCTTCCACTATGTGCAAGGAGGTTAAGATTTACATACCAGCAAACCAGCAGGGCCAGTGTTGGGAGATGTTTGATCTCAGTGAGAGTAGTAGTCATTCAGTGAAGACAAAAAAGGAGGATGCAGAGGATGGAGGTGGCAGTAGAAGAAACCCAAAGTTTTCTGTGTTATCCAACCCCTAACCAGACCACAAGAGAATCATGATCAGGGCCGCTGGAAAACCAGATTCTTTTAAATCTATAGTGTTCTGCTAATTTCCAGTTTTCTGCATGTGAAGTGTATATCTACTCTGCTATAAATTATGTTGTACATATCACTAATACAGAGCTTTTTAAGACATTTGCTCACAGCAGCTGAAGTTCGAAGAGAAAGCAGCAGTTCTAAGAGTTCTATGTACTTTTCTTGCCAATTCAGAGCTCTTGATAGAAGCAGTCTAGAAGCAACGTAAATATACACTTGAAAACTGAAACCAATGACAGGAAAAAAGATCAAAGAAGTGAATGCATGATAAAGAAAATGGACGAAGCAAGGAGAAACTTCACTGTGTAACTCAATATGGAACAAGAAGCTTTAGAGCAGTTATTTCAATATAAATTAAATTCATAGTAGGGNTCAAAAAAGGAATTTTTGGGGGAACAGAAGGTTGGCATCTATGTTTACAGTACCAACCACCTGCACAACTCCCTACACTCCCAATCACTACATGTATAACCCTGAAGTCTCATTATGCTTACAAAATGTGGAACACCAGAACTAAAAAAGATAGAGGTTATCACCTCCCTTTGCAGAGGTTCTGTGAAGAAAAAGATCTAAGTACTTTCTTTCTTATAAAAGAATGCTCAAGAACAAGCTGATTCATTTCCTGTTTCAGAAGATCTTCCATGAAATTATTTCTACAATTTTCCTAATGGCACTGATCATGATCACTACGATTAACTCTGGTTATATAGCAACAGGATTTTCAAGTTTGTGTTTCACAGAGAACCATTACAGCAAAGTCAGAAACATGGGACAGCAAACAGCATTAAAGGTTTTGGGATATAAATAAATAAAGTAGTAATCAAGTCTACATACGCTTCCAGTTCTTGTTTCATCTTGGTGAATTCTTCTTTAGTCATTGATCCTTCCCCTTCTCCAAGTTTCTGCAGTTTCTCCCTGGAGGCATCAAAGTCAGGCCTGGGTGGTGCTGGTGGAATCTGGAATTGAATCCAATTTTTTTTAAGTTCTCATTTTCTCAGTCAAACAACACCCATTCACAGTACAGGAACTGTAGACTGCCTGCAGCTTTTTAATACATGTTTCTCTCTTTCATCATTCATTACAGCATTTCTGGATAAAGTCTCTCATTCATTATCTATACATGCTGCATTGCAATACCAATTTCGGTCAAGTGTCCTGGAAGATTACTGAAGTATTAACTAATGGCTTCAGTTTAATTACAACTGAAACCAAATAATACTTCATTTCCCATGACAATGACTTAAACTTGAAATAATTATTTTTTAATTAGTTTTGGTTTAGCTTCTTTGGTAAGGAGTATTTCTTGTCTAAAGAAAAAAAAAAATAGAATTCCACAATTGTTTTCACACCATCCATTTCTAACTCCCCAAAACTTCAAGCCAAGAAAACCATTCCCTATTGCTGCAGGCACTAGCTCTTTCTTGTAGCGCTGCTGACATTAAAGACATAGGTGTTGAAATAACAAAGCCCCCAGTCAACAAGTCTCTAGGTTAATTTTATAATACAGTATATTAATACTGAAAGAGAAAACACCAGAGTCAAACTAAACCTGAATTGCTGCCAGGAAAGGAAGACAGAATTATGTTTAAATTTTAGTTTACTGATATTGGCCCATTACATTAAGACGTTACAAAAAAAAGAAAAATCCAGCATCTAGACAGTCAACCATCTGAAACTAGTTATTACCACACTGAAGGTCTAGTCACTTCAAATAGCTTTTCTAAGAAAAGACTACCTCAAGAATGGTATGACCATCACAGATAATACTCATTATACTGTACCCACTAATCAACTAGAAATATCTGTTTGCCCTCTGAATCAGCAAACACCCCCCAAACACAAAGCAAATACCTAACTTTCATACCAAGATGACAAATATTCCTACTTGCAATTAACATATGAAGAGCAGCACAATTTTTAATATGTAGCATCATACGGTGCCTGTTTTGAGACCTCTGTTTCTGAAATTAACTTCAAACTGTAAGTTCTTATATATTGAAGTTCCCTGTAGTTCTACATGGTATTTAAATTGTTTTTTCCTTCCTCTTATTTATAGAAAAATGATTCTGATCTATATAATGGGAACATGAAAAGTCTAATTACTTCACTGTGCAATTCCAGCTAAAACAAAGGCAACATGAAACTTGTAACTAAGTTAAACATTAGCTTGCAAAAACAATACCACCAAGTTATACAGTCCAAGTCTCTCCCACACTTTTAACACAGTGGCATAAAAATACACTTGGAGACAAATTGAACTACTCATTTCTTAGGAGTAAAGGGCAAGAAAGTATGCCAGCTGCTGTAGCTTTCTTCCAAGCTTGCTTCAACCATTAATTTTGTGTAATTGCATAAAATTAAATATTAGAGAAGCTGATCTGATTTTATAAGGAATGAACACCTGCTGTCTCTACTGCATTTAAAAGCAGTCTCAAGTAGTTTTGATCCAGCCCACAGAAAAAAGAACATATAAATCAAAAGAATACCAGTACTTACAATATAGCCAGCATAGTCCTCATTCTCAACAAAAGAATCATGAAGCCAAATAAACTCTTCATGTTGCCGAACAACAGAAAATTCATTTTGTTTGAAATTTGGTAAGGAACTCTAGAAGGGTAAAAGGAGGTAGAATTATGGGGGGTAAGCAGGTAGAGAGGAAGAAAACCCCAACAAAAAACCACAAGGTTTTTCATTAGTATATGAGAAAAAACCTTGAAGGAACAACAAAAATGTTCCCAAAAGTTCATACCGCAGTAATCTTCCTCATTTTAATTAGTGCGCCAATCAATTGGCATGGGCTGCCCAAAGAGGTTGTGGAGTGTCTGCTCTCATAGACATGTCTAATCTCTTTATCAATTTAATCCTGGAGTACTGTTTAGTATCTTTATCGATGATCTGGATGAGGGGACCAAGTGGCCCTTGGTCAGTTTGTACATGACACCAAGTTGAGCGGAGATGCTGATCTGCAGAGGGACCTGGACCAGCTGGATCCATCAGCTGAGGCCAACTGTAGGAGGCTGAGCAAGGAGAAGAGCTGGGTCTGCACTTGGGTCACAACCCCAGACAGTGATACAGGCTGGGGGCAGAGCAGCTGGGAAAATGCCCAGTGGAAAAGAACCTGGTCAACAGGGGCTGGGCATGATCCAGCATGTGCCCAGGTGGCCAAGAAGGCCAATGGCATCCTGACTTGTATCAGAAGTAGTGTGGCCAGCAGGACCAAGGAAGAGACTGTTCCTCTGTACTGGACACTGGTGAGGCCACACCTCGAGTCCTGTGTCCAGTTCTGAGCCACTCATGACAAGAAAGACATTGAGGTGCTGGAGCATGCACAGAGAAGGGAAAACAGAGCTGGTGAAAGCTCTGGAGCACAAATCTGATGAGGAGCAGCTGAGGGAGCTGGTGATGTTTAGTCTGGAGAACAATCAGGGGTGACCTTATCATGCTCTGTAAGTATCTGATATGAGGCTGTAGCCAGGTGGGCGTTGGTCTCCTCTCTCAAGTAACAGGTGACAGGACAAGAGGAAATAGCCTCAAGTTGTGCCAGGGGAGGTTTAGATTGGATATTAAAAAAATTTCTTCAGCAAAAGGGCTGTCAAGTTTTAGAAGGGGTTGCCCAGGGAAACGGTTGAGTGACCATCCCTGGAGGTATTTAAAACATATGTAGATGTGGCACTTAGGGACATGGTTTAATGGTGGACTCAGCAGTGCTGGATTAATAGCTGGACTCAATCTTGGAGCTCTTCTCCAACCTAAGTGATACTATGATTCTATAATCAAAACCCAAATGGACAAATCCTGAGCAATGCGGTCTCATGAACTCTAATTTAATAGTAAGAGTGAGGGAGGAGATAGGATTAATGATGCCCAGATATTTTATTCAACTTCAATTCTTTTGTCACTCTGTAATCAATAAACATTCAAATCTAAAAAATAGCCATAAAAAACAGCAATTAAAAATGATCCCTGAAAGTAATACAATTACAAAATATGTTTTTAGAATCTGAAACTATAATAAAATCTAATCTAATCTGATAAATTATACTGAAGCATATTCATGTGTATTAAAGATTCTACCTGCAAATAGGTTAATTTCTAATTAATAAGCATGGAAATGGCATGACAACACATCAATACAAGAAAAATGAACTTAACTTTCTTCTAAACAGTTTTTTAACTCTTAGTCATCTTTTTCTTATGCACTGCAGCTACACAGTCTCTTAAACATGAGATAATTCTTTCTCATTTCCTCTGGATTGTGTTACACTTTGTTTCAACAAATGGTTTAAGCAAACTCTCTTTTGTATATAACTAAGAACTGTTGCACGTACAAACCCAGGTTTTTACCTTTGTATGGACGGTGAATTTCACTTTATCCCTCTCACTGAGTGCATCTGAGATATCCACTTGTAGAGCAGCATCAGTCTGGAGATCTACATTTATTGCTCTAAGCTAAAGAAAAAAAAAATATATTTAGCTTAAAATTAAAAGAAAAGGTAAACCATATTTCCATTATTCTTCCTTTGAAATGAAGCCTGATCCTGCAATGCTGAAGACAGATCACAAAACTCCCCAACATTAAAAGATTATTTCCAGCAGAAAAAGAAATTCCAGTAGTACTCCTTACTGCACAAATGACCATAGAAATAATAATATCCTTTACAGTACTCCTTGTTAGTGCACTATTTTCATTTCTGTAGATTGTTAACTTGCTAGTAATTGAGATGCTCAAGACAACGTACGTTTACAGATAGCCACAAGTTTGGTAAGTTTTTCTCCTTCTTCTTTCCATTCCTCTGAACTGACAACCTGCTCTAAGTAAATATACTTGTAAAGGTAACTATAAACATATTAACAGTTGGAAAGGTACTTTTAAGGAGAAAAGTGGTTCTATATTTCAAAGAAGCAAGAGAGCTGTTATAGACCTGATTTAGTCACACTGTCTTACACTATTCTTCTGTTCAACATATCTCATCATATAATGAAGAAGTTTAAAAAGAATACCCTGGACTTCACAGAACTAAGTCTTCTTGGAAATACTTTTCTGAAAAACCCCAAAGCAAAAAACTCAAATGCAAGAACTGATGTCTTCAAAATGAGCATGAGAAATGGCAAAAGTGCAAGGAACANAGCATGCACAGAGAAGGGAAAACAGAGCTGGTGAAAGCTCTGGAGCACAAATCTGATGAGGAGCAGCTGAGGGAGCTGGTGATGTTTAGTCTGGAGAACAATCAGGGGTGACCTTATCATGCTCTGTAAGTATCTGATATGAGGCTGTAGCCAGGTGGGCGTTGGTCTCCTCTCTCAAGTAACAGGTGACAGGACAAGAGGAAATAGCCTCAAGTTGTGCCAGGGGAGGTTTAGATTGGATATTAAAAAAATTTCTTCAGCAAAAGGGCTGTCAAGTTTTAGAAGGGGTTGCCCAGGGAAACGGTTGAGTGACCATCCCTGGAGGTATTTAAAACATATGTAGATGTGGCACTTAGGGACATGGTTTAATGGTGGACTCAGCAGTGCTGGATTAATAGCTGGACTCAATCTTGGAGCTCTTCTCCAACCTAAGTGATACTATGATTCTATAATCAAAACCCAAATGGACAAATCCTGAGCAATGCGGTCTCATGAACTCTAATTTAATAGTAAGAGTGAGGGAGGAGATAGGATTAATGATGCCCAGATATTTTATTCAACTTCAATTCTTTTGTCACTCTGTAATCAATAAACATTCAAATCTAAAAAATAGCCATAAAAAACAGCAATTAAAAATGATCCCTGAAAGTAATACAATTACAAAATATGTTTTTAGAATCTGAAACTATAATAAAATCTAATCTAATCTGATAAATTATACTGAAGCATATTCATGTGTATTAAAGATTCTACCTGCAAATAGGTTAATTTCTAATTAATAAGCATGGAAATGGCATGACAACACATCAATACAAGAAAAATGAACTTAACTTTCTTCTAAACAGTTTTTTAACTCTTAGTCATCTTTTTCTTATGCACTGCAGCTACACAGTCTCTTAAACATGAGATAATTCTTTCTCATTTCCTCTGGATTGTGTTACACTTTGTTTCAACAAATGGTTTAAGCAAACTCTCTTTTGTATATAACTAAGAACTGTTGCACGTACAAACCCAGGTTTTTACCTTTGTATGGACGGTGAATTTCACTTTATCCCTCTCACTGAGTGCATCTGAGATATCCACTTGTAGAGCAGCATCAGTCTGGAGATCTACATTTATTGCTCTAAGCTAAAGAAAAAAAAAATATATTTAGCTTAAAATTAAAAGAAAAGGTAAACCATATTTCCATTATTCTTCCTTTGAAATGAAGCCTGATCCTGCAATGCTGAAGACAGATCACAAAACTCCCCAACATTAAAAGATTATTTCCAGCAGAAAAAGAAATTCCAGTAGTACTCCTTACTGCACAAATGACCATAGAAATAATAATATCCTTTACAGTACTCCTTGTTAGTGCACTATTTTCATTTCTGTAGATTGTTAACTTGCTAGTAATTGAGATGCTCAAGACAACGTACGTTTACAGATAGCCACAAGTTTGGTAAGTTTTTCTCCTTCTTCTTTCCATTCCTCTGAACTGACAACCTGCTCTAAGTAAATATACTTGTAAAGGTAACTATAAACATATTAACAGTTGGAAAGGTACTTTTAAGGAGAAAAGTGGTTCTATATTTCAAAGAAGCAAGAGAGCTGTTATAGACCTGATTTAGTCACACTGTCTTACACTATTCTTCTGTTCAACATATCTCATCATATAATGAAGAAGTTTAAAAAGAATACCCTGGACTTCACAGAACTAAGTCTTCTTGGAAATACTTTTCTGAAAAACCCCAAAGCAAAAAACTCAAATGCAAGAACTGATGTCTTCAAAATGAGCATGAGAAATGGCAAAAGTGCAAGGAACACACGTATTTTTTCTATAAGACATGAAACCTGAACTCTTTCACAAAATAATTCCAAAGTCACATTGAAAAAAAAAAAAAAGAGAAAATTATCAAATATAGCAAAACTGAAATATTATCTGAGCACCACAATATTTGGCAGTAACTGGACCAAAGGTTTCATTCAACAGTACTTGGTGCAACTAACCTCCTCTAGAGCCCAACTGGAAATTCAAGTCCCCTCAACCTTGCACCCTTGTCGTTCTAGAGGAATTTGTCCCATGACAATTTCATCATCATGACCAATAGACATCTGGAATGTTTTTACAAGCACTAAAGCTAACTCTGAAATCTTTTCCAATCACATTGTCAAAAAACATTTCAACATCATGCTCACAAGGCACACTTTTTACTGAGACATGGTGTTTTCTCTGTTGCTGCATTTTTTCTACAAATATCCCATTCTACAGTATAAAAAATGCTTTACCATACAGAGATTTGGACTTTTTCTTGATAAATTTTTTTCAGGATTGCACTTTTAAGTCAATACTTAAGTACAAAAATGCTTTAAGTATCCACAACACATAGTACAGAGGTTACACATGAGCAGATTTTGAAGGTAACACTGTGAGGCACTGGAAAAGCACTAGGACAGAAGCACCAACTTGTTTTCCATAAGTTACCTTTATCTTAAATCACAGTAGTCAGATCCCACTGTAATCGTGCTGTTAACCTCAATGCATGGACAACTCTTGCCTATGCAGCAGCAACCAGACTCATGGATCTTAGAATTAGTGTATTAAAGTAAACCAGAATCATGCAGTCTAGCATATTCTGCTAAGGCTAGCAAAATGCAACAGTTCAATAGCTCTTACACAAGTACTAATAGCTTTTCCTTACAGTGAAGCTGGAAATCATTAAAATGACTGCACAGTAACATATTCACACACGTGATTCAGGCACTGCCTTTTGTTTTGTTTTCCCAAGGTTTAGGGGGTCACTGCCTCACACAAAGGCGTATTATCATGCAATGGTTCCTTGCAGATCACTTCTCAGAGGCAGAATCTCCTAGCTCCTACTGAGTTTCCAATGTGCTTACCATCTAATTTAGGAAAGAAAAATATAATGGCATACCAATGTCTCCCTTATGTCATGACACCACATTTTTCAGCACGTAAAAAGGTTTTTGTGGTTACACTGTCTGGGGTATTGTTTGTTTTTCTCCAGTCCCCCCAGAATACATTAACAGACTGAGTAATCCCAGCAAATAATCTGGATTATCTAAATGGTATTTTTGTAGTCTTTCACAAGTCACAAATGTTTCTACCAAAATACTTTTGCACCTCCTTTTTTTTTTTTTTCCAAAGTGGTACTATACAAAATTCTAGAATTTGGTATGACAGCTGGTCAAGTTTGTCATTAGAGCATACCCAGTGAGGTTCAGCCTGATCATATGCACTGTGCACAACTTCAGATACAAAAGTCCTATCTGTGCTGAGAAAATTAAGAACTAAATATGACAACTTCACCCATGACATACAACTGTAAAGGACTATTTGTTTGATTTATACTGAGTTAGGCCTGTAACAGTTTTGAAGAGTTCAATCATATGTTAAATTATGCCATGTAGCCTGACTGCCAACAGGGAATGTTTTCATCTGCAATGGTAATGAAGCATTTATGAAAGGTGTCAAAGACAATCAGAAAGTTGAAGGACTTTAAATGTATTCATGTGACACAACGATTCACATTGCATTACTGGAAATTGAATTCAGAAACAAAACCATCACACCACAAACTTAAACGAACTCTGCAACACTACTTCCAAAATAAAACTGCCACCAATGGATGGTTTTCTAGTCACAAAGGAAGTAGAAAATGAAAAAATAAAAGAAGTCTGATACAGATGAAAGCTGAAACGAAAGTACCTTAAAGTATGGAAAAAATAGAGATAGGATAGTGCCTTTTTAAATTGCCCCCCTCCAAGTCTAACACATACAACATCACATAATAATTTTATACTTAGATATATAATCTACATCCATGCTAGACAACATCCATGCAAAACAAAAACTGATTTAATTTACAGTTTCCTATGCTATACCAAGAAAGTCCCCGTTCTATTCAAAGGGTCTAGGAAACACCAGAAGCCAAAACCCTGGCCAAGCGATGTTACAGTACCAAACGAGAACACAATGCAAGGACAGGATTTAACATCTAAGCTCTTGCTTAAGGATCAATTATATTCAAATGATAATGGAAGGAATCTGGTACAGACAAGGGAAACAACCAAGTGTTACATTCCTAGGTAATGTCATCCATTAACAGTAACTTCCATGCTCTAAGCTCTTTCAAAAATGTTAGAGTAAAAGGACCCTTTCTTCAGCTGGTTCTTTACAGGCACACAAATACACAGAGCAAGGGGACAAAGAATACCTTTACAACAAAAGCTTCCGAAGTGTTTTCACAGCATCAGGTTTCCAGCAGACCTGTTCTAAAGGATAGCTCATTTCTGCCGAATGAGTGTTAGCCAAGTCAGCTAACGATTATATAGATATAAAATACACAGGGCAGTACTAATGGAGCAATACTACACCGCTTTTCAAAGCACATATTGTTTATGTTAGAGAGAGCGCAAAAATCCCAACAGCACCTGAGTTACATCGAGCAAACTCAATCTTATGTTCATAAGTGAAATTCAGAAAAGAAATTTCCACAAGTTCATTTTATGCAGACCATTTATAATAAGTTCCTTCTACAGACCACCCACTGCTACTTCCTCAAAGATGATTCTCTGTTTTACAGTTCTCCAGAAAAGGCTCCATATGGTGTAACACAATTGTTTGAGAATTACTCTTCTGTGTGGCATCAGCATAAATTCCAGCCTTCTTTCATCCCATCACCCCAAGGTTAAACTTAATACTAACTGTAGCCAACAAACATGTTCCTGCAGCATTAGAAGTACAGTTGTCACAGCAATATCTGAATTCAACAGAGGCAAGAGTACTGATTTTCAAAACCAAAAGCTCAATTACTCCAACCAGAAGTTGCCATCCATGCTTTCAAATGAAGGCTTGACCTACTCAGTATTTAACTGCAGAGGAAGGCAACAAATCACAACTAGAGAATCACTTTATGAAAAGATGTTAATTTTTACTACTTCTACTAAGAAAAGAAAGTATTACAGTTTTGAAGACTAAAGCATAGTAAATCCATTCATGAACAGACTGCCATATTGCTTTTGGTTGATTTCCTGTATCACAAACAAACTCATGCAGATAACAACCTGTGCTTTAAGCCCAGGCATTTACACAGAAGAGAAAAAATTAAACCCCCACAGTGATCAGTGATTGAAAATAAGAAACCCTAAAAAAACTAGGGAAATGAGAAGGCCACTGTTCTAGTTTAATTCCTCAGTACTGGATGAAGATGTGGGAGAGAAAGACTGCATTTGGGCAGCTGAGATGGTACAAACAAGACTGCTAAGAGATTTCTTAAGGTTTCCAAATTACCCTGTGAACTCTTAACGACCCGTAGCCTTAGAGGGAAAACTAATAACCACCCAAACAAACAAGTTTCACACGAGCTCAGATCCGCGTTGTTATGTTCTACCTGCACGGTCAGATAAAGGCAACTTAACTGTACACATCAAAGGCTCTTCCTAAGCACCAGGGACAACCTATGTAAAATACCTACGCAAATAAAATTCCACAGTTAGTAAACTCTTCAGTCCTTGTTCTGAAGACACTCAAAGGACAACTACGACAACCTCCCCTCTCTTTTATCCCATATTCTTAGCTAAGTAACTGATATAGCATTAGAATGACTTTCTAAGTTTCTGGCCATAAACTGGAACATAAAATGCACTGAATTTAACGTCTGTGACTATGGTGTGCATGATAAAACATTATATCAACACAGCGTTGCTCAGATTTTTGTGTTTTAAGTAATATACAGTATACTGTCACTTCGATAACCACCAACGGCCAAGGGAACCTAAGCGACCCTGAAGCTGCTCTCCTACCTTGCTCTTCGTTGGTCTTTCTCAAGATACTAAGTGACACGGGTAATCACTCTAAATTACACTTAGTCAGGTGATTTGTTGCTTAAGTGAGGCAGGCAAGTTAAAGAAAGATAGATACAGCGGTCAGAAGAGAAACTAAAGCCAGAAACAGGAGGGCAGAAAAAAGGTTTCCTCAGTAAGAAACATAATTGTGGCATCCTGTCCCAACAACAGAACTTCTTTTCAATAAGGAGTTTATTATGCAGCATGTATCTGCAATGTAAATGTCCCATTGTTATCTACGGGAGAGCCCCTCGGGCCTGAAGGGAGAAGGGAGGCTGGGACTGCATCACCCAGGCCCTGGATCGCGGCTGGCGATGGAACCTGGTGCTCTCCAGGGCTGGTCAGCCTGGGCAGGACCGGCCCCGCCGGGCGTGGGCAGCGGGAGGGGGTCGCAGGGAGAGGGCACCCATCTCCGGGTGCAACCCCCTCCCAAGCTATTCCAATGACAGCACGGAAGAACTGTCCTTCCAAAACTTGGGTGACAAAACAACGAAGAGCACACGCACACAGACGCCGGTACCAGCGGGAGGCTGTGCCAGGAGCAGATCCGGGCGGGCGGGCGGACAGACAGACAGACAGACAGACAGACAGACAGCCCGAACGCTCGCCGCCCGGCATCCCGCCTCCCTCCGGCACCCACGCGGCGGGCTCGGGGCAGCAGCCCCCGGAGAGGGGCCGACCCCGTCCCCCCACACGCCCAGCCCCAGGCGCCGGGGTCCCGACGCCTCCTCGCGGCACTTACACCTCGGTCCTCCTCCGAGAGGAAATCTGGGCCGTCGTCCGAGCCTTCCTGCTTGCGGGCGAGGCGGCGGCGGCGGCGGCGGCGGCGGTG
>VZTR01002062.1:290027-305043 GCA_013400775.1 Chaetops frenatus
GCTGGGAGTGCGCCGTGCGCGGGGGAGCGGCTCTGTTGGGCGGACAGCGCCGGGGCCCGCAGCTCCGTCCGCAGGCCAGGGCCTCCCTGCGCTGTTCGTGCGGGAGATGGGCTTCAGGCGCTCCTACAAGCCTGGGTGTGAAACTGCGGTGACAGCGCGAGAAATTAGGAGGCTCATGATATGGCTTTGATTTATGGGCAGTTAACGTGATTTAAGATTGAGAACTGCCTAGTCCACGCTAAGGAATGGAGCCTTTAAATGCCCCTTTGTTTGATGGCAGTGGGAAAGGTCAGCATCCGCACACTAAAGCGGATATAAGCGTGGAGGGAGTCAAGGCCCGAGACTGCGTTTTTGTGCGAATCAGAGCTAGAACGGCCAAGAAACAGCCTCGGGGTGGAGCTTCATGATCAGCACGCTCCCATCTCGGTGTTGCCGAGGGATGCGGGCAGGTTTGGACATCAGCACTCCCGGGGGCCTGCACTCGCAGTTGGAGGAGGGCACCAGCCCACCTGCAAATTAATCCTGCAACAAATTCCTCGTTTCCATCCTAGTTGGCTCCCTAGCCAGGTCCATAGTTAGTTACGCGAGCAATAGTGGGACAGGAGCACCACTTGCCACAGCAGTAACCCGTGGGTCTCCGGAATTAAGCCCATCAGGAAACTACACCTGAGAAATGGTGTTCGTGTAGCCTCAAGATAAGAGAAGGTAGTGCTTTATGAACTCTGTACTGCTTGGAAGTGTGTTTTGGAATTCAGAAAAGGAAGTAGTCTCTTGGAAATTGTTCTTAGTATGGAGAAAGGTATTTGAGATTGCATTTTGAAAATAAAAACTGTTCTTTAAACAATTTTTAAGTGTGCAGCCTGTTTCTGTCTTGATAGACATGTGCAACATAATCCAAAATACTGACTTACTACTGGGGTTGACAGAAATAAAAACAATCTGTGAAGTATGGAGACAAAGTATGTTACCTCTGGTGAAACACCAGCTTTGTCATTCTGAAAGGGTAAAGTCCCACAGGAAACTGATTTCTGGGGGTTCACCTGCCTTAGCATCCTGTTCTATGCACCATCTAGGTTCAGTATTATATACCATTCTACTCAACAGACATCTATTTTTATGGAAAAAAATAAATTTGGTGACAGATTGAGTTTGCTTTTTTAATATTTATTATTTACTGCTGATACATTTTATTAGTACCAAAGAAGAATCAAGGGTAAAAAGCTGAGGAAGTGCTTCACAAGGAATTATTATTTTTTCTTACAGGGGAGAGCTCAGTAGATCAGCTGACTAGTATGAATCTATCAGGATAACCATCTCAATTGCATCTAAAAAGAAATAAGGTTGGATAGCTTCCCAATGTGGGTCTGGGAGCAGTCTGGTCGTGTTTTGGATGGCAGAGAGGCTCATGAGGGACCTGGTCTAGTGAAAAGTGTCACTGTCCCCAGCAGAGGCATTCAAACTAGGTGATCTTTAAGGTCCCTTCCAACCCAGCCCATACTGTGATTCTGTGATTCTATGAAATTCCAAAACAGCAGCAGTGCTATCCCTCAAAAAGTTGATACCAAAAGTATTAATCTTTCATCCTGCCCTGATCAACTTATCCGAGATCCATGTCTTGCCCTACTTTTCTCCCCATGCTCCTCCCCTCTGGCAGAGCAGTGCATGCTGCATGCTGTTTGTGCTTCAGCAGCCAAGACAGATGGTACGTGCCATGGGGACACCCTGGCTGGGAGGTGGCAGGAGAGCATTGCCTCTTCTCACTGCTCTTCTGTCAAGACTCAACTTAATAAACCTGCTCTGCAGCTCCAGGAGCAGTTTCCTTTGACAGCTGAGCTCACCCTACCTAGCGAGTTTCCATCTTGGCTGTTTGCACACTCTTTTCTATGTCTACACAACAATAATAAATCAAGTCAATGAACTAAACATAACCCAGGAGGAGTGAAATTACAAGTGGTAACTGAGACAATCTGACAGCCCTTTGGTATGACTGCATTCCTGCCCTCCTCCACACACCTTGCTGTCTACACCAGCTCTGGTCTTCAAGCAGGCCCTTACTCCTGTCAACCTGTCTCACCAGCAGAAAAATTACATGGGATGAAGGAGGGAAGACTCTTCTAACTGTGAGTTCCACTGACTCTGATAAACTGGATGGATGGCCCAAAGGAGAATGCAGTTCAAAACCAAAAGAAAGGAAAGTCTTGGGGCTTTCAAATGACATCTTGAGAACTTGCTCCCTTTACCAGCAACTAACATCCTCCTTTTGCTCCAGGACGCACCTTGACTCCTTCATGTACCCATTTTTGGTCTCATTTTCCCTCCTTTTTTTCCTCATTTTTTCTATTCAGATACCATGTTTTCTTAGTCTCATTTTCAGCTGCTAAACCCTTGAGGCAAGGATCAGCATCATCTTGAGTTTACAGAACTGTATATACCAAGAGGAACCGATCCCGTGCCACTTAGGGGAACGCTGCTGTTCTGTAACCCGTGGGTCTCCCGATTTTTAAGAAACATCCACATACAAAGACCCATAGTGTCAGTAGATGGTGCTATATCCATATTTTTCAGAATTCGTTTCGGCCGAGGTTCATCCAACCAATGACATCTCCTTTGTGTTTGAGGGTGTTATCCCCGGAAAATCAGAAGCCATGCAATTTAAGAAATACTTGGCTTTTATCAGAGAATCAGTGGGGAGATGGAAAGGCCTCCCCTTCCATGGCATCCTGTTGTGTTGTGCTATCTGCACTGGATGACTCATCATGGGGTGATTCAATGGATGCAAGCGTTTGATATAGGCAGGAACTGTAGCTCTGGTACTTCATTAGCTGATATGTATTTTTTTTAAAGTGTGAGGAACCATTCTTCATACACCTTTTTCTTTTTGAGAAGTTTCTCGGCATCCCTTTCTAAACCTAATTACTCAAAGTTTCCTTCAAAATACCTTATGTACTGTTTGTGTGAAGCTCAGATAGAGTATCTTGCAGCCAAACTGGTCATAAGGACCAGCTTTGCTGTCTCTCAATAACAGATTGATTCCTCATTTCATTTTGTTTTTGAGATGAAAATACTTTATTTCCTTACATATTTCATTTAAATTTTCTCTACTGATGCTAACTGAACTGTATTAAGGAACCATATCATTATAGCTTTATGGTGGTGCTTCTTCTCTTTTTTGTGACAGAGCAGATAATTACATTTTGTAAAATATTAATCAATATTTACCTTTCATTTCTGTGGAAAACTGGGGTTTTAAGTGTAATGTTCTCAGAAGGTTAAGGTTGAATGAGAAAAAGGCTTTAAAAGCTTATTATAAAACCTGTCTAAAAAGCTCAGTTAGCAATAGAGGCTTTTTACCTATTATGGAGATAGATCACTTTACAGCAAATAATTACTATCAAACTGATCATATTTCCTTAGAAACACAAGGAGGATGTGATATGTAGGATTAAAAGAACATACAGGAAAAGTTGTATAGTATTATAGAAAAGAAAGAGAAACATAGCTTAGTACTGCTCAGTAACTTCTAGATGCTCTGAGGAACAGTAATTTCCTTAAGAAAAGAAAAAAAAATATCTGTTTCTCAGTGTGGAATAGTCTTCTGTGAATTCCAAAGCATAATGGGGACATATGCAAATAATAAGGATGTGTGGGTTTCTACTCAGACTGCAAGGACCCAGAAAAGGCTCACTCTGCAGTTTTAAAAATCCTGGCCTCCTTGTGCAAGATGCTGAGTGTATATATGCAGGTATATTGTAATGCAATTCATCACACTTCTTCCCTAGGAAAGAATCTGATTCTTTCTTTTTAAAATTCATTTACATGCCATTATAGACACTGTCTTTGTCTGCCATGAATGACTTAATGTCCATATACAGCTACACTGATGCAGAATGCTGAACTATCTAAAGCCTCATTTTTCACCAGTGCCATGAATTAACACCAAGAAGCTGGAAGGGGAAGAATATATTATGCAGTGCACCCAGGTAAAATTCACTCATTCTGAGCTCTGAACATTTTGACAGTTCTTTTCTTCTTTGGATTGCCCACTGTTATTAACCTAATGATCATAATTCTATAACAGATTGTAGGTGACCACTGCTCTTCATTACAAATGGATGCAAAAGAAGACTGCATCTCCCATAGCTCCTATAGGGTTGTCTAGGAAAGAGCCTATAAAGAAGTTCTCTCCTCCCTGGTTTACAGGGATGCATAGAAATGTTTATAAATAAGTCACAGACTGACCAGCATTTCAGTTGCCTACTCTGGATTTAATGCAATTGAACTCATCTTTTTTCCTAAGCACCAGTCCCTTCTTTATAAACCAGTTGAAACATGGAGTATTTCAGAGAACATTCTGAGAGAATCCTTTTTGATCATTCCTCCCAATTCTTAACATGTTTTTTTTTAAGAGAAAGTCAAAATTTCCTGCCTCACCTTTGCTCCAGACTAGGGGTTTTACTTGTACCAAGTACAGCACAAAATTCTTTAATCCTTTATGGCAACAAAATTTATTATTATAACAGAAAAAGAAAAACCTCTTTGGTGACATGACAGCTGAAAACAGGAGAGATTGTTTTCCCATGTTGGTTATCAGGTTTTTAATTTTAGAGCTGCCTGGTTTAATCCATGCACTGTGGAGGGCAAGAAAAATACTTTGGGATATCAGCCTCACAGTCAGTAACTGCAATGGTAAGAGCATTAAGGGAGGCTTCTCCAAAGCAGTGCTATGATTCTTTTTGTTTCAGATGTTGAGATGAGTCTGAAGTAAAAATACCAGAAGACCATTTGCAGTAGTGCTTGTCACAGCTAGGGAAGAGTAACACAGAAAATAAACCCTCAGTATAAGTAAGGCCTTGTTGATGAAAGTGCGACCAAGAAGGATAAAAAGCAGATTTGCTAAGACTGACCTCATACACGTCATTCCTCAAAGGCCAGCTCTACCCCAGCAGGGCAGCACCAGGCAGGGGAGACAAAGCAGCTCTTGTCATGTCTTGTCAGTGGTACAATAGTGGGTATCAGGAAGGACTGCACAGTGCTGTTTATTTTGTCAGAACAGACTGAATGACACTTTCTGCCTGATTCAGTATATATCACTATTGTTGGGGACTATTAGTCTTTTGCTCCTTGTTATCTTATGTCCTTTTGTCCTAATGCTTTTTGGTTTTATTTTTGATTATTTTCCCCTCTTTTTAATATTTAGAATTTTTCCTTCCTAATATCTTATTCTCCTTCCTATCTGTCTCTTCCTTTCTTTGTTGGATCACACCATTCCATCCCCCAAATTCCTTTGGTCTTGACTGAGAGCAGCTGTCTGTTCTCTCCAGCTTATTGCAAAATGACTACATTCCCCTCACTCCCAAACCTTTAGGTCCTCTGTGTCTTTTTTTACTCTCAGTCTTAAATTCAGTCTTCTGTTCTCCTGTTTTGCTTCTCGCTGGCTTCTTGGTCACTGTTTTTCACTGTTGCACTCTTGAAAGAGACACTTTTCTCAGTTCTCCTCTGAAAACCTCAGATGTCTCCCAGCACTTTCTCTGAATGCCAGTTGTAGTAGGGCATCACTTGCAGTGTGAGAGGATGTGGTGACCACTAACATGTTCTGCTTGAGGCAACATTCACAAGCTGGCCAAACACTAACTGTGTGTCCTTTGTCTTCCTGCACATATCAGGTGAGCCTTAACTGACCACCATCCTAAAGATTTTTCTGACCAAAGTGGTCTCATTCAAAACAATCAAAGATAAGTCAAGAAAAAAACCCAAACATGTTACTTCTGACATGTTTGCCAGAGAAAAAGCTTGGTTTGATAGATGCCATCAAGCAGCATTAAACCAACAATCGGCTGAGGCATTACTTAATGGCCAGAACCAGCTCCTCAAATGTGATGACATCTGACTCAAAAGCAAAGCTGCTTCCATCTCCAGGTAAATCTGCTGAGATTATTAGAGCACAGCTGCATGGGAGTAGCCACCCTAAGACACATCCTGTGTTTCATTTAAGATCTCCAACTCCTGCTTGCTCAGAGGTCCAGTCAAAAAAAAAATAAATTCTACACTGCATCCAAATATGTTGACTTCTAGGTAATATCTGTGGAGCCAGAGGCATTAGGACTCGAGGGGTAGTCAGAAAAGAAAAAAATGGGCCATGTAGACATTGGCTGGCCAACCAATTACCTTCTTGGTTCTCTTTTTCTGACTTAACAGCTGTGGAGGCGCAGATGCTTGTTAATTTTAAATTGTGGTGGACAGCCAGTTGCAATAAGAGGCATGGGTTGAAGTGCAGCCACAGAAAGCACTCACTGTTTAGCTTTACTGCAGTTTTACTTCCAGCTGTCTGCTTTTGAGTTAAGATCTCCTGAGACAGCTTGACTCGACTGCTGGTGCTCACTGCAAGCAGCCAAGATGTGCAGGTTGACCATAATAGCTGCACTGAGTGATTCTCACAGTGTGACCACCAGCACTTGAGCTGCAGCCCACACTTCCAGACAGGCCAGCTCTGGAAGTGCTCATCTCCATCTGGAGATGCTGCAAGTAAAACAACCAAGGGTGCAGTTTGGATTAAGCTCATTGTCATCACTGAACTCCAGCTGGTAACTAAGTACCACACAGATGCTCTCACTCGCTGCTCCCCACCCCAGTGGGATCAGGAGGAGAATCAGAAAAAAGGTAAAACCACAGGGTTGAGATAAGAACAGTTTAACATTTGAAATAAAGTAAAATACAATAATAATAACAATTGCAATGAAAAGGTAGATCATGAAAAGAGAGAGATAACTAGAACCCAAATTTTAAAAAAAAGCAGTGACGCACGATATAATCGCTCACTAGCCACTGGCTGATGGCCAACCCATCACCAAGCAGCACTCTGTGCCCTTCCAAGTAACTCCTCCACTTTATATACTGTGCATTCTGTGGTATGGAACATCTCTTTGGCCAGTTTGGTCAGCTGTCCTGGCCAGGCTCTCACCCAGCTTTTTGCCTACCTCCCCACTGGCAGAGGATGAAATGGTGAAAAGTCCTTGATTTGGGGTAAGCACCTCTTAGCAACATCTAAAATATCAGTGTGTAATCAACATTATCCTGATACCAAATCTGAAACACAGCAGTGTACCAGCTACTAGGAAGAAAATTTACTCTATCTCAGCTGAAACCAGGACACGTATCAAGGGCCATGCTGCTGCTGAAGGGGAAGTCCTGTCTCTCCCTGTCATGCCCCTACTCTCCCTGCTGTCCTAGGGTGCAGCCCCAGGGGCAGAGAAATGAGGGAGCTGATCCATTTTACCTGTTTTTCTTGCAGGATCAGTTTCCCTTAGGCCAGCATAATAAGAACATAAGGAGAGTATTAAGGGTGGTGCAAAGCCTTTTAGCAGCACTGCAGTTTCAGGTTGCCTCAAACCAAGCAGGAAACCTCTTGTGGCATTGCTAATACATCACTTCAACCTGCACTTGAGGTATGTTACACTGAAGTACCCTACTGTGAAAATCACACAGCACACAATATGCACAGCTTCTGCTGTGGTGTTCTAGAGCAGCGCAGTGGTTTTCACTGATGGACAGGATGTGCCATCAGGCAAACACACTGAGCCCATCTAAGCACAGATTCAGCTGGGTTAGCTTGTATGACAAGGGAGGTCTGCACAAAGCATGCATGGCTAAAGGTAACAAAGGCACTTGTCCATCAGCCTCTAGCCAGCACGACTTTATGATGTTGTCCTGGCCAGACTATAATCTGGAATGAAAGTTAATGACATAACATTTGGGTTTCCATTAGCACTTTATTGAGTTGCAATAGTCCCATGGTCAAGGCAAAGATAACATGATACTATGAGAGGTTATATATTCGTATGTAAAAATCAAAACTGTAGTTGTGTATTTGAGCACAAACAAGCCTTGTGTTGCAATGTGGGGAACTGAAGTATTTCAAGTATTTAAGCCCCTGACATGTCCTGCATGTGGCCAGATAGAGAGATACTCATAATGTGCATGAGTGGGTCCAGGATCAGCTCTTCAGAGAAGAATCAAGCAGTGTTACAGCTGCTTTTTGTCCCAGCTGGCAATGTGTGTTGGAGGCAAGGAGAGCACTGATGCTTTGAGTTAGTTTTGTTCTTTTTCCACATTAATGCCTTTTGACTTACGGCTTTTTGCATCTGAGTGGGTGGATTTGATGGTGAACAGGTGAACCAGCCTCACTGAGAATCTCACATGTGGCCAAAGCCACACGGGTGGCTCTGCAAACAGAAGCTGAACCAGCCTAGGAAACCTTGCCAGTCCTCCCACTGGGATGGAAGTCTCATTCCCAAGCTACAAAACCAAATCCAGAACATTAGTTTGGGTTTTGGAAGATCAGCTGTGTTACCCTAACTGCTGTGTCCAGATCTGTCCACAATTCTCACAGTAACCATGACATGTAGGGCCAAATCCTGCTGATACATGGAGTAACATGGACTCCAAAAAAATCTTCTATCAGGGCAATGTTTGACTCTGTGCAAGAGGCAGGGAGTTGAGTGTCCTGTTCATTGCTGCTGAATTCTCAGGTGTTCTCTGCCCCTGTGGTAGACACTGTACAAGTGCACAAAGTAATACCTACCAGCAGTTGGAGAGGGGAGCTGTGCCTCAGGACTGGTGAGGGATCCTCATCCAGATCAGGGGAAAAAAACCCAATAAATTCAGGCTCCCCTCTGGAACATGTTCCTATCACTTTTTGCAGTAGTGTTGTTACAGTTTTGGCACTGAAGTGTAAGGACCTACAGAATGGAGCTACAAAAGAAACACAAACCCTTAATAATCTCCATTTTTGAGAATTATTTCAGGAATATTACCCACATTAACAAGACAAACAGTAATGCACCTCCTTCCACTCGGCTCTTCTGCTGGTGCAAATCAATATTTTTCCACTAAAGTCAATGGAGCTTTGCTGATTACATGAAGTCAAAATAATTATGTACAGTTTATTGGCTCTAGTCATTTTATAATACTCTACAATAGGAAATCTTTTACCTCTGCTTCTTTTATAAAATACAAAGGACCCATGCAGTTTCAGGTCATTATATTTGTTCTAGTCCCACCTTCTCAAAGAAATATCCTTTTGTTATCTCTTGCTTGAGGGGGCAGCTATGACTAAGTGGCTGAACAAAACCCTCAGATTTACCAAACCTGCAATGCAGCTTACCTCCCAGCATTTAAGGCAATGCTATTTTTGGAATTCAGACTTTGAAATCACCCCACCCAGAGAATCAGTGCTTAGGACAAAGGTAGGCCTTTACAAACCAGTGTAAAGTTCAATTGCAAATGCACGAAAAAAAAGGTTTTCGTTACATTTTGCCTTTTGCCTCTCACAAAAACATTTTATTTGCTGTATTTCTTATTTTACATCTCAAATAATCATCCAGCTGTAGCACTGAAGACTGAGGAGTTACAGTAATATGTCCTGGAAATGTATTCCCCCTCCAGTTTGGGCTGATTTTTCTCAGCTCTGAGCTTCATGTGATCCTGTGTCCCAGGCATATATTCACAAAATCAGCTCTAAGCCACCAACAGCTAAGAATTTTGCTTAATCATGATTACTTTATCTCAGTGTGTACATTAATTTCTGATCCACAAAACATACCAGTGTTCTGTAGTGGTACAAGATTGTACTGAATCCTGCAGACAAACCAAAACTGAGTTACACCAAGACAGTACCAGTGGGACAAGCTTGTGGAAAAGAACACTAAAATGTGCCACACTGGGGGTTCATTAGGTGACACTTCCCTCTGCCATGCCTCTGAACCAATGCCCTAAGGTACACAGCTCTCTGATTTCCACGTGAAGCATAAAATATTGTGGTGCTTTTGAGATGTGATTTTGTGTGGCTTGTAAACTCTGTGATGAACTAGATCAAATTACAAGAGCAAGTAAGGTTCAATCAGATTCAGTAAGGTTCTTGGTTAAATCTACGCATTTTCAGCTTAAGTCCCATCCTAATGCTCTACCAATTCTTCTAACCCCTTTCTCTTTGGGTCACCAGGTCAACCAGTCACCTGGTTCTGCATCTAGAACACATAAATGCTAAAATTTATTTAAAGGGTGTGCAATGTCACAGCCGAGTCTGATTGATCCATATTGGGCAACAAGGTGAGATAACAGCATGGTCCTTAGTTGAAAGTTGGCTATTTGATGTTTACAGAATTTGTGAATGCCATCCACAATAACATTTATAGCTGTTTCATTGTTTTCATATTTCCCCTCTTTGTACATTTCTGAGGCACTGTTTAGTAATTATTAACAAAATATTAGAAGATAATTTGTTCTAATTTTAGCATTTTAATCTTGATTGAAGTACCAAATATTTGGGGTTTAATTTATCAACAATAAAAGTGAGATATCAATCTCTTAATATTAGTTTTTAGATTTAACCAAGAAAGAATAGGTGAACTAGGCAGCTGCCAAAGCATATATCTGTGAGCTGAATGATGATCAGGATTTTATGACATATTTAGAAGGGAAGTATAATAAAAGATAAAGAAACATCAGAAGTAGGATAAAAGTACACCACTTACCATGGATAAGTTATTCCAGACTTGTTTGATATATTTATTTGATAAAATGATTTTGTGTTCTTTACAGAGAGAGATTCTAGACCTAATCTTGCTGGACTCCTGAAGGTATTTTTTATAATATTTGTACAATTAAGATGAAAATCAAGACTACTACATGAACTGTTAAGCATATAAGAAACTGTCTGAAGAGGAGTTTTCTGTCAGGAGAAAGGGGAATTATTAATGGAGTTTCCTAGATTCACTTTGGGAACAATCTTATTTAATCTTCTCATAAATGACCTTGGCACAAAAAACAGGAGGTAAATGAGCAAGAGAAATCTACTAAAACAAAAAACTGGAGGGTACTTCTGATACAAAAGAGGACTGGAGTATCACACAGGAGAACCTTTAAGACCTCAAGGACTACAGTAACAGAAATAGGATGGAATTTTTAGCCAATAATACAAAGTGATGGTCTTAATGGGCCAAAAGTAATTTCTATAAGAGCAGAGGAGAAAAAAGAATTAGATACACCAGTCACGTGATATAATCAGACTTCTATGGGAGAAGGCAGAGGATCCTGTGATGCAGAGAAAGTAATGCATTAATATCTTCATAATCAGAAGTGTTAAGGCCTGGTAAAATGTGTTTGGAAAAGATAGATCCAGACTGGACCAGGTACCAAGAAGTGCTGCTGGAACAATGAAGGGGATGATCTTACCAGAAATATCTTGGTGTGAACAAATGAAAGAAGGGAATATAACATGAGAGGATAAAAAAGGGGAGGCAAAGGGAAGGCTATTCTAAATAAAGAACAATACAGGTACAAAATAAAATGCCCAAGGATATATTTAGGCCAGTGTTAAAATAAGGCCTCAAGGCATCAATGCAGGATTCTGAAGCATCATCACCATCATAGTACTAGAAAGAAAAAAAAAATTTAAGTTGCACTTGTTACATTTGAGGGAGGGGAGAGGAAGAGGGGCAATATGTTTTGATTGCAGGCAATAGTCAGTGATTGGAATGAAAGCCCCATTGGAGGGGATCAGGTTCTCTACCCTCTGTCAGGCAGATTTGCATAGAAAAACAATGTGCACTTTCACATGCAGTGCATGGAGTCCTGACCTGTACCACATCTGCAGGAACGGAGCTCCTGCAGGCATTTCAGGAGCTGTGGAACACCACATGGCTGGGATATGGGTGCCTTTGTACCCATGTGAACCTGTGTACCTTTGGCTGTGGCAGCCTTATCCTTCAGCAATGCACAAGACCAAGCAATTCCCACGTGAAAGGAAGTGAACCAAGCAGCTTTGGCCTGTTCAGTGAGTCCCCTCTGCAAGCCCTGGCAACATGTGGAGTGCTGAATTTGCAGCAGTAACTGATTTTTACAGCAATAATTTACAGGGATGCCTGTCTCACTTCCCAGATTGTGAGTGCATGGAAATATTGCTTGGCATCTCATCACTACAGCTTAGGCTGAGAAAAACACGTTTACCTCTGATCAAAGACAGTGATCGGGAGATGAATCCTGAAGGAATTAAACTGAACTCACGGTGATGTTAAGCCATCAAAACAAACAAAGAATTGTTCTGACAACTGAATCTGATTCCTCAAAAAAACCCACCTGGCTTATTAAAGAGCAGTGCTAAACAGACAAATAACACAAGTAAGGCATGTGTTAGATGTGGAGTTGTTCATGTTACGATCTCTAAGAGCTGAATCTACAAAGTGCAAAGTGAGATAGACACAGTGATATATCATCACCAGGGTGATACAGACATCACTGTGCCTGATTTCTAGATGTCTGCTCCCAACCACTAACAAACATAGAATATTTGTACAGTTCTGGAGGCAGACACCAGGCAAACCAGATACTGACCTGTGTCCTTCAAGATGCAAAGTTATGCTGCATTCAGTGTGAGGGTGTGTTAAAGCACTGATTTATACCTTGGCAGTATCAAAGGGTAAGTCTTGGCCATCAGACCAGGCTGTCACAGAGGAACACCAGTGAAACCCCTACCCTGCAGTGCAAACAGAGACTGGAGTCCTCAGACCTAGTTAGGGCACTAATATGTGAATTAGAACCATAACTAGTCACAAGAGAGATGAAGTCAGGTTTCTTCCATAATGGGCAGATTTTCTAATGTTTTTCCTTACAGTTTTGTATAAAAAATGGAGGGAACTCACTCATTTATTAATTAATATGCCAATAAGGCTGGGCTGTGCATGATGAATCTGGTGCTGTCAGTTTGTGCTAGTCACATTTGAGGTACCCTTACTGCACTGGGGAGACTGGGACAGGAGAGTCCAGATTCTGCCTTACAAATGGCCCCTGGTGTTAATGCTGTTTGCTGAACTTAAATTCACAAAAATGAGGAGTGCTTCTATGGGCATACAAAGAGACAGTACATAGATGCTGATCCAAAAAAGGCCATAATGGATATAAATGGCTGCATGATAAAACAACAGCATTTATCATGGCTTTTGATACATCTAGAAAGTGAGCGCTATTAGGTTAAATTAATAATGGATATTTAGAATAACTTTTTGATTAAAACAATCATGCCTGCATTAGTTGTACATATTGAGACCCATCACTTTTCAGTCTGGACTCTTTGTCTTTGTTGCCTAAAACTGCAAATCTGGGTTGCATGCTCTGAAATATGCACAATCCTGGTAAAACATCTGGCTTCATCTATTGTACACCCAGTGCATTTCCCTGCTGCCATTAATACCACACCATACTGTTCTAATGATTCCTTATTAGAATTAGACAGTAATGAACTTCTAATAAGCATTTCTAACTTCTGCTGATTTTAATGGAGCTACATCTAATAATGCTTGGATTACATTAATCCTGACAAAACCCCCCCAACTTCATATATTTTTAACATATACATGCATTGGTTGAATTCCAAATACACATCAAGTGAGCTATTTTGCCTATTCTTTTTTGTTTTCTAGCTAGCCTACAGTAAATTCCTAATTTACTTTTCCACTTACAACACCACTAGATACAAATTCACCTGGAATGCTAACAGGAAAATGAAGAAGAAAAAAACAAGGTTTTTCTCACTAATTAAGTGAACAAAGCAAAACCAAGTTTGCTCTCTAGAAGTGCTGGCCCTTAGTGGCTGTGCTGTACATGGAGCATGCTTGCCTACACCCTTCAGAATACTGTGGCATGGCAGGATTCCCAGGCTCTGAAAGCTTGCAGTCAGAACTTCAGAATCTGAGGAATTCAGTTAATTCATATCACGGATCTTCACGGGGGGAAGGGTGGTCAGGACACTGTTAAAAGGAGTGAAGGGAGGGAGCAAGAGCTGGAGCCAGGCATGCACACGTCTGATGTGCTGTGACTCCGAATTTCACCTTAAGTTAAAACACCAAAATGCCTTTACATGTCTTGTGCTGCATGATCAGCAGCTGAGAGGTGATGGACTGAATTCCACCACTGCTCCACAGGAGTCAGAGTGCTGGAGAATACACAGTGTAAAGCCTGTGCATAACAAGAAGATCGCTGAGATGCCAGTGGTCATTGGGATTTCCAGACTTTTGCCCTAGGTTTGCCAGCAAAGACACAACATGACACTGTCAGAATCATTCTTTACCTACCAGAGAGCCAAACATCTGATGGTTCTGATCTTTGTTAAATACACTGGGAGTGTGCACATCAGCTGTGTGATATAATGGACAGAGAATGTCCAGTTCTTCCTGGAAGTGCTGGATTTACTGTACAAGATGTATGTAACACAGGAGCCCAGCATCACCTGGAAATACACTGAGAAACTTGCAGGAGCATGGTGGCTGTCACAAAACATGAAATCATTTATAAAATCATAGAATCATAGACAATGCTGAGCTGGAAGGGATTAAAATCCTTGATTCCAGCTCTTAACCCAGCAATGTCAAGTCCCCAACTAAACCATTAAACCACATTCCCAAGTACCAAATCTACACACCTTTCAAATACCTCCAGGGATGGTGACCCCACCACTTTCCCTGGGCAGTGTGTTCAAATGCTTGACAACCCTTTTGGTGAAGAAAGTTTTCATAATATCCAACCTAAACCTCCCCTGGTGCAACCTGAGGTCGTTTCCTCCAGTCCTGTCACTTGGGAGAAAAGACCCACCCCCAGCTGGCTACAACCTCCTCCTTCAGGGAGCTGTAGAGAGTGATAAGGTCTCCCCTGAGCCTCCTTTTCTCCAGGCTGAACACTCCCAGCTCCCTCAGCAGCTCTTCATCAGGTTTGGGCTGCAGACCCTTCAGCAGCTCCATTGCCCTTCTCTGGACATGCTCCAGCCCCTCAATGAACACTCAGTTTAGCTCCTCCACGGACACCCTGCAAGGCAATTCTCAGAAACATCTGAAACATTTCAGGCATTAGTGCCTCCCTAAACAAGCAAAAACAACAACGACAACAACAAAAACCACAAACAACAACAACAACAAAAAACACCCACCCCAAAAAAAATTTAAAAAAAAAAAAAAAAAAAAAAAAAACCCCA
>VZTR01002062.1:305285-316443 GCA_013400775.1 Chaetops frenatus
AAAAAAACCAAAAACAACAAAAAAAAAAAACCACCAACCTTTTCCAAAGCAAATGAGAAGTGCAGATTCCTAAATTCACTGCCTGATCAGGCAGATGTAAGCACCAGAAATGAGAGGGGGCATTCAGCCCAGCATCTGCAGGAATCCCCCTCTTATCCCACTCATGTCATTAGAGTGCCTTCATTATGTTGTCAAATAGCACCCTCAGATGGCTCTACTTCATATATCTCTTCATCAGATATTTTTTTCTTTTCTTTTTAAGACCAGGAAAAGGAAATAAATCCTTACTGCAATGCTGTCAATTTCTAGTGCTTCTGACTGCAGAGAAAAGCCCACAGACATGAATAAGCCTAATACAAGGTTCCAAAAAAGGAAGCAGATGAAAACTCTTAAAAGGTATTGTGTCAATGTAATTTTTGATTATACAAAAGGTTACTTCAAGATTTATTGAATCTAAGTTTTTTAACATGTAGTATTGTAATATGGCCTCTAATTCTTGTAGCAGTTTTCTCTACATTTCATAATACTGAGATTTTCTTGGTTTTACTAGGAACCAGTGCACTTGGCGATGAACCAGTGAGCTGTGCAATTAACTTGGAGCTTCTGTGTTGATACACAGTTTATTTCACACTATTTCTACAGCTTTGGTTTTCAATATATCATAAATTCATGCATCCGTAGCATTTCCTCACACTGTAAGTACTTAACCACTTTTGTGGAAGTTAACAGCTGAAATCAGATGCTTTAATGATTGCAAAAAAAAGGAGAGTTCATGCTTCTGGCACTGAGGAGAGCATAAAATAACCCAATATGGCAATTTCCCATGTAAATGGTGGAGTCTGGATTTCACAGTCAAATCCCATGGATGGAATGGAACTGTTTAAACATCTCAAGAGATTATTTCAAACTGTTTGACACTTTGGTAAACTGCAGTCAGGTTCAGTCTGAATAATTTCTTTATAAGGATTTATGTTTTTAATAAAAGAAAACAGTAAATATACCAGAAGTGGTTTGGTTTGTGGTTTTTTTTTTTTTTTTCTTGTTTGCTCTCTGTTTATGATGAAGACTGAAGGACACTTCTAATATGAAGGAACAGGACCAGAGGAAAATCAGAACTAGCAGGGAGCAAAAAAGTGATGAAAGGAAGTGAAACTGAGGTAGGTGAGGTAAATAAGAGGATTAGAGAAAGCAGGTGAGAGTATCTCATGGATAATGCTTTGGAGTAAGGGGAAAATGCTTTGGAGGAGATGGGGCACTGAGAGCAAATCCAAGGCAGGGGAAGGACTTGGGTTTGTCGTTTTCATCTTTAGGGAAACAAAGACACAGGACAGTTACACCTGTTCAAAGGGAACTAAATGTTACTGTCTATGAAAATGACAAACTCTAATCTGAGAATATTTTTTATTCCTTTTGCATACAGCAGGACTTGTAACTTCACTACCATCAAACGAATTTAAGTCGGTGATGACAGATACTACGTTACTACAACAGCCTTTCTGTGCATTCTCTCATACTGTGCCCAATAGATGGAAAAGCCAGCCTCATAACATTGTAGGAATTCCCCAAAAAAGATTAACTGAAGTGGTTGTTTCTATAACCTTCACTTTAATTTTCAGGCCCATACAAGATGTATTTCTTCAGAAATACATTTCCACTAACTGGAAATCATCCTTTAAAAGACACAACATATGTTTGTGAAAACATCAAAACATTGATCACAGGTAGAAATATTCTGTATTTATCTGGAGAGCTTCAAGCTTATAATAATAGAAAATTATCTCAGACTAATATCACAAAATAGCTAGAATATTTATCTCTCTCAGATGCTGATGCAAGGTTGATGTGAGGGTGTATGATTATTTCAGGATTAAGCACTACAATAATAATCTCATTCGCACTGAGTGCTCCTAAATACTCTCAGCAAACCCATTTGTCCCCTTTCCTTAACTGTGATCCCATCTCTGTAGAAAGAAATAGCTCCATAGAACTGGGTCAAGCAAACAGTTTACTCTTTCCTACAGAAACTGTATATGCTATATACAAAATATCTTCTTCCTTTGATAACAGTCTTTAATCCAGTCCATATTAGGTGGAAATAGTGTGGGGAAAGGGAGAACACCAAAAGCAAAAAACTAACAAAAAAAGAAAAAAGAGATCTTTATGGGTAACTTTGGGAAGAAAAAGTAAAGTGCTAGCAGAGGAAAATATAAGTTTTAAAATGTTACTAATTTTTTCTCCCAAAATATGCCCTTTTGTAATGAAAAGCTTTTATCTCATAGCTCAAAAAGCATGTGCATGTGCATGTTCACATTAATACTGTAAAGTCACTTACAAAAATCCTATATTCTTGTCTGTTAACCACTGAATGTGATCCAAACACTATTTTAAGAAACACAATGTTGATGCAAAGAGAAATAACTCCTTATCTTTCCACAATTTGCTATTATAGCAGAAAAACTGGTTATTAACATTATTGTTTAAAAAGAAAAGAAAACAAAAAAATCCCAGGTAAAATCTTACCCTCACTATTTTCCATAGAATACAGATGTCAAATTAACATAAGATTCTGAATTACTATTAGTGTTAATACATATTTGTGTGTCATTTTTACTTTAACTGCAGATAAACACAGAGGCAGCCACATGCTTCTTGAATCTGGTGTGCACAAAGCAATTACTGGAAGTATCTCAACTTTGTATTTTCTCTTACCACAGTTCTTTTCTGGAGTTTTCCAAGACAACTAATTTGACAAGCTCCCATTTTGTACCTGCAGGTACAATAGCTGAAAACAGGTACAATAACTGAAAAACAACTATGATGCCTGCATGTAATTGCAGTGCTGCATTTTGGCCTTATGCTACACAGTGGGATGGGACACATTCTTTTCTCCCTTCTGGTAATCAGGAAAAAAATGAAATTCATAGCTGAGATCCTTGACTGTATTACCCTAAGAAAAATCCGTAATTGCAGTCTGTCCATTCTATTCAGAAATAGGAGGTGAAATACTTTAAACATTGATACCATAGTGACATCAGCATCTTCCAGGAGAGGAAATTCATCCAGCTATGCAAGAAAGCAAAGCAAGTTGCTCTGATATGAATGCTCCAACACTTCTTCCATCTTATCACAAAGATCTATGGCAGGTGTTCAGTCAGGAACTCCCTGGAAGACCACCTAACTTAGAGAGAGTTGTCATCATCCTTGCAAAACTGAGAATAGCTCAATAAAATAAATAAATAAAATTGATTTATGTTATTACTGATTTTGATGATGACTGCTTTTAAAAGTCCCTCAAGCTGTGTTGTGAGATTACACTGGCAATGCTGAACTCTAGGCAGTTAAAATTGTAATGGAGTTGAAGTGACTGAATTAAAATAATGAGATCAAAGCAACTGCCAGAATTATCAAAAGGTTATATATCTAAATATAGCTTGCCCCAAAGATACTTCCAACCATTGCACCTGTCGAACTAAATCGATAAATCTGGCCAGAATCACAGCCAGGTGTTTGTGTCAGGACAGGTAAAAAGAAAAAATTAAAAAGCAGTTATCACACCCCAGCCCGTAAACTCTTTATCTGAGCAGAATTAAAACATTCTTTCCTGTTTCCACGGGTTTTCTGTGTTGGGCTATTCCATGCAAACCTGAATGAGCTGACCTTTCATCAGAATAACCCAGCAGTCAGAGATGGCACGCAGGGCCAAACATGTTCAGTGGCCACCCAGGCTAATACCGTGCATTTGTTTCCTATGGGTGTTCTACAAGATGCCTTTCTACTTTGGTCACACAGAATAAATATTGTTTAGGAATTCTGGTTACTTGGAAGGAGAGTTCTGGGAACTGAATTTGAAGTGTGGATGCAGAGAAATAATGCTGCACTACAAAAGGAATTTGTCAAGCAGACAACTAAAAACCCTCAGGTGACAGATTCTGCATCAGGATATTCAGTGAAGAGCTAAAATTATGCTACTACTTCTTAAAAGAATTTATGCAGGCAATGAATTCTGTGGACTAGGAAGTGTTTCATCTTTAAGTCATGCTTAAATAACAGGGCTAAGATTCAAAAATATGACCAGGAATTATATTTGTCACTTGCAGTCGCCTAATTAAGAACTACACCCGTTCATCCTTAGTCTCCGTGTAATAGCTTAATTATTGTATTTGGTGTAATCAAAACCCACACATTTTTTAAGGATTTTTCACATACAGCTTAGGTGCATCTCCCTGTATGACATGGCTAACCAAGGGCACTGTTGTAGCAGGGCTTCACTTTTGTAGGAATAAACTACATTTCCCTGATAAAGAGCTGTGTGTTCACATTTCATTGCATGAAAGCATTGAGACAGTCGAGACTGTGGAATCAGTATGTTCAGGCAGAGCAAAAGACAACATAAACCCAGCCATTACAGCTGCAAGCTCCTCCTGAAATTAAAAGGAAAGAAATCCTCTGCTGTAACCCTTTCCCCCCCAGCAGATGTACAGGTCTCCACAAAAAACTGCTGCTTCTAAACCCTCTCTGCTTCTCTGCACCTTGTTTGCTACAAGCACATTCCATTTTCTGTTGAAACAGCCAAAATGGAAGAAAAGCTCAGCTCTCACATCAGCTTTAATAGAAGGTCACAGATGAAAGCAGTGCTGCCACTAAGAGGAAGCAGACACAAATAAGGCTCTCTAAACTGGTTCTCAAAATCACATCTCTTTTTTCAAGCCAATGTACACCCTGCAGCTGTGCTCACCAGAGATTAACTGATGCTTTTAACTTTCTGCATAAAAGAAAAGGTTTCGAGGAGCACAATATTGCAGTGGTTAGTTTTTCAAACTCAAACTCCTACAATCACAAACAAGAGACGGGAAAAATAGATACTAAAAGGTACAAGTGGAGATTGTCTGTAAACCTTTACAGAAGACGGTGGGCAGATGGCAGGGATTTGCAGTGACACAGCTGTTTTTAAAAATAAAGAGGTGGAAGAGGAGAGGCACGATTACACATACATTTCTAAGCCTGTACACACAAGAATAAAAATTAGTCTAGCAGGGGGGAAATTGAAGTTCGTATATTATTTTATAATCCACATTGACATTCAGAAACTTCTAAAAATAATCAGCAGCACCTTCAAGTTTCTTTTCCAATCATTAGTTTTCCAACTAACTATGAAGCAAAGCTGACAACAGAAACATTAACCTACAATGAGACATTAAAAAGACAATCACGGGATCTTAGGAGTGTCAAAATTACTTTCAGTGCCTCCAATTAACACCTTTTTTCTCTACGGTTTAAAATGTAAAAAGGCAATTCTATGAAATCATTAAATGAACATAAATTAGGTAACCTGTTCGAACTTCCTATGAAAAGATTTAATTTTTATTTTTGCATTTGTTTTTCGGAAGTTACTAGTAGAATGCATAGATAAGTAATGCAAGGAAGAGTAAGATGTATGGGGATTATTGTAGATTTAACAGCATGGGAGGTAAGGCAGAGAAATGTCCAAATTCACTAGGGTCAAGCACTGCATATGAATGTAGTAAAAACAGAACACTTTTAAATTAAACAGTAATTTTTTAAAACTTCAGAATGAGATCTTTCATTCTTTTCAAGTGCGTATTCTTATGTGTGTTCCCAACAGCCACAGAGAAGGCTTATGTTAGGTAAATAGTAAAGGGTTTTTTAATGTACACTGTAAAAGTCTATCTTCTCCAGAGAATCCAATAAAGCTGTTTCTTTATTTACAAAATTAACTCTTCCAGATAACATATTCATAGATCCAAGAAATCTTATGTTAACAAGGCAGATGCCACTGATAACAAAACGATAATATTGTGATCTTTCTTCATGGAGTCAATTTTTCCACACTACATCAGTTCACTTTCTTCCCTGTATTAGAAATGACTAGCCAGTGTAAACATTTGGTTTTTACACTTGCTTTATAAAAGCTATCTAATTTTCTCAACACACGAGCTGGGATCCAACAAAAGAAAAAGGTTATCTAGAACCAACCCACTAAAAATTTCTTTATACCCACCTCCAGAGCCACTGGTGCTGGCTTTTGCTACAGTTGGATATTGAAACCCCAGGTATTCCACAACTTCTTTCACAGTGTCTGGGCTGCTCCCAGTCCAAAGACAACAACAAAGTGATTAGGGTAGGTCCTATCTAGCACACAAATGAACTCAACAGCTGAAGACATTTAAATTAATTTTATTTATACCAGGTTTTCAAAATCAGAAATATTTCAAAGAAATTCAATACTCATAGACAGGTGCTACATTGATGATCTTTGATCCACCATTAGTGCCGTGTTTTCACTCTACAATCATTAACTCGCCACCACAAACTAAAGGGGACTTACAGAAGTTTATAAAAAATAGGCAGACATGAAAATTTGGTTTATACTGGAATTGGCATAAGAGAGTAAAGCTTATTATCAAATTGTGGCAATTGCTGTATTCCATCACTTGTTCTGAGGGAATGGTAGAGCAGGAAAACTTCCACTTAGCAAAACACTTTGGGTTTTAACTGAGCATACTCAAACTCCACTTCATGATCTGACTAGGAGTGATTTTTACACTCAAGTCCATATAAATTTAAGCTTTGCACTTCTAAAATCGCCACAAGCATAAACCTAACTTACACACTCAAGTCTTGGATTGATTTCCCTTTTCAGAGAAATCAAACCCACGTATCTTCCAGGATTTACCAAATCAAACAAAACTGCTGGCTTTGAAGTATCTTTTTAGAAGAAAAATGCCATTTCTGCACAAGCTACTCTCATGAAAAAATTATTTAACATTTCTTTATCAATAAAATAACTGAAGCCAAGATATCCAAAAGTCACGTCTACACAGAGATACACAGAAGGTTCAACTTGAGAGGATTTTCCTCCACTTCTCGATCACAATGAGGCCCTCACCATTTTGCATAATGACAGAAAACAACAGCTGACAAACCATTCTGGAACAGATGCCAGCTGTCTCTCATTTGTTTTATAATTCAAACAGTAACAGTTCTGTAGCACTTTATTGGTTTTTGTTTTTTTGTTTTTGTTTTTTTTAAAAGCAAGCCATCTGAATTGGACCTCACATCAGTCAGTCAGTCATTCATTTCAAGAACAAACTGAAGGCAGGCTGATCCTTTTGGATCCAAAACTAATTTGGTAGGAATCTTACATAAATACAGTTTGTGCTTCAATTTCATAGCTAGTTGGACTGAGTGAATATACACCTAAGCTAGTTTAAAAAAAAAAAAAAGTAACCTATAATATTCAACTAAGAAGCCACAGACATTTTTCTGGACTGTAGCAGAGACAAACAATACATTTGAACACGGTACTCCTTAAAAAAAGTTTACTGTCTAAAATGAAAATTCATATGGTTTATTAAAATTTTAACATTTTCCATTTTGGCTTTTTCTAAAGAAACAATTTATTCCTTGTGAAAAATCAGTTAAAAGATAATTTCATTTTACTGTACTGAACTCAAGTCAAACATAAAGCACAAAGATCTTTACATTAAACTGGGCTTTGCATACAACATGAATGATCAGAAATAGACTATTTTGAGGAATAAAAAGTTGTGGATTTTTTTTTTTATCTAGACAACATGCATACCATCAGTTACTTCGCGATCTTAAAAGGTACCTGAAAGGAGAGTTTTGTAGAACAAAACCAAGACTCATTAATACACTTAGTAAGTCAGTGGTCATCATGCCTTTTTAGTTAAATTCTAATAAAGTTTAGTCTACATAGAACAGCTAACACAATGAGGTGTGCAAGTCATGGGGATAGCCAGAAGCCTGAAATAAAGTCTTAAAGTTCTACAGGACAAGAGAGCCTAAACACAGTACCACTAAGTTACTTAAAATATTGTAGGGGGAAAAAAAAAAAGACAGAAAGTATTTGGATTATTATCTGCTTCCTTCTTGAAAAAGGGCTACACACTGAACATAAAGAGCCTGCATTTAAAGGCTCCACAGTTCTACTCTACCAACTTTTTAAAATAAGGTAATGATAAAAGAGCATTCCTTCTAGCAGCATGTACAGTTCAGCTGCCAGTGGCTGCCTAACAGCGCTCCTTTATGCATACCAGGAGAATCATGTCCAGTTTTGCCATTTGTGGATAACGATGACAAGATACAAAAGCATGTGTTTGCCATAAATAGCTCTGGCTAACGGAGGATTGCTCACACAGGGCAGATCAAATTCTCTATAAGGAGAGCATTATTTGGCTCCCAGCCAAAACACGTCCCCTATGCAAGCCTCAGTAGTGGCAAACACTTTCCAGTTCTATTTACATAGAAGCTAACAAGTAGAACGGTTCATTTAGCCTAATTCTTCTACTGGGTCGGTCTAACTGCAACACTTGAGAAACAAAAGTTATTTCCCTGCTTCCTACTCTGCACATAAACTGTCACTACACATCATCTTACCGAGAAAGACGGCGAGCTGTAAAAACCCCCGCGAGGTTTCAACTCTGGCATGTAGAACTTTAAGAACATTCAGGTACAAAACACACTGCATGGTTAGTTGCTTCGTATTTTCTGAAGTTTCTGACACAACTGTTTCATGGAACTAATGGTCTCAAGTAGTGGTAGCTTCCTTACTTTACGGTAAACTAGGAACGGGTCCTTAATCGAACGGCCAGAACAGAGCCACAAAGTATTGTAAAGCAGTGCCTAAATCAGTATTAAAAACTTGCATTATCCAAGATGAGATTAATGATTGTTTACCTTTACAATACTTTCCACAGAAGTTATTTGAAATATGTTTAAACACTTAAAAACTATATTTTCCAATGAAAACAAGGCAACGTTCTGTAATAAGCCACAGGTTTTATTGCAACGTGGCCAGTTTTTGATCTCAAAAAACAGTGTTCCATTTAAGGCTCTTTTTAATACAGAAATTGCCACCATGACTGATGTTTTACAAAACTTTAGTGTTTCAAGACTCATATGGTAAACAGATAACTTCTACTCCTGTTCAGTAGTGTACATTCAATGGAAAATGAAAGGCATCGTAACAGCTACTTCATTTATAAAGATATGCATGTAACAGGAATGAAACTGAGGTACTACAATAATTTGATGACACAGTTACAGCAACTTAATTGGCATTCCTTGGGGGGGGCAGGTCAAACATATTACAAAAAAGTGCTTTAAATGCATAGTGTTGTGTGCTGCCATGTCACAAAAATAGGCTTGTCAAGGCAGGTGAGGTGTATGAATGCACAAGAGCCTCATGGAACTGCAATCAAGTGCAACTGTAAGTAATACTGTAGAGAGTCTACCATCCGACCAGTGGACAATACTTTCAAGGCATTCAATTAGCTTACCCTTTGCTGTCTGCTAGACTATTTACATTAACTATCACATTCATTGAACATGTTGCAAGGAATGCCTGCAACGTCAGTTTTGGCCAAGAGGATGACGTGAAAGCATTCCTTGAATCCTACATAAAACTACCAGGATTAAACAGTCTAATGGCAATCACTGGTAGACTGCTTAACAATGACATCTCCTTCAGGGCGGTGGGGAAGGGACTTATTTTTTGAGGAGGGGAGGGGATGGGGAGACTAATACTATTCCAATTGAACGAGCTGCAGAAATGGAAGCTCCTTAGATCCAGATGGCACTTGTCTGTCTTTTTATAAGGGTTTTCCTTCAAGTGAAACTACCACGTTGCCTCCCAATTTCTCTCCAAGTGTTGAACGGTCCTTAATATCATCCAAACCATTTACTTGCCACTCATGTTTAATACCTGAAAGACAGATGGACAACAATGTACTTGTGAGAACCCCAACACCTAAACGGCACTGTAATTAATGAGAAAAACATTTTCAGGTCCATACCTGTAAATTTCTTTTTAATGGCATCTTTAGAGCTTGCGTAGATCATCTTGCTTTTTAAAGGTGCACTTTCAGGAGCCCTTTAGAGAAAAAAGCCAACAACAGAACAGTTATTAAGTCATCCAGTGGCAGCTCCAGAATACTCAATTTTAACAGCAAGCTTTGCTTTCACACACCAGAATATAAATACCAGGTCTTCTTTCTTGGATTCCTTTGTCTCGTATGTGGCATCATACAGTGCGTATCGGCAATCATTCAAAGGTAGCAACTTCACAAAGGCTGTATAGGGGTCCTCCACAGTATCACCAATGTCACCAACCAATATCTGCTTTGATTCCTCTACAATTATTTGTTTTTTGTCATCACTTAAGCAGAAGAGAACAGCTTTCTTTCTTTTTTTAATCTCTTCTGGGGTTGAAGATTTCCTTACTTTCATGTCATTAAAAACCTTTATGACTTCATCATTCACTGTTACTCCAGAAGCCTGTAAAATGAGATCAGAGGAATAATTTAAACAGCAAAAATTAACACTCACTAGAAAAAGATGATAGCCCACAGTGCTAGATAAAGAAGTCTGCCTGCCCCCATAAAAATAAAAATACTATATTCAACCTGAACACACTATGAATTTAGTAATATTTGTGGGACTGGAGCAGAGGATATAAAGGAGGCGTAAATTCAGTAGTTTCTCGTTGTAGATCTCAGCATTTTCAGCTGCAATTCTGGGTAGCAGTTTCATACAACTAGTCACACAAACTGTACTACTCAAACAGTTTACCTTATCATGCATTTGGCTTATTTGGGAGGAGGGGAAGAGGGAGTGATGAGGGGGTAGGAACTCAACATAAGAGAGGAGTTTGTAATTTTCGGTTGGGATAGGAGGGGGTGGGGTTTTGGTGGGTTGATTTTTGTTGGCTTTTTTNACATCCAGCACTGTCATGACTCTCATTTTGCTGGGTGAGGTAAGGCTCTACAAGCAGCAGAAATGTTTTCTGCATTGTGTCAGCTTCAACACCGCGCCTTAAGAACTCCCGAATTTTACTTCATACTGCTGCGGGAGTATTGTTTGACTGCTCTTCGTTCGTATAAAAATACCAATTACAACTATACAGCTCCCCATAAGGCTCGCAAGCCGTTCAAAACACGAACCTAAACCAGCAAGGAAACAAAACACCGGCAGGGTAAACGGGAAGCTCAAGGTAAAAGGAAAATAATTTAGCAAACCCCACCGCGAGTGAGCGAGCGAGCTCATCCCATCTGCAGCGCCCTTGCTCTCGGTCCAGCAATTACATCTGCCGAGGCGGGCGCTGCCAGCGCAGGCT
>VZTR01002062.1:317040-354227 GCA_013400775.1 Chaetops frenatus
TGGGCCGGCCCCCGCCGGGCAGGGCCCGCGGGCGGCGTGGAGGCAGAGTCAAGGCCGGAGCGCGGGTGTGTGGCCTGGGCCCCGCGGCCCCGGGCGGCCCTGGCTGGCTGGCTGGGTGCTGAGGGGGCGATGCGGCCCCTCCGCTGGGCTTGGAGCACCAGCGCCGGGCCGGGGCACGATGGCGGCGCGGCTGCTCTGAGCCAGCCACCGCTGCCCGCCCTGCTCCCCTGGCCTGAAGGCTTTGCCCCCTGTTCACGGTCGGCGGCCCGGCGCTGTCAGGCTGCCCGCTCACGCCCCACGCCGCCTTGGCCCCTCTCGAAGGGGATCTCTGCTGCTGCCGCGGCTGCGCCGGGCTCTGTAGGGAAAGGCCCTGGGCACAAAGGGGCCTGGCACAAAGACTGCTCGCTCTGCGGTCTTGGCGGAGCTGCTCAGACAGTAGGGCGGGACACGGCACCTAGGGCGGAAGGTGCATTAAAAGATGGGAAAATGGCTTAAAGGAAAACAAGGAAAGACAACTCTCCCGACAGCGTTTTGCTGTTCCATACTGAGCTGACTAAAGCAAAACAAACAGGACAGCAAACACAGAGCATTTCATCTCTAGCCCATCCAAGTGGACAAGAGGATTCTGAGTCCTGTGTGACTCTCTGCACCCTGGTGTGTCTGAAAACCAAGAAATCCTAAACATTGAGGACCTCAAGGAGCTGCACCTGAGTCTCCAGCCTGCATTGTGACCAGCCAGCTCTCTCTCCCCAAAACACTTGAATTGCTACCAGTATGGTGGTGGAAGCTGGCAAGCCAGTGTTTGTCAGCATGCATGTATATGTATTAGATACATCTATGTGTTTGAGATACTTTTACTGCCTGTTCAGTGCCAGCAATCTGGGACTCAGGGAAGGAGTACCTTTATTGTATATTTACATTTAAAGAATCATCTATTACCCAATTCCGTGTTCAAATAAAATAAGTGCTTTTTTTTCAAACAAGTGACTAGTTTGGAGAGATGAAAATTGTAATGGGAATTAATAGCTGAAATCCTAAACTGGGTAACTGTGAAGACACAGTTTTATGCTTGACTTAAATCAATGTTAAGTCCATGGGAATGTCTTAACAGCCCCATTCCCGGGCGTCTGCTGTTATTGGGCAATGTCATGGGCTGGGGTAGACTTGGGTGGTTTCAGATCCTCATCATCAGGCTAGGTTAATGTATGCCAAAACAGCCTTCCATGGCACTGCAGTGTGTCTGCACTGCATATCCCAGGCTCCCAGAGTGAAAGGTGGAGAGTTACCAGCTCCAGAGTTGCCTGGCTGGATAGGTGTTCCAGGGATGACAACTCCAAAACTGTGGATGACTCACCTGCTGTTTTTAACACCATGGAAACTGAATAATGGACCAGAAGTGCTTGCTACTCTCTTCCCCTCACAAGGTGCATACTTGAGGTACCCAGGCACTAAGGGCTGCTGCTGCTGCTGCTGCTGCTGCACGTCACTGACTGGCACTTGGCAGCCATCAGAGTACAGAAGCAGCACAGGCTGAAGGAGGAGTCCTTTCTGAATTTATAGAAATCTCTGAGACAGAAAGGAGTTTACCAGAATTTGAGAGCATTTCTTGGAGGTGAAAAACAGGTCACAGGTAAGGGCTTCTCATTTTCAAGGAAACGAATTTTGAACTCCTGGTGACTGCAGTGATCAGAAAAGGAGCTTGTGATAGAGCCCAGTGGTGAACTTTGGAGGCCACAGAAATGGCCAGTATGCAGCCAAAAGCAGTAATGACCAAGCAAATCTTATTGCTGGAGCAGACTCAGACAAAGCTGGTTCCTCACTTTGGCATCTCACTGCACTCAGAAAGCATCGAGTTTCACTACCCCTATGCCACAAGACCTGCATCCCACCAGGCACCACCGAAATAGCCCAATGATTCAGAGAGCCCGACAGCAGCAGCAGCAGCAGCACTAAAAGCTTTGTGAATGATACCCTCTGTGGAGCACATGCCTCTCAGGAAGCCCTGCAAGCCTCCCCTCACCCTCTGTGGATGGAAGCAATGACTCACCGTGAAGCAGGAGGCACTCTTTGTTTGGATTCAACTCCTAGATGCTCATTAGTGAGAAATTGTTATAATGGACTAAGCTGCCCTGCGCACTGAAGCTCTTTGGTATCATAGTCCTTTCCTTTAGGATGCTGTGCATCGTATTTTCCTCGCTGTCATCCTCGCTGAACTCGGTGTTACCACTTCAGCCTCATTCCCCATGGAAGCAAGGCCTCTGCTTGGCTTCAGGCATTCCCTCTCTCACCTGGGCTAGTCCTTGTCTCAGTGACTTTTTAGCTTCTTAGCTTTTTTGAGTTAAATCTGGCAGAAGAATAGAGGTCACAAAAGTAATTAAGATCCTTAATTAGGTAATTAAATTTTATAAAATAATTCATTTGAAATGGAAAGAAGTGGGGCTATGTGTCTGGCAGTTCAATTCAGGAACCCGTTGGTTTCAGGGCTCTTATGGTGTAGCCAGATTACCTTCAAGAAGAGGACTAAGCAGAGAGAAAGGAAAAGCCAAGAAACCTGCATAGATGCACACTGAAATAACAGAGAGCCTTAGTACCATCCAGTTCAAAAAATCAACCTCTTGAGAGAGAAATCCGCAGGAAACTGCATTTGATGAGATCTATTGCTCAGGGCACTTCTTTTTCCCCTTTGCTGTCCTGCGTACCCCTGCAAAATGTCAAGTTTCCCTCTAACAATTCTGTATTTTCAGTGGGACTGCAAATAATGCCAGACAAAAATCTAACTTTGGTAATGCAAGAGAGTATTAGAGAAAACCTGTGAAACGCTAACACTGAGTTTTTCCTCTCTCCTTGCGTTGCAGACACATTCCTCAAAAACAAACAAACAAACAAACAAAAACAAAAACAACAAAACCAACCAACAAAAAACAAACAAAGTAAATAAACCAAACCAAACAAAAAAAACCTAACAACCACCCAGTGAATATATTTGACTTATAAGTTGTTGATCCTGGCAAGATTTTGCTGCAAGTTAGCAAGATTTGCAGTGCCCCCCTGTGAGCTAACCCCAGGAGCCTGCAGCGAGGGGCAGGATGCGTGTGCCAGTGTGAGGCGCGGATCCCCAGCAAGCCTCATAAGGGAAGCTCCAGGCTGCCCTATCCCGTTTCCACGGGTGCCTTCTGCTGGTTTAAGCAGCCTCGTCCGCGGGTTCGCTCCCAAAATCCCTGTGTGGCTGCGGGCTGTCCTTGCAGCGGGCAGCGGCTCTGGGCGAGGCGCGGGCTCCCGAGGAGGGGGTGAGGCCCGGCGGGCTCTGCCCGCGGCGGGGCCGGGCCGGCCGGGCCCCTTGCGTCACCTGCAGCCGCCCGTGCCAGCACATTGCTCGGGTGAGTCAGCTCGCAGCCCCGGCCTGCCAGCTGCTGCCCCTCCCGGCGTGGGAGCGCTGCCCGCCTTCCCCAGCCCCGGCCCGGAGCCTTCCCTTCCGCCGCTCCGGCTGCAGCGGCGGGATGCGCTGGGAGAGGAGGCGATGCCGGCTCCCGTGCTGTGATGCTTCGCTTGGGTTAAGCAGCCTCTTCCCCTGCCGGGTGGGGAAGGCTCTTTTCAGCCCGTGCAGGGATGCGGCTGAGGAAAAGCTCCTTTCTTTTTTTCTTTTTTCTTTTCTTTTTTTAAATCCCATAACTTAANCTCGTCCTGTCGGGGTATTGGTTTAAGAAAAAGTCCTTTTTTTTTTTTTTTTTTTTTTTTTTTTTTTTTTTTTTTTTTTTTTTTTTCCTCTTGGAAAGCTCGTCAACCACCCGCGTTCCCCGGACGAGTTGACCTGGTGGCCGCATGCCAGGAGAGCAGGCAGAGGGAGGCAGCAGGAAGCGGCAGCAGCGAAAGCCCAGCAGGGATGCCCGAGGAGCAGCAGCCACATGTTTTTCGGGGCTGGGTGGAATTCCCCCTCTCCCGCCGTGCTGGTAACTCACACGTGTCACTGAATCACAACGCCGGGCAGCCACGGGCCTGCAAACGGACAGCGAAAGACAGGTTTAATTAAAATGTTATGTCTTGTACAGACATCATGTTAGGGATGGTATTTAAACCCAGCAAAAAAAGAGGAAATAATCATTCCTCCTGTGAAAGAAACATGAAAAATAATGGCGGAACAGAGCAAAAAATTACCCTAAAGTCTAAAATACAGGGCAAGTTTGCTCAGCGTTATTAATAAAAATAGAAGATAAAAATTGCATTTACATAATTAGCACATATTTTTACAAAGGTTTACACATTTGTAGCACTAGAAGAAATAACTACTGTTTATCCTGCTAGCCTTGGTAATTCCTGTATGCCCTAAAAATGTGTCTCTAACTGCTGCAGTGTCCTTTCACTATGCATATGCATCAACAGCACTCAGCAATTTTTACACTTTCCCCATGTCTTACAAAATGAGTGATAATCCATATGCTGGGAGTCTCTAAGTTTCTCTCCTCAAGCTTAGAAAGTCAAATTCTGCTGCCTCTTATGCTAGGATTTCAGTAGACTTACCACAGCACAGAAGAACAAGTTTTTGTTTCTTTTTAAAATCAGAACAGAGATAAAAGTGTGTTTTCTTTCCTTACTCTGTATTGTGGCTCAAGAGTTGGTTTTTGCTCACAATTTTATATTAATTATATTGTATTATATTACACATTATATTATACTTAGTATCTAAATATAATAGATCCTACGCAGAGAAGGAGTAAGGACAACAGTAGGGTTACCAAAGTGCACATCTACAACTCTCCTAACAGTGAATTCTTCCTGTTTAGGTTTCTGAAAACTTGTTGAGCCACAGAGCAGTGACTCCTCTCAGCAGACAAGCACGACAGGTGGAAGTGGTCATTCCTTGAACAGCTCCAGCCTGGTTTGCAGGACAACTGCCAAAAGTTTGGATACAGCCAGCCATCTCACCAGATGGCACAGTGTAAACTGGTGCACCCCAGGAAAAGGTGGTGATGGTTTCCAAAAGCTCTTTTCCTTTAGGGTAGGTGCAATGCGACCTTCAAGTTGCTGGGGCTGGCTGACACGTGAGGTGTATAATGATCAACTTTATAATGAGCCCCCAAAAATGGGCTCCCTGAGACAGCTAGGGTTCCTGGTGGGACAAGGAATTCTTATTTTTCTGTGCCTGGACAAGAGCAAAGCAGTACTATACACAGATTGTACAGAGATTTCAGGCATTAATCCCACATCTTCCAGGCTTGGCCTGATTCTGCTTCTAACCTTCATTGCTCTGTGCTTCTTTTCCTGCAGGGGTTATGTCATCACGTTGGAATAAGGTCCTTGGAAAAATGGACTGTTTCTAATCATGATCAGCACTTCTATGACACTGCGGGTCAGATTTCAGGAGACATCTTTTAAATACAAAAAAGAATCACCAGTGAAGGATCAAATACTCTCCAGGAGATAGAGGAAGCCATGACAAAAGTGCCAAAGTGGCGGTGATTAATTCATATGGCCTGTTTAGATTGCAAGTTGTAAAGGTCAGACAAAAAAGGAGGACACACACTTTTGGTTATGGAGTTTTAATAATCTTAAAATTGCTCCAGACAGATCTTGGACTTGGTTTGCAGCTTTGCATCTGACTGAAAGGAAATTTTGTTTGATGAAGGTTGAACCCAAGGGTTGGTTCTAAGAAACCTCTTAAAAGCAACAACTATGGAAACAAAAGATGCACAGTCTCAATCTATTCAAGCATTTCAAAGCCCCCTCACAGCTTAAAAAGTTGATAGTGCCTTTTAAAACCACAAAGTTTTTCTTTTTCAGACAGTAATCTAAAAATAAAACATTAGCTAAGCCTAACATGCTAAATACATGAGTTGAGATCACTTTCTGGTGGTTGAGGATGGGCTTTAGGATGACTGAGGCACAGGAATATTTATAACCATTGCTGGATCGTGGGACCTGTTGGTCAGTGCAGAAGTGTCCTCTGGTGACAGCAGCGCTCACGAGCTGTGCCAGGACTGCAGAGCCCAGCATGTGACTGATGGTGGGATCTGCACAGGAATGCTCATGAAAAGCAGCTATGAAGTCCCACACTGCCCAGAGTCAAAGGCAGAACTGCCATCCAAACCCCAAACATTTTAGCATCCTGGCTCCCATTTCTGCCATTTTGAACACAGGATTCACATCAGCTGGGCCACAGCACTGCCTGTCTCTTCAAAGTCCTTTCCTCTCCGAGCTAATTTCACCTGTAGAGTGCTCAAAGGAGAAAAATTAGAAAGCACGTAGATTATAATATCCATTCTTATAGGACTGTTAACCTAGGAACTGTCAATATAAATCAGTAAGACAAGACTAGCAAATTGACAAAGCTGAAGTTGTACTGTGTGTTATTCTAGAAAAGCAAGGTAATCCTTGTAGAGGATTCCTTCTAACCTTGTTACATGGAAATTATGGGACATGCTGTTTTCAGCCCCTCATGGTTAAACCAGGCAGCACAAGCACCAGAACAACTCTAGACCACAATGCTGTGACACAATGCTGGTGCAGCAGCTCTCTGTTAGTCAAATAAAGACCCTTTCTTTCCTGGTTCTTTGAAATCAGTCTGAGGAAAAAGACGAACAACAGCAGAGAAGACAGAAGCGAAAGCTGATCTCCCATGGCCATCGGCCAGCGTTTTGGAGAGTATGCTGTCATGTAACATCCTGGTAGGAAACTTGGCCCAATGGCACATTTCTCTCATCAAAAGCGAGTGACCTGAACAGCTGGATAAACGTTGTGAGGGAGCAGGGAGGCGCAGGCGGAATGCTGGAGCTTGCTGTCTTCTCCCCCCTCTGGCAAAGGCTGCGGGGCACGGTGTGGGCTCAGCACCTCCAGCCTGGCCGGCTGCTGCGTACCCAGAGCCGCTCGCAGGGCGGCAGCTGATACAGCCCTGTCTTTGGAGACCCAGGAAACACTTATTCCCTTCTTTCATACCTAAAAGAATGCAAAGATTGAGTTGCCCCTTAAAAAGTGTATTTAAAATTAATTTCAGCGGTTTTCCAAGAAAGAAGCACTACAAACCCAGGAAATGGATCTATTACGGTAAAGAAACAAACGTAAAGTTGGCCTCAGTGCACTTTTTGGGAAACATATGTGTTTCTGGGGCTTTCTGCCCCAAGAACATTTCAGGTGTAGCTTGTATTGATGTGCATTTTAATGCACTCCAAAATGCCTTCCATTACCTGAAGGGAGCCTACGGGAAAGCTGGAGAGAGCCTTTTCACAGGGGCATGGAGTGACAGGACAAGGGGGAATGGCTTCCCATTGCCAGAGGGCAGGTTTAGATTACATAAGAGGAAAAAATTCTTCACTGTGAGGTTCGTGAGGCACTGGAATAGGTTGTCCAGAAAAGTTGTGGCAGTGTTCCCTGGCAGTGTTCAAGGCCAGGTTGGATGAGGCTCTGAGCTTCCTGGTCTAGTGGAAAGTGTCCCTGCCCATGGCAGCTGGGTTGGAACGAGATTATTTTTGAGGTCCCTTCTAACCCAAACCATTCTCTAAGTTCTGTGATTCATAAATGATAACCATTGTTTTAATAGACAGTGACTTGGAGCAGTTAAAAATCCCAAACTTTGCCCAAGTATGTACACATACATCCAGAAATACACATATTTTAGGGAAGGTGCTACATCCCTATTGGGAAACAAGCTGATCAGTTTACCTACCTGTCTTTAAAATTCTTTTGAGTTGCAGCAGAAGTTATTTTACCTTTTGCATCAGTCTTCATCCAGACCTCATCTTCAAACCCGAGTGCCCTCAAATGGGAAGCTTTCTTATTGGTGGTAATTGGAGATTCTCTGAGGGGTTTTTACACAGGCCTGATACTGGATATATACATGATCGAGCACTTCAAAGGCAAGGTTTTAATAGAGCACTGTCCAAGGAAACACTAGATTAAGGGAAGTAGGAAGAAACATCAGTTGGCAGCAGGCTGAGAAATCTCAGAATATCCCCTTGCAGCAAGCTGGGTAAAGCACCAAAAGCACCTCTGCAGAACTAGACTACGTCACTTTTGTGAAGATCAAGGCAGTTTAGCAGTGCAAGGGAAAGATCTCTTGGAGTTACAGCCAAATGCTGTACAAAAAACTTCCTGCAGTCATCTGGACACGGGTAATTTCTTTATAGTGAGAAGGCTCTTGCAGGGTAGAAATAGTCCTTGCTAGCCTCAAGAAGATTATCTAGAACTGCTGCAGTCAGTTACAACAGTGATCAAATAGAGGCAACGTGACCAGCATTAGGTTTTATTTATTGCATACAAACAGATAAAACTTGGAAGAGACAAGATCGCTGCAGAGCAAGGGTTAATTCAGTGGTTACATCAATGATTCATAAATGACAGGTGTAATCTCCTAAATCCTAAAGTATGAGATTACCAGTGCAGCAGGAACACGGTGCTAGGCAGGACTCTGGTGTAGTGTGGTATCCCCAGAGACCTGCTCCCTGCACGTGTCCATGGCAGGCCCTTCACTTCTGGACTGTGACAGATGCAGGCACAGCTGGTGGTGGGGCAGCTAGTGACTGCAGCAAGTGCAGTGGGGCTGTTCAGGGGTCTGCCTCCCTACAACTATATATGTACATCCAGGCTGGTTTTCAGCTGCTACTTACTGGTTTCTAATGCCCGTATTTGCTAAGATCATCTTTCTTTATTGTTAATACTAACATTTAAGTGCTCTCTCCTAAGTGCTTAAAACCTCACCTGTCCACAAAAGAGCCATCCAGCTGTGGGTGCTGGGGCACTGGCCCCAGCTCAAACCCCTCACAAAGAGGGCTAGCTCACATCTGTGACATGGGCTGCCAGACCAAAGCAACACAAGCTTTCCAGCATTGTTACAGGTTTCCAGAAATCAGACTTCCAGCAGGTGAATCTGACACTGGTTGTGCCAGTTAAGGTGATCACCTACCTCCTAATACAGGTGAAGGGACTTGACACAAGTCCTAGCTACACTGGTGTTGACCCCTCAACATGAACAGCCAGTATCAGCTTGACTGCAACCACCACAGAAGGCTACAGCCAGCATTTGAAGAGGCCTTCTCCTGGTCACCTCATCCTGCTTGGGTAGGAAGAAGGGCTGCTTCTAATGCCAGCAGTCACTGTAAGGATTCTGCATCTTTGGTAGCCTGTGGTGGCCAGGTGAGCAAGTCGTCTGTGAGGAAATGCTGGTGTTTCCTGGACGTGACAATCCTTTGGGTTGGGAGCACAAAGGAACTGGTCCCATGGCTATAATATTTTGTATTTATGTACAAAACAAACAAACAAACAAAAATCAGAAAAAATTGCCTAGGGTAGTTACTCAGCTCTGACATGAATGAAAGGAGCAGAATTTGCACAGCAGGAAAACCAGCTGGTAGAGCAGTATCTGGATACATGCCAGGACTAAGATCTATTGGAGCTACCAAGAAGGGCAAGACTTCCACTGGTGCATCTTGTTAAAATGCTTAGAGGGCAGATGCTGCACTGGAAGCTCAAGGAAGCCTACTGCCTGTTTTCCTTAAGAGTCTGGTACAGCCTCATTAGTTTGACTCCAAGACAAAGCTGTTCACCCTATCCATTTTTGACACCTTTGTGAAAAACTTTTGCTTGGAGCCCCTGACCTTACCCTGGTGGTTACATCAGGTGGGATGGCTGATTATGGTAACACACACATTTGTTAGGGCGGAAAAGATGGATGAGGAGCATGAATATTTCAGTCCCTAAGAAAAGGAGGGAGATAAAAGTAACCCCCCTTTTCCCAAAGGCCATAAAAAAAGGCATCTTGACACAGCTCAGAAAAAGCATCACTGAAGTCTGAAAAGGCTTCAAAGAAAGTAGCAGCTCAGACAGTCTGCTCTGAGGAACTTGGTTCATGCCCCACGAGCACCACTAAAGCCAAGGACAGTCAGATCTCAACTGCACATAGAGCAGACAGAAGTATTTCAAGCACAGCTGTTCAAAGCAGAATACTACTTCCTGTATTTCACCTTCAGTGTATGTAACTAAGGCCTTAGGCTTGCAAACTTAATGGGAAATTTGTAACTTTGCTCAGCACAAGCATAAAAACACCACTGTCATAAGCAAAGATTTGGGTTGGACTGTTCCCCTTTGCTCTATCCAAACTCAGAATTATAGTTGCATTGTTGAGGGGATGCTATTGAAGGAAATAACATTGGGAAAACAGTGATAGGAATGAACAGCTGGGAGTAGCTTTGGGACAAAAATTATTTAAATTGCATCTGCCACAGATAGACTTATTCAGCTCACCGTGCCCCTCCTCAAAATGTATTCACATTCAAGTCAATGGGGATTATTCACGTGAACAAGAAGGAGCACAACTGTTTGTGCAACCTGCTGATCAGGACTTTCACAGCCTCTCGGGACTGGACAGATGCAGGGGTATCAAATACAACTTACACCCTGCAACCAAGTCTCCTGCTGCTTGTATTCCTTGCAGAATTTGGCATTCTTTACTGGGAGCATTTCTTTTGTGGAAACAAAAAATGTCTTTTTATTCTGGACAGAGATGTCAGCTCTGAATAGGAAAGCTTCCACAGAAACTTAGAAGTATTAGCAGACATTTCTGAACAACATCCCTCCCCATTCTCATTCTTATAATTTTTAAAAAATTATTTAAAAAAAACCCCAACCCCCAACTGCAATACTTTGAACTAATCAGTCTCCTATCCACCGCCATCGACTCCCTAAACTCAAGGCAAGGTAAGCACTACAGCAGCCAAAGAAAGCCCACAGCTACATAGCAAGTAATTGTTAGGAGCATATGCAGGTTTTAATCCTTTAACACAAGCTCCATAAATACAGGGAGATAAGATGCTGCAGCAGCAAGCCTCATGTTTCAGTTTTTCCTACCTCTCCTGTCCCCAAACTTCCACTCCACTTTTTTCTCAGCATAGCGTATGTCCAAGAGGGCGGGACTGATTCAAACCTATTAACTCAAACTGAGCTTAATAAATTGAAATTAATAAATATTGAAAGTAAAACTATCAAGGACAGTAAAGATAGCTTAAAGAAGCTGCTGGTCAGCTGAACAAATCTGTGAGGTTTTACACCGTTAGGAGATCCAACTTAAAGATCCATACAGCTCACACTACTTACGTTACTCTGTACATACTGATGGACACTTGCACCCCTCAGAGACCAGGTACCACAGTGGCTGCAGCTGCCCAGAGTGCTGGCTGGGGGACTCACACTGGAACCAGCTTCTGCTGTGTTGCCTGCAGCAAACTGTCCTCATATAAGTTAATGGTAAGGTGGTGTAGCAGTACAACTCAAGAGGAAGTCCAAGCCCAACATACTTTGAAAAAATGTGTCATTTTATTTGTACACTTCCAAAGTTGTATGTAGAAATTTAAGAGTACAGTCCTGCAAATTTACTCATTGCTAGAAGAACTGCCAGGGACATGAGAAGGTATTTATTGATTGATCATCAAGTCAGAGGGGAATAAACAAACAAACAAAAACCCAACCCCCAGAATTTAAAAAGTTATGGGACTTTTTTTTTTGCCCCAAGTACAAATTTTATAAATACAAAACAAATTCACAAATTACTTTGAATGCTAAATAAATATCTACTTAATAAACTCAGACCAAATACCTCCAGCCAGCACTGGTACAGTACTTGAAAAGATATGCAGTTGTACTCATTAGTGTTGAGAAGATATGCTCAAACAAGTTTTAAAAACACACACAGTTTCTTCAACTGTGCTACAGCAGAAGATTTTCTCTGAGTTGATAAAGCCCTCAATACCACAGCTCCTACAAAATCTAGAGGATGAAACAAGGTTATTTTGTGCAGGAAAAACAAAGTACTTCTGGAAGATATCTGGACACACGAATGTATTAAAAATGTACAAAACCTCTGTAAACCAGTACTGTATCCAGTACATCTATCAAAATTATCAGACACTGAATAAAACTGTAGCAAAGGTAATCTTTCCTACATTCTCCTGAGTGCTTAATATTATATTGAGAATATAGTGCAGGCCACACTTCAAGGTGGTTAAACAGTTGTTATTGCTTTAAATAGACATGACGACTGCGTAATTTAACAATCCATTTTAATGAATGTAATAAATTCCCTCAAAAAATCCTTTGGAAGGCAGAGGTTAGATTCGTGACTTCTTTGCCGTGGGAGCAGTGTGGTCCACGTTACCAGATGTGATAGGAAGTCCAAGCTTTTGAGCCTGAATGTGGAAGAAAGCTTGAAGTCTAGTTCCAGCTTTTGCTTCACTTGTGTTACGAGGGTTGTATTCAAAGCAGTTCGAAAACATCAGCTCAATATCTTCAATGAATTCAGCTAGTGAATAAAATAAATTAATTTAGCATGTCTCAAGTCATCTGACAGCAGCTGGATAAAGCAGTATGACATCAATAAATTAGTACAGTGATCCTACACAGAGCTGCAACACAAAAACGTCTTTACTTGTATTGAGTTTCTATCATTGTACCAGTGCTGTACCATGTAAACATTCTTAAATTTCCCTGATTATCAATACAGGAAATACAAATCAGACAGGAACAACAGTACATTTTCTAATCATTTCATCAGTGTAACTCATTAATACCAAAGGCTTGAGAAATTACCAGAAGTTTCATAGTTGCCCCATTTCTTATCTATCTATTATGTATGTTAGTAGTAAAAGAAGTATGTTCAACAGATCTTATTCAAAAAAATATTAGTAACTGCTCTCTTAGAAGACCCAAAACACACCACAAAACCCCAAACCAAACACAATTTCAGCTTTCTAATCATCTGACACAGTTCTATTTTAGGATAAGAATTTAAAGTGAGAGAACATGGTACAATATACCCCTTTTAATAAGTAATACTTACACGCTAACTTATATTCACATTTATTCACTTTTTCACGGATTATATTTAAGGCAATAGGCTTTTTGATGATATCATAGTAGTCTGGTACCTAAAAAAAAAAAAAAATCCAAACAAAAGGAGTCAGGGACAAACAAATGGAAGCTTACATTCCGGCTACGTAAAACATTAAGGAAATCATGTATCAGCAAAAAGCATTCATGTTTTGTTTGTAATTAAACAGAGGAGTCCTACACAACTATCTTCACTTCCTCAACTGAGTACTTGTTTTCGGGCACTGCTTTTCTCTTTTTTTGTATCATTCAAGTAGCAGACTACAACACACATTAGCCAGCAATTCAATGAATAAATCTACTCCAAAATGCCCTGTGAATGACTGTAAGAAAACTGCATGAGCAGATAAGCATTATGCTATTACAGCTATTCCCATCTGTCAAGTACAGAAATTATTTCCAATATTTTAAATTTTTTATTTTTCCTCTAATACATGACAACGTTAAAAGCTCTTTAATCATGAGTAATAACCATTTTGACTCCACCACTATTCATTCAGAATTCTGAGATTCCATTTACTTGTGTTGAAGAGAAGGCAGTGAGCCTTTCTGCAGCAAGCAGGAGACTGTACAAAAGTACCAGAGAGAAACCACCACTCCAGAACAACATCTATGCCATCAAGAGTGAGGGGAGGAAAAGGACTGCCTAACCTTCAAGTGTACTGATCATCTGGATCCAATTTGGAATTCCAGTAAGCACCAAGTCTAGGGTGACTGTCTCACAAAGTGGGGTTGGGGCAGTGAAAGAAAAAGGTATCTGATCCACAAATGACTTCCACCCCCAGCCCAAGGCAAGATACCCACATGCACCATTGTGTAGGTTTTAAAACCAAGTTTTTGGTTATGGCTTGTAATTTTACTATAGATCAAGTGCAACCTGCAAAAGAACCTAAAGGAAGAATTAGTTGAGAAACAGACTTCAACTGACATATTTTTCATCCCTTTCCCTTTAGGAGTGCTGTTTATGTAATAAATGAAAAGAGAAGCAATTTTCTCTTTCTGACTTGCTATGCACTGACCATTCAATGTAGTCTTTACATTGCCTTAAAGGCAGCTAAAAGCTCAAACCAAAATTTCTATCATGATGAAGAAAATCTGCATCAGCTATGGATTTTTTCCTTCAAACTATACAGAGATAGACTATCCCTTAGTGATTGATTCTATCAGTTCTAGTGCATTGAGTTCTAGCAGCTCAGTTTCAGGATCAAAATTAAGTTGAATTCTCCATCATTCCTTGCATCCACCAGATTCTTGCCCTTCCCAACATAATTCCAATACTCTAGTAGGCAGTCACTAATCTCCATTTCATTCAAAATTCTTCTCCTCCTCCTCCTCTATGCTTACTTTCTTCATTCACATTTTTTCAACATTCTCTTTGTCCAGATATATGAATATGTCCAACTATTTGGGACTCTGAATTCAGAGTTTCAGGTCTTCATTAAATAGCTGTCACTGATAATTTTAACAGAGCACTTGAACACCAAACTCTAGATCCCCAAGAATGTCTGCTGCCCCAGAGGGCTTGGAAAGGACAGGCTCTTTGGCAGGGTCAGATAGTTCCAACAGTGCCTTACAACTGACAAGCCAGTGCAGCCTGCAGAAAGCAGCTCTGGGAACTTTTATTGTAGTAAAAACCTCTGGAGCAGCACTTACTTTGGGTACCCACTTTATCATCCATTATTTTGAAATTCAAACAAGAGGGAAATTAGGCACGAAGCTACAAAATCATCTTTTTACTGCATTATAGTTAAGAACAGCATGAAGTTGTTTCTATCTATTATTTATTGCAGGTCTTTTCTTAGAATGTCTTTGCACAAATTAAAGATTAATTCAACTAATTAATTAATAACCACAAACTTACCTTTAGCAGTCCTGTGCTCTACTTGTTTGGTTGGGGTTTTTTCAAACTAAAGCATTTCAGATTTTTAAATGTCCAATGAAAAGCATATTTAAAAATTTTCCCAATACCATGTCAATTGTAAAAGTTATTTCTGGCACCAAATACCTGAGCTGAAATGCAAGAGTTCTCCTGAATCCCATTGCTTGGCTCTATCCCTGTGTTCAGACCATGCTATAAACTCCCAAGGTTTACCAGCAGCAGGCAGGACTCCCAGCCATCACTATTCCCTCTACAGTTCTGTCAGTTACCTGGATTTTGGAAACCAGTTTCATGAAAGGCCAGCTGTCATCATGTCGTACCAGCTCCACTATGAGTTGTTCAAAAGCTGAGAGCTCATGGACTCCACCTTGACGTCCTGAACTTCTCCTGTTCAATATTGGAGGAGATGATTCTGGAAAAAAAAAAACCAAAACAACCCAACATCCCACCAGATAAAAATTAAAGCCTGACAAGTAAAATTAAAAAAAAAAAAACAAACAAAACAAAACCACAAAAACAAAAAACCAAAACCCTAAAAAATAGAAGTTGAAATACCATTATTTTGGGGTACTAAAACTGTAGTTTAAAAGCACAAGGGATGTAGTTTGGCCTAAAGTATTAACTATACTCCAGTCTTGTCATTTACCACTAAAATGTCTCTCTTGTCATACAAAAAGCTATAAGTACCAGGACTTAGCTGGGTGCCTCCTCCATTGCATTAATTTTGGACATGATTTTTTTTCACTGATTTCAATCTTAAAACAATTTGTTAAACACTTGAAGAAAAGCCCTATTAGAGAAAAGCCAGAATAAGCTGCCTGCTCATAACTTTTACTTTCACAAAACCTCTATTCAGAGTGGTTTTATCTGCTTTCAAGAGTAGTCAGCAGGGTGGTTAAAGGAAAAGCTCAGAAATTCTGAATAGTGACGGGCAGAAACAGTGTAGAATACAAGGCTGCAATACTGGAGTGCAAGCTCTTTTACACTCTTCAGTCTCACACTGGGACTTTTTTGTTTTTAAAAGGTTATTGTATCTTTCCAAGTATTTCCTTACCATCAAAGTATTACCTTAACAAGCAAGGACACTATTAGCCCTATACCAGACAGACAACATTTTTCTTCTGGTAGTAGTTTCTTGTTGCATGTGTATATTCCCAACTTCACTACCTTGCCTCTATCTGTGTACTTCACTGTTTAAGTCTTTAATAAAATAAAATCATAAAAGCTACAAGTAAACATTTGCATCTGTGTGCATTAGGACTCTTTGAAATTTTCTATCCACTTATTACAGAGCATAACGTGCAAATATGAAATTTCAAATACTGATAAATGTCAAATGGCTGAAAACTTTTTTAAGGTTCACTTCTGTCACTGCAAAAGAAAGAAACTGTCTTACTGGAAGTGGCAAAACTGCCTTCAACCACTACTTCTAGTCTCCTTGCTCTACCACACAAATATTTTAGCAAGGAACAGAATGTGGATTTTGCTGTGATAAACACTTTTCTCTAACCTGTGCATTGTCGTTTTCTGCCTCTTCTCTTGGGTTCAGCAACAGGAAGAGAAAGCTTTGAAGCAGAAACTGGAAACTTCCTAAGCCGTTCACTGGGGTCTGCATTACCAACAATTCTAAATCCAAGAGAGCGGGAAGGGCTGTTTTCCAGTGTATTGTCAGCACGCTTTCTTCCTCTTCGTCTTCTTCGAGGACTGAGTAACTCCACAAAAACATCTGCTGGTAATGAACTTTGGCTCTGACGAGTGGTCCGGCTAGTAAGTCTCAAAGTAGGTTTTGTCACTGCTGAAGAGGCTGATTTTATGTTTCTTAAACCCCTTCTGGTAATTTTAGACGAAGATTCAATTTGCTGGCTCCGAGAAGCGTATCTTGCCTGACGCTGGCTGTTCTGACTTGAGAATGGATTGTTGAGTTTGGCTGCTCTCATTTTTAATGGGAACTTGACCTGGGATCTTCCTTGCTTTGATGGGCTACAAAGTGAACAGTTATGTTTATTTATTCCAAAATTCCATTTGTCTCTTTTCCCTCAGTTTTCTAATTCAGCATTTAAAAAACCCAGCCATTCAAGACTGAACTGGTGAACAGCTGGCTTGCAACCTGATGCAGTCAGTCACCCATAATTACTGTTATCTTAAATCCTGCTCTGAGGTCTCTTAATTAAATATTACCTGGAGTACATACCCTAAAGAAATGCTCAGAATTCTGATCACCTTTGCAGCTTATGCAATAGGAATACATTAACTGGAGCACCAGCTACCAATTTCCTTAAATCATGTATTTCTCACAGCAAGTGTTAATTGTTAGAATTTCTGAAAATTATTATCAGCCACATAAATAAAGTGCATTTGTAAAATGCTACATGCAGGAGTTATGCTCTGGTCAGAGTTGATAACCAATACACAAGACTCCTCTTCCTTTACAGGGGAGAGAGAAGATCTGAGAGATAAATTTATTTCTCAAGGCCATACACATTCTCTGTAACTATTGAATTTCAACTGTCAGAGCTGCAAATAACCTTGCTTCAATTCAAGTCAATTCAAAAGACTGTACCACAAAGAAGAAAAACACTCTGAGATCAGAAAAGTTTCCTTCAATTTTTATGTTGCTGGCATGTGTATCGAATACATTTTTTACTGAAATCATCACTTTGTATTCTTTAGTTGATTTTGTTTGGTAGGTTGTTTTTCAAGGAGATTTTCTTGGATTGTTTGTTTGGGTTTCATTTGTTTTGGTGTTGTTATGGTTTTGGGGGGCTTTTTCAGGGGGTAAGGGGGTTTGGTTTGTTTGCTGGTCTTTTTTAAACAGCTACTGCATTAGTCCTCAAGGCTTCCAGTGTCACATGGCCTATGACGGACTGTTCTCCCTAATGCTCTAATACTTACTGTATGCATCTAGTCCTCCAAAATTCAAAACTGGACAAAAATAATTTCAGGTTTTCTCCAGAAAACCGTTGCTGTTTGAAACTCTCTCCACTCTAAATTCAAACAGTAGCTGTACAGAACTACTGCTCTGATGGCCTTCTCTTACCCATACATCCAAAGTCAGAATTTTGATCCAGAAAAGTGAGCCTGAGTCCAGTGGCCCTAGCTTTTGTCAGTATTAGGTCTTTTGGTAAGAGCCAAATTCATAACAAGGGGCCATTTCTCTAAAACTAAACATCTTTTTCAAACTAGAGTTTCGAGATACACACTTATGTGAACAATTACTCCACATAATTACCAAGGTGATATTTTAACAAAAGTCTAATTTACCTTATCTCTTCCTCCTCTTGAGATTCATCCTCCTCATCTTGCTCTTCTTCATAATGCTCCTCCTCACTTTGTCCCATCTCATCATAGTTTGCCTCTTCTTCCCCTTCCAGCTGTTCAGCAGTCTCTTCATCACTTTCCACAGAAGGTCTCTGTCTGGAGGAGAGGCGTCTAGAGCGCTGTTTCGGTCGGCACTCTGGGCAAAACCAATCTCCTTCAGGAATTACCTAGAAACAGAAGGGGAAAAGAAGAGGAAAAAGCATTAGCAATATGCAATTCCGTTATAAGAACTGTGAGAAGGAAGTTGTGTGTGAAAAGGAAGCACTTCTTTTTCCTGAGATACCTTCAGCTTGGGCCTGATGCAGTAAGTATGATATCCCCGATCACAGCCATCACACAGCACCATGCTTTCTGCATCGCCCTTCTTCCGACACACTTTGCAGCGAGCATTGAGGATGGACTTGGACCAGATGACACTTCGATCCAATGTAGACAGGTGGAGGAAGACTTGGGACAAGCTGGTAGAAGAAAGAAGGGACTCTCTCCAGCGATCCAGAACTGTTTTATAGGGCCGTCCACCATCACTGGCATCTTCCATTGAAGAAGGGGATTTAAAAAAATGAGAAAAATGACAAACCCCCACAGAATTATCAAACTTCTTTTTCAAAGATCCAGGTTATTCTAGAATATGAGGTAATACTCTGACTGTCAAACAGATAGCAGTAGCAAATTGGGATAGTATTTCAACCTTTGTCTTATCTCTTTAATACTTGAGTATTTTCTCCATAGTTTCCAAGATGCTGAAGCTTTAAGATTTTACTCTTCAACACCTATTCAACTTAGAACTTGCACATACACAGGTCATTAATAAGACAATAAATTCAGATATCAACATGGAAACTTAATTTGATTTACTTTATAAAGTATAAAAGATTACTTAAAATTATGAAAAAATTATCACGTCCAATTTACCTTCCTTTGTACTTACATCTGGAAATCTCAAAATGTTTAGAGATAGTAATTGAATCTTCACTGGCAAAGAACAGCTTGAAGGGCACCTTTCACCCACACTTGCTGCAGTACAGTCTACCAGAGAGCCTTTCAGCCCTCTGCCCAAGCCTCAGTGCCTTCATTCCTGCCCTGCACTCTGCCTTCACAAGCACCTGAATCCCTGTGTGCCTGACCAGGTTGGGTGACTGACCTAGATGAAATAGAACTGTTTCCTTAATACCTTTTAAGCAATGTAGCACACAGGAGGCACCTTTTATGCACATCATGTGTCAAACCAAGCAACACCCGAGTTCCTAATGAAGTTAGAAATAAATGGGCAAGGGAACAGGAGTGAGAAATGAGATGGTATTTTCAAATAGTTTTGGTTTGCAATCCAGCCATGGATGCAGCCACACAAACACACACTGAATAGCGAGAGGGACAGCACTGAATGGGAATGGGCAGCTGGGAACTAGAGAAGCAAATGGGCTGTTTGAGGACCTGAGAGAAAAAAGAAGGTATAAATGACACCCTGTACTGCTGCTGCTGAGCAGAAAGCTTGTTTCTTTTATTGAAGCTAAAAGTTATTTCTTGCATTTTAAAGTAAGAGGGTTTGAGGACAGGAAGAGACAATACAACAGTGCTTTTGATTATGGAAATGTCTGCAGAGTTCCCTTCTAAAAGTGATAGTCCAGCTACTACTGTGTGATCTCAGCTGATTAATGATGCACTCCAGTATATAATGCCACCCTGCCTGCTGCACTACTGACAGTGGGCACACGAATGGCCTGCGATGCACCTGTCTGCCACATGATTTATTCTCAGGAATAGGAAGAGAAAATACCTAGTAACAAATAAAATGAAAGAACAAAAATGAGACTAATTGCTCTCCTGGCACGGCCCTTCTGCCTTCTCATCAACTGGCTGCCAGGATTTGTCTAATCTTGCATACATTTGAATTAGCAGCAAGCAGCACAAGAGAAGTGATGGGAGAAGGCAGGGGATAAACAGGCAACACAGCTTCGTAAACAAAATAGAGCCACTCCTGAACTGCAAACCTGTATTTCCTAACAATTCCCATTACTTAGTCCTTAGGCTTCCTGTGTTCAGTCTTCTGAAGACAGTGGACAAGGTCCTTTTCACAGCACTGCAGTATATATCCATGTATTTTTTTTTAATTCAGTAAGAAAATTAAAATCACTTAAATCAAATCTGTACCCCAAGTCTTACAAAGACACTTTATCTTAAGCATATGTATAGTTTGGCAAGCATTTCTTTGGCTAACAATGACAGCTTGAGCATTATTACTTTTATTTGGAGGTTATTTTCAGCCTGGATTGGTTCACCAATATAGTTCATCACACACCATGACAAATATATTGCAACTGCAAATTTGCAGAGCAAGCAGAGGTGAAAATTACTGACCATAACCTGCTTCAGCATGTCCTGCTGCTGAAACAAACAAGCCAAACAACACCCACTGTTTCAGATCCCAATTTGTAAAATAAGACTAACACTTTTTTCTTCCATCCATCATCTTTCTCATTTATATTGTTAACTTGGAGGGAGAAAAGGCCTCTTCCTTTGTGTCTGAGCAGCTCTACACTGCGCAGTGGGATACCCTTCTGTCAGCTAAGTCCTCCAAGCCTTGCTACAATGCAAATGAAGTCATTTGACAGATCTATGCACTCATCTATCAATAGCTAATTGAGTTCAGGGAAGGGTTTTCCATTTTAGTGTTTCTAGAAAGGATATGCAGTTGCACAATGCTGTGAAGTTTCAGAAAAAATAGGGACATTAAGAGGAAGGGGAAAAAATACCCAGGATTATGGGAACAGGCAGATTTTGGTCCTAAAGTGATTAAAAAAAAATACAGTCCTTTATTTCTGGTTGCAGAAACCTTTTTCTTAGTTTTAAATATTTGAGCTGTATTCGTTTCAGTACCCATGTTTAAACCTTTGGCTTCAGTACCACAATTCCTTCAATGTAAGGAACGGGCTACAGAATGAAGTAAAAAACAAAAAACAACAAAAAAGAAAACTTGATAAAATATTCAATGCTTTCTAATTCTTAGCAATACAAGTAACATTTAAAATTTACCATCTCTCTGACTAGTCTTGTCTTTCACTCTCTTCCTCCTTTTATACCCCCAGTGGTGCCTTTCATCATCTTCTGCATTACCTAACATTAAATTCAGAGAGTTATTTCAAATATCTCTTTGAAGCGTGGCAGATTATTTTTTAATTAATTTTTATATTCCATACTTGTGTAGTCTAAAAATGTGACTTGAACAGTGGTTCTAAATATGTGCACACAGTGAAGGGTAAGGGAATACTGTGCCTGGAGGAATTGCACATCCCAGTGTTTACTTCGACTCCCCCTACAAACAGAATGCTTGAACTAAAAGCTCTGCATCCTAAATCCTACCCTACCTTACCTTTCTGTCCATCTCTGGTGCAAATGGCCACAGGAGCAGATACTAACTACAGGTTTTTCCCTCAGCAAACACTTTGTCTGGTCTGTGCTACCACAAACCTCCTTACATCTCAGGAAATGTACCCAGGTTATGGGCACAGTTCTCAAGGACCAAGAGAATTAGTTTGTCTGTCCACCTGAAACAATGTGTTTTGGATATTTTTGTGCAGGAGTGTTCTTGAATATTAAAATGATTAAATTAACCTCCCAGGAAGGAAGGGCCATAGTCAACCTCATCTGCTCCAATTACAAGGCACCTCCTTTGACTGTCTTCTCTGAAGAGTAAACAAAAATTCTTTATCATTAAAAAGCCCATTTCTACCTTTGCTGCCTCTGCTCATGAAACTCTGCAGGGAAGTAATGAAATCATGAGAACAAAGTATGTGTATATACTAATCATATCCCAGGATACTGCTGGAAGATGTCTGATGCTATTATGAGCACAATTACAAACGGGAAAGGAAACAGCTTTGGGAGCACAGGAAACAAAGATAATCAAAATCTAAAAAGAAAGGAGTGGAATAAAGACAAGCAAAAAGGAGCAAAAACGTTGGTTTGGGGTTTTTTTGTCCTGCAAGAAGTGTGTGGCACAAGTTACAAAGTAGGCAAATAGTTCCCTCCATCAGTCTCAAAGGTGCTACCATCAATTAGAATCCAACCTTTTGCATGGAAATCTGAAGGATGCTTAAATGACTGAAGTCCTGAACTAGTGCAGAAAGCAGACTTTTTTTGTGGATGCCTCACTGAACTCCAGGGCAACCAAATCACTTCATCATTTTATACCTCAACTTTCACATCTCTGTAAAAGGAATGATGAGACCTATTACTGCACTGCAAAGTATTTTGAAGTGTGAGAAGGACTAAATTTATATCAAAAAAGAAGTGAAATTCATAACAAAAACTGCTTGTACTTATTCCTTCTCAAACAATTTCTTTTGAGAAGCAGCACTTCAGAGCTTCCCTCAAATAAGTATTTAGAAAAGAAAAACGCTTTTTTACATCTTAACTCTGAAATTTTTGCAGGAAAACAATGTACTGCAACTGCACTCCCTCCCTTCCATAAGTCCCATGAAACATTACCTTGGGCTGCACTGAAGGAAGAAAAAGCAAATTTTCATAATAATATTTAATGAAAGGATTTCTAAAAGACAGTTCATAATTAAGAAATGCATGCAATTCAAATTATGTTACATTTAATCACCAGACAACAGAAGATGAGTGGGCATCTAGCAGCTCTGTGAGGCTGAGGGGGCCATTTCTGGGGTTTCCAAATCTCCTTTCACATCACTATCTTCTCTGTCAGTCTTTTCTTGCTCTTCCACTTAAACATTTGGTATGCACCTCGAATCTAAACCTATCAGAATCACCAGCAAAGCTCTTGGCAGCCTGATAGAGCCTCAAACAAAAACGGAGCCAAGAGCAGCAGCTGGTCCTTTTATTGCTGTGCTGGGTCCCTTTGTCTGCTCTGCACCCTGGAGGCCACCAGCATCAACCTGCCAGTGACTGCAGGGAATTTCAGCGTGCTGGCTTTAGGACTAGCAGCCATTAATGAACACTAAAAATTGTTAAGTATGGCTCCATTCCCTAATAGGAACAGAGCAGAGTAAAGGGGGGGATGGAGAGGGCAAAGAAACTTTGCAGTGAAAGCAAGAACTGAAATAATGACAGAGTATTTTCTGTGTGGTTTAAAGCAGAAATGCAGAGGCACTCTTTTTACTTTAAGTGTTCCCCTGAACTGCTACCAAAACAGAACTCCTAGCACTTGCTTGACTTCCAATATTTTTACTTCAATGGTAACTCAATCAGCCAAAAAAGTTGGGATTATCAGATTTAACATTAGAAACAGATATGCAAGGCATTTTGTCTAGGGAGGGTTCCCTAACATAACTGGAGCAACTACTAAAAAAACACCCCTCCTGTTAGAAAAAAAAAGTGTAGAGACATAGTAATCTATATCAGAACAGCCAAACAAAACCAAAAATTCCTCAAGCTAAGCCTCAGTGGTTACAAACTTAGAGCTAATTTCTATCATCAGAATACTGTTGGCCACACTCTAGAGTGGTCAGGGGAAAAATGCATCACAGCTTTGAGCACACAGCAGTCCTGAAAAACAAGTGTCCACTTTTCATTAAAAAGTTTAGTAGCACTACAAACACCTCCTTGTCAAGCTAAGTAGAGAACTTTTCCATGTCTGTTACGCCCCTGCAATCTTGCCTTCATTCAGATTCACCTCCTGCTAAAAGTGGCCCATTACGCAACTGAAAACATGAGACATTTGGCACGAAAAAGCAAGAGGGAATCTGACACTGTTTAATGGTCAGGGCAGTAAGCCAGAGCAGAGGACACCTGGGACCCTTCCTGCTCCTCAGCAATGTAGGTTATTCTATACATTACTATAATCTTACAGCAGTAGCATTTTTCACAGCAGAAGAGATGCACGGGCACATTATGGTAAACGAATATCAGAGATTTAAGACATGCAAAACACGTATATTTGCTTTCCTTATATACTCCCTTTGTCACTCAGTATAAAACACCCAAGAGAAGAGATTTCCAAGTTAAAAACCTCACCATCATTCCAAAGGTAAGGCAAAATCATGAACCAGCATAAGATTATAGCAGAGTTGAAACCACCAAAAAGAAGACACAGAAGAACTGCTAAAAAAACTCTCTCTCCAATATTTCTGGGACATTTTTTTTCTTTTAGTCTTTTTTTCTATAACTCAGGATGCACAATCAACAACTATAGCCAGCTAATAACCATGTTTTTCCTCTTAGGGGTAGAGTAAACTTAAAACTGTCAGCAAGGAGCTGTCACCAAAATACTCTCAGACCCCATATGGAAATGCAGGCACATAATGCACAATGTATTTACAACTTGTATATGAAGAGTAGGACAAATGCTAGAGGTACTGTCAATTAACTGTTGCACAGGTTGCAAATCCAGCCATAGAGCAGGAAATAAGCTGTATCATGCCCGGCTTGGAAAGTCCAGACATATTTGAGTTGACTGAACACTCAGCCAAGTAAAGCTTTTAAACAGCTGTGGTTTCTAATATTCCTGTGCTCTCCCCTTTCATCTCAATCATTTGCTGCACTTCCCTCTTCTAGAGGTCATCACACTGATATCAAAAGCTTGTGGAAGGGAACCCATGCCCACGTGTCAGTCTCTGGCACAAATCTAGCTCAAACCCGTCTTCAGTGGCAACTGATACCCAGACAGCAGACTCCATGCAGGAGCAGCCAAGATGCAGAAACAACTTCAGGTCAACTGTGCCACAGAGCACTAACCTCTTGTGTTAACACACCAAAACCTGCATTTTCATCTTCAGCCACTACAGCAGAGCCTGCCAGAGCAGAAGGATTTCATACACAGTGATTATCAGAGGAGAGTATCAGTCTAACAGGGTGTGAAGCAGTAGCTGCTCTGGAGGACCCCGGTATGCACTGGCAAACCAGAGGTGAGAGCTAAAGCAGCCAGGCAAGCACAGAGCACAGCTCATCCCCAGCGTGCCATCCAGACAAAGTCTGACCAAGACAGCCACCCTGGGAAGGAGGAACCACCCTTACACATTTCTCTAAGATAAAACACCACTTCTGAATTGCAAAAGGATCCTAAGGAATCCAGCCGGCCCTGAGGGACCATGGGAAAACAAAGTGACTTTATGCACTTTGGATCCTCTCTCTCACCTCTGGAGCCCCATCAGAGGTAGCCAAGTAAGGAATATGTGTCGAAGTCAACCTATAATCCTGCTTCGGTTTAAATTTTTCTTGCAATCTTTTATTTCCAAGTTTTACAGCACAAACACAAAACCTAAGAATCTTAATGTTTGCAATGTAAATCTTTCCTACACTTTACTGTAAGTATTCTGTTATTGCTGAACAAAGTGATCTAGATAAATTAGGCCCATATTGCTTTCACTGAAACAGTATAAAAAGAAGTACACATTTTTACAACCTAGAACTGCATGATATACTGGCCTCAACAGTAATTCTGAATTATAGTATTCCAGCAGAACCCCAGAAAGTTTGATCATTTCTGCCTAAGGGTACAATTTGTCTCCCAATGCCTCAGTATAACTGTAGCATCACATAAACAAGGTCACTGAAATAATCTATGTTAAATAAGCACGTACTTAAGAGTAAAATTTGCTGTTAATACTATATATATATATATGGATGTGTTAACTCTTTGTTCTTTTCCCCAAGATGTCCTTCTGAAGCATCCAGTCTTACAAAACAAGCAAGTGGGGTTGGGATTGGGGTCTTACTGCAGTGTTGGGGTGGATGTGCTTGGTTTGTTAGTTACAAAATCTTACACAAACTAGAGACACAGTTTCAATTCTGAGACTTACCAAGGGGTGCTTTGAGAAACCTGCGCTCAATTCCCTGTTCTATCTGAAGCAGTGCTGATGCCAAGTAGTGCACCACGTTACTGACTGGCTGAGGAGTACTTGTGCTTGTTGATGCAGCACTTGGAGCTTCGGTTTTTAAACCAACGAGTCTAGAAAAGAAATGTATTCAATTATCTCTGAAGTCTCTTGATACTTGCAAATGTATGTATCTACAGCAGCTTCTTATTTTAATTTCATGTACATGCATGGATTATGGACATGAACAGATATTACATGGCTGTGATCAGCTATCCCAGTTCTTGTGCTTGCTCAGCTAGTCTAGTTAATCTAGATAAATCATCTTCAGGTAACAGTTATATAAATTACAAGAAATGCAGATCACAAATTTCAAAACAATTAAGATTTCCAGAAAATCTGATGCAACATCCATCAGCTAGTTTATGGCAGATTTCTGTGTAGAATAGTCCCAATAATTCTTCAGTGAAAACACTTCCAGTGGCAAAGTGTAGCCTTTTAGAACACATCCACCTGCAGAAGTTCAACTACACAGATCCCTACAATTCAGAAGATTTTTGAAAAGAAAATATAAACAAATAAAAACAAAGTAATTTAAAAATGTAAATCAAAAATTGTTAACTTTTATGTTCTCATCCTTGGAGGATCTTTTTACAAAATACTTTTGACGTAAGGGTGGTTAAAAAACCTCCCAAACAATAAAAAAAACCAAACTAAAAAACCCACGAAACCAACCAACCAAACCACCAAAGAGGCATTTTTCCAATATAACAGGACCAAAAGACTAAGTAATCACTTCAAAATGTAGTTAATCTTTCTGAACCACAAGCATTAAGTAACATGTAGGAGAGCAGCTCACACTACTGAACATAAAATTCAGTTTCTATTTGAGCTTTATAAAAAAATAACTAATTAATACTGTCTGGATTCTGCTTTATTCTTGTGAATAAGCAATGCTTTTGGTTGTCCCTGTTCTTTTTTCACACTTAAAAGCTGTTCATTATATTTTGCAGTCACACACATTTTGAGAGCCTGAAAGCAAACAGAAAGAAAGCTGCATAGTTATTTACATTTCACTAGTCAAACTCCAAGGTCTTAATGAGATGTCACTTGCTCTGAGGTGGATAAAAAGCCCTGCATCAAAAGCAATCTGTCACATGATTTCAGAATCCCATAGTCTGATTTAATATGCAAGACTTTATTAGAATAGACTTTATTCAGAAAATCTGAAGGAGTCAGTATCGAATGGAAAAAAATTAAGCCACAAAGTTCTGCAGTTGAATTGAGAGCTGGCAATGGAACAAGTACCCAACATTAAGCAGAAATAGATAAATTTCAGCTTCTTAGTTAAAATAGTGGAATATTTCTATATTGTGGTTTTCAGGACCCAAATGTCTGTAAATTGTGTGATTAATATAAAGGGTGATCCCATCCATTTTGCATGCAACTAGAGAACTCTGATTCAAAGGATAGTCTTAAAGGAAAATTCTAACTCACAGTGATGAATGAGAACTGAAAAAAAGGGAAAAAAACTTGAACTTTTAATTCCTAACATTCAACACAGCATTCATTAGTTCACTCAGAAATACAGCTTTTATAAAAGTCTAACAGCAGAAAGTCTCACAAAATACATAAGGCAAACAGTACGTTAGTAAAATGATTGTTACAAATGAATCTTTTCCCCTGAAATATTTCCATATTCACACCCTATCAAGACATCTTATATAATTTTATATATATATTAACTGTATTAAGGTAGACCTTTATTTCTGAGAAGTATGTAACCTCTGAGAATTAAGAATTTGGAAACCGCCACCATCTCTGTGATTTCTGAAGTTTGATTTACAACAAGAACTGCTATCAGAGAGCCACATCTGTCTCAAATCTTTGTTTAAAAACCAAACAAAACAGCACAAAACACTTTACAGCTACAACACTGTAAGATTTGAGATTTCCTTCCATTTACTATGTTACAGCTTGCTCTACAGAAGTGTTATCATTCCTAATAATAATTGTTGTAAGATCAAATCTCCATTTTGCTGCCACACTTAAGGGTCATCCAGACCATGGCCTGTTGCTCTGGTGGTTCTTACAGTGACTCATGAGGTACACTAGCCAGTTCAACCAGAGATTTGTTACTATTACTGTTTTTCCTTTTCAACATTCCTACTCTTTTCAGAAATTGGAGCGTTTTGGTTTTGTTGTTTTGTTTGGTGGTTTTTGGTTTTATGTCTTGTTGGAGGTTTTTTGATTTGGAGTTTTGTTTTTTTTTTTGGGGGGGGGGTCTTCTGGAAAAAAAAACACCAATTGCCAGTTTAATTTTTCCTTGCGTTTAAAATGAATCCACATCTTCTTTGATAATTAATGTTTGCTTTGAGCAGTGTAATATCTGAATACTGAAAGTTGTAAAAATTGGTGCCTTAGTCTTGTATGGTAATAGAACAGCATCATTTAGAGACTATAAACCAACATAAAATCTCACACTTTAAGATTTGCATCTTAAAAATCACCATGTGGAAGAATGTGAGGGTAAAATCAATTTGAAGATCAAAAAGCCCCCAGCCAAACAAAACCAGAGCACTGCTATAAAACTCAGAGAGAAGAACCATTATTTAAACTATAGCTCATACCTGTCTTTCACAATAAACTTATCTTGATCATCAGTTTCCATTTCTTCAGATTCTTCATTCACAGTTTTAATAATACCATTTTCTTTGTTTTCATCATTCAGAAACTCATATCGCCCATGTTCTAAGGCTGCTCTCCAAGCCTGTCTGTCTGTAACCTGAAGCAAACATACAAATTTGAGGTTTCTAAAGAATCAAAGGACACAAACTTTTAGTACCCATTACTGTCTACATTTAATTTAATTATGCTTTTAGTAAAACCACTGCATGCAAGAGTTCTCATTTAAGTTACAGACTTGATGGCACCACTATGTTTCTATATTCTACCATTTACAAATACCTTAATAGCCCCCAATGTTCCTTGGTAGATCCTGTCCTCAATGTCCAAAAGAAAGTCCCTAAGTCTCAGTTCAAGCTGCTTCTCTGCAGATAGGTGAGATCCATCATGGGCATTCTGAATCCTTCCCCGTCCTATAGGAGGTCTGATATCACTTTGAGGTTTTTCTGCAAGAACAGCAAGTAATTTGGTGTTAACAGATCTTGTTCCTTTAAAGCAGCTGTTGGCAGAGGGAACAACAGCACAAGACAGAACAGGCTGAATACATGGGATCAAAATTCCCTTCTTGTAGCTAGGTGCCAACACCAACATCTGTGCCAACTAAGACATCTGTTTTAACCAAGCAGGGTACTCTTTCAAGAGATGACCAATAGATTGGCATTCCACTCATATCAACACACAGAGAAATCCTTGCTAATTTAAAAGTAGTCCTTTTGTCTTAATATTCTTTCAAAAGTAGTAGGTAAGCAACCACAACCTTGCTCTAAGTGCAAGGAGGAAAAAAAGAGAATAAAGTCACATTTCTATTATTTGATAGCTCTTACTTTACAAGAAAGCTGTTTAACTGTCTTTCCTGCATGTATCTTTATCATAGAAACACTTAAAATGAGCATGTGCAACTGAAAATCATAAAACCTAACAGAACAAGACAAGATAAAATCTCTTTTAAAAACCTAACCTTAAAACAAAAAGATAAGATGATACAGGCACAGACAAGACTGACTGTGTCCTCTAATTAAAGGCAGGGGAAAAAAGGAGCAAGACAACATGGTAATTTATGAAAACAAGGTGAGAGCTGCTGAGGATGGGCTGTCAAGTAAAAACCTACTCCCAAGAGAACTCGAAGTTCATGCAAAAACTTAAAAGCCACAGGAAAGAGCTGAAAGTCTGCCCAAATCCTAAATTAGTGTTTGCAAGTCTGCATAGGTAGTGAATATTTTTGTTCACAGGATTTACCTTAAAACCTTTCAGTGCAGTGATGAGAAGGTACATGCAACAATTCAGAAGGTATTTAATAAATACAATACCATAAAGCTGTTGCAAAGAAAGCACAGGATGAATTTCTAAGGTGCTCTCAACTGCTGAAAAAAATCCCTGTAACTGAAAGGAATCATGCAAATACTCTCAAAATGTAGACTAGCAACCCTAATGCCTGGATACGGGAAACATACTCTTTGGTTTAAAAGCAAAGAAGAAATGCAATATTTTTTCTTGAGCAGAACTAGAAAAGCAGCAACTGATTTTCAAATAATTGACAAGGAAAGGTTAGTGGATGCTGGAATAAATCAAGTATAACACGGTTATCTATTTTATTTCCATGATCTTTTGAGCAGGAACTGGAAAAGGCACAGGAGTAGCCTACAGTGCTCAGAGAACCCCTCTTGTCCTGCAAGGCATTTGAGTGAAGGCAGTAAGGCAGCATCTGGAGTCCACAGCAGAAGAGCACCCAAACAAGTGCATCTACACATGGCTATTTATCCCTGCTTACCACACAGTGGAGGCACCATTGGTATTAGACCACTGCATTTGAATTTTCTTGATCTCTATTAAAGTGAAGTTCAAAGCTGCCTTTTTTTAATGAAAAAATCGATGTTATTCTCTAATTCTGACATGGAAAGAGAAGAAAAATCTATGACTGTGGAAATCAAGTTGCTTCAGAGCACAAAGCAACACACAAAATACAGATAAAGGTGCAGAGATCAAGAAAATAGGGAACTATATGTACAAACTCATATCAGAAGATGATGGAGATTTTCTCATTTAAAAGAACCCAATACAGAAGAAAGGCCTCAAACGAAAGCTTAATTACTATACAAAAACTCTGTCCTGTGCTAGTTTCCACCAAAGTAAATGGTAGATCACTTATAAATTTAGCAATATCTGATGTGCTCATAGCATATCCTAGCATACACACTCCAGGAAAACAGAATTAGTGTCTGCTGTGAATAATTCTCCATTGCCCCGATACAGATAACTCAAATTCACAGTAATTTGTCATAATTGAAAACAAAATGCAATTCTTAAACATTCTCCTAGGGAGTCTCACTTTGGTAACGTTGTCTTACTTATGGCACCGACATGCCATCAGTAAGCCAGCTGTAAGCCTGCATGTGCAGAATTTTGTCAGTGGTTGGAGCCAATGCCTTGCCAATAAATGGCAAAACACTTGCCTACGAGAAAAGGGAAACAAACCAAATCCTAGGTGTATGATGGTTTTCTGTACACTCCTATGTTTAAAAACCCATAAAAACATCTTGCTATCCTGTTGTTTCCTTCTCTACTGAGTGTCTTCCAAAGGAAGAAAAGGAAAAAAAAAACCCAGAAAAAGAGTAATATCAAAAAATGCCACTGCACTGATGTTAATCCATGTAACAACCAACACAGCTACACGACTTTCTAGCACGTATTAACTTTTATTCCCCAGTTAATCTTTTTTCAAAGCTAAAATTACTTCCTAAAGTTGTCTGTTTAAAAGCCAATCCTGGTTTCCTAAGCAGTAAGGTAGCAGAAAAATTATTGCTTTTTTTTTTAGCATGAAACACCCGAAAATACCCCAAAGTCGGAAGGAAAAAAAAAGGAAGGAAGGAAGGAAGGAAAAAAACCAAATGTGTTTTCCATCAAGTTGAAAAAAAAGCTTAAGAATAATTCCTAGATCTTAGGAATTACAGTTAAATTAGAAATTGAGGTTCCTATAATATTATATAGAAGTTTTATCTGTTAGAAGTAAATTAAGACCAAGCACCTTTCATTTACCTGGAATATGGAATTTCTCCACAGGAAAACTGCTTAGTTGTTCATATATTCTACTTTTCTCTTGTAAAAGAGTTTCTTTTAAGGCACTCTCCCTATGTCCTCGGGAATTGAGAGCCTCTAGGAGTTGGTCCAGTTGTTCCCGAGAACTGTAAAAGCACCAACGGTTTGGTTTGTATACTGGCCTTGGCACCTCTACAACAACACTGGTGTGTGAATCTTGGTCAATATTGGAGGTAGATTCAGAGGATTTCAAAGACTCTCCAGTTTTACTGAATACCTGAGGTTCATTTGTGCAAGACTGTCCACTATTCTGAAAGGAAGAGGTTCGAGGCAACAACATGTCTTCTGTGAGACCAGAATAGTCCTCCTCTACGAACAATCCAGGAACAGAAGGGAAAATCCAGTAGCGTCGGTACAGACGGTCACGACCCAACGGGCTGATATTTGTGCAGGCTGTTGCATTTTGAATCTTTTCTAGCAGTTCCTTCTCTTTCTTTTGTTGTTCCTGTTTTAAAGCTTCTTCATCTTCAGCAGTAAGAGGTTCACTCTTTTCACAAGTAGTCTCTTCTTGTCTTGTAAATTCTTTATATCCATTTTGCCCTTTCCTTCCTAAAGTTAAAAGAAGAACTATGATAGCAATTCATCTACAATTTTTTTGAACCAAAAACTCAAGAAAAGGGCAGGTTTTACATCTATCCCTTTCTGGTTATCTAAACTTACACTGTCAAAGACCATCAGGTCAGTCAAGATACAATACAGGTTTTATTAAAGAAAAACTCAAGTGATTACCTCCCCATTCCCTTGATGAACAGGCAGCCACTTTAAATACCTTCACTTTGCAGAAACTACACTAAGTCTCATTTACTGACACTGTATCATCTTCAATATCATACAAAAGGAAGTAAAATTTTAAGAACTCATATATTATAGAAATATCTTATAATGATAAAGTAAAATTCTAGCAATTTCACTACTGAACAGAAACTATGATTCAGACTTAATTTATCATACTCAAAACAATGATCTTAAACCCCCAAAGGTCTCAGAAAGACCAGAATCCTTATGTAACAACTTTTATGGCAAACTCAGGTATCTTACTTGATCACTTTAATTTTTAAATCTATTTACTATTACTTTCCCCCGCTCAACTTGTACCAGTGGGAAATATTTCAGTTCACACCTTTAGGTTACCAAAGTATTAAGTCTTGGTAGTCATCTAGAACAGTATGTGTCATAGTTGATGCATGCAACCTGAAAGATGCTGTCAACACTCAAATTCTACATGTTTGCAGTGTGACCTCCAGTTCTCTAGTTGTAGGAATGAAATAATAACACTTGTTTGTCGTCCAGTCACAATGTCTCAAACATGGGTATTTGAGGAACCTAAAATTCTGTTTAGGACCTTACTGCTTTGCCATGACAAAGCTGTAACAAACAAGAAAATCTGTGTTACTGAATGGCTCAGAATTTCCACTCCAGGTACTGTTAGGAACTGTACAAGTTTGCAACTTAAGTCCACAATCATCCAGGACTTTCACTGGCACAGACACCACCACAAAGCCTTCCCAGCAGAAAGGTAAGGATGAGCTAGCAGCCCAAAGCCATCAACAATTCATCCTCCTGTGGTGACATCTAAGTTTAGTTAGGAACAGCAGGCTGCACCATTTACTGCACTGCAGCTCCTAATAGCACACTGCTGAGGAAATTAAATCTAGGCATCAGTCTGGTTTTATTCTTGTATAGGAGGCATGCTGCTTCATTAACAAAGGCAAACTACACCCAAATGCTTGACCTAACATTTTTTTTTGAAATACCAGTTAGTTTTGCAGTTTATTTAAAAAAAAATAAAAAAAAAAATCAAGCCCACATCATCTCCTATTAGATGAAACTCCTACAAGTCTCTCTATGAAGGCAAATACTTAATATGGTTTTTAGGCAACAGCATGACATTTTTTAAGCAAAAGAGGAATCCACATAGCAAGTATGGAAGACAAGAAAAAACAGAAGTGTGAAAGAACATACAGCTGACCATAAGAACTACACCAGGCTGGCTCAGTGTACTTAACAGAACATTATGATCATGTTCAAGTGTGGGTTTTTTTTCCTTAAAAGAAAATTACAGCAAAGATTGATACTTTTGCTATAAAACACAAGAGCTTGCCAGGTGCATGCATGCAGGTACNGACTGTGTCCATGTCTTGCTCTTTACGTTCCATCTCTTTGCTCTCTGTGCTAGTATCGAGGTCTTCCCGTTCCTCCTCCCTGACACAACCAAATAAACAAAACGTGACTAACTAACCAGCCATGCAATAGAAGCTGAATGATAAAAAATACACAATAAAATATGGCATCCTTGACATAAAGAGACTTTTATCTCCCAAGTACTTAAGCTAGTAAAATAAATACCTATAATGCTTTTAAAAAATAAACTGTAAGTCACAGACTACATTAAAGCCAGAAAGAAACCCACTGAACTGTAAACATGAAATTCTATATTAAAGACTAAAACTTGCTCTTTGGTAACCACACTTGCATTTGAAGAGTATTATTATATCCAGATCATTTTTGGAGACATCTTAATGTAGTTCTATTGCTGTAAATTTTTTTCATGTCTAAGAAAAGTTTCCTTCATGAAATGTATACCATTCTGTAAAATGCTTGTTACAGATTTTTGCCGTATCTAGCAAATATAATTAAAACCCTACAGAAACACAGGCAGTTTTTACAAGGTAACTTTTTTACCAATTCTACACCACTATGAAGAAAAATAAAATCAACATTAAGGACTATATACTTAAAATATACCTTTGTTTATGATCAAGTCAATGAAACTACACATGTGAGGTCTGGCCATGAAACTGGAAAATGTTATATGATATACATCACAATAATACTATGTATCATACCCAACAGATATTTCTACAGCAGGAACTCTTTGCTCCTCTTCCTTCAGCTTTTCTTGTTTTTCTTTCATTTTTAACTCTTGTTCTTTTAACCTTTCTTCTCTTTTCTTACGTATCCTAAGAGTGAGAAGGATATAGAAAACCAGTTGCACTTAAGCTACTGTCTGATCTGTCCACATCTTTTTTCTTTTATACTAAAACATCATCCAAAAATAGCAGCAACATGGAAAACCACAACATTTAGCACAAACAAGTTTCACTCCTGTCTACTGTCCCAGGAAACCAGCAGAGAACAGAAACATTACTATTGTTTCTCATATGCCTTCTGCAACTGAGGGATTAATCTCATTTGCAGCACCAAATTTAGTTTTCCACATCCTTGCTGTACCTTGCTGCTGCTGCCTCTCGCTCCTTGCGATGCTGTTCTGCCTTTAATTCCCGGAACTCCTGTTTTGCTTGTCGGAGCACATCGACAGAGTCCTCAATGAAATCTCGAGTGGAGACAAGAGTCAGGAGCTTCCCACAGAGAGCATGAAGGATCTTCATCTTTTCTCCTAATAAAATTTGGACCAATGTTTATATCTCACTATACAATTGATAATAAGCCTAACTCTTACAGACTCCGAACTGGATTTGTTCTCACTCAAGAACAAGTGAATTAACATTTGTAATGTACCAGCTGCCCTTGCAGAAATATTTCCTGAAAGTGTATCTGCTTTGCTCAGAGACACCAACGTTTATTTTTAATTTACTAACTTCTACCACCAAAGAAGTAGTAAAATGCAGTGTTTTCTTCAAAATAGAGATAAAGGAACAGTAGATAGAAAATTTTTCTCCTTTTCCAAATAATGAAGAGAAGACCCAAATACAGACAGGGAAAAAAAAGCAGGGGCTGAATCAAACACCCCAGTGCTTCTTATAGAGAGATCCACTTATGCAACTAATACTAACATTTTTTAAACGGGATGAAAGAAAAGCTACGCAGAAGTAATGGGGCTGCCTAGCTCTGCAATCTCTGATTTGGTGGAATGTGCTTTTGGGGACTGAAGCATGGGAGGTGAGTGTTGGTCTACATATGACACCCAAAGATCCTTTCCAAGCTGAATTATTCTATGATACAGTAAATTTTGAATGTTATCGGTCTGAAGATGTTGCAAAATTGATCACTTATTGAACAATGTAATAATGTCTAACATGTATTGTCTTTTATTACCTGGCAACAAATCATATACTGAGGTACTTGAAAGTTTCTTCAAGAGACCAGGATTACTTAATCTCAGCTCCATGCAAGCATCATCAGTAGTATCAAACCCTCCTCGTTTCTGGTAACGATATTTTGCATTGGCTGATGTTATATCAGCACCTGATGCTAGAATGTGAAGTCTGAGAATCTCAGAAAGAGTGCAGCTATCAAGATCCAAGTTTTTCAAATTGCAGCCTACAGTTGAGAAGAATGAACAGTTATTTTATATAGACATTTAAATGTACATAAATATAAAAATAGTGCTTTAAAATACAGAGCAAAATAGTAACAAAACAAGAAGTGAAACCCACACATACCCTGGTGTAACTGGGGCCATGCAGCTGCCAAAGTTGCAACTGCAGACAGTGCAGATTTTGTGGGGTCTGCATCTTCATCCAAAGCCTCTGTTAAATCTTTAAGGAAATAAACACTTTATTCTAGTGCAAATTAAAACTTGTATTGTGGAAGGGAAGAAAGGAAGCTGTGTTTTAAGAGTTGCAGGCAAAGCGAAAAGAGGGATGATATTTACAGATGCATCAATGCATTCAAAATTCAATTCAACATCCGAACGAAAATTTACAGATCTTTAAATGCAACTAAAAAAATCCAGCTAAAAGCTAAGGACATGCACCACATGCTATATATAGGGAGAACACCATATAAGCTGTTAAAGCAACTGCAACACACNAAGCAGTCATGTATTTTGATACTGGTTAACACCATTCACTTTATACTTTCTATCTGTAACTTGGACATAGCCTGTTCTGCACAAACACAATTATTAAGACATTACAAATAAATCGTATTTCACCAAATCAAGCAGCTGCACTTAATGATCATCATACATAAGCAAATGGACCAGGAAAGCAGGGAAGTGAGAGAGAGAAACTGCAAATTCCTGTTTCTTAAACAAAGGTTTCTTCAGCACTTACAGGTATTTCTCCAGAGGGTTGGCAGAGTATTTTCAACACTGTATGCTGTTTCAACAATTTCACTTTATTCAAATCCAAAAAAGTCACCAAGTCAAAATAAAACCACAAACACAAATTAAGACTACATAAAATGCAAATCCACAACAGTTCTCTACAATGTTGTTTGAAAATTGTCACCCAGACACTGCAAAATTAATCTCTGCACCTCCCCTCTCACTCTAACTATGTAACACAGTTTGAGAAAGTACTGTACACCCCAAAACCACACATCCATGGTGTTCTCTGCTGCAGAAGTGCTGCCTGTACAGAATTTAACTGAGCAAACATGCTGACTACTGCTAGTTTGGTTAGCCAGGATTACAAAGCCAAGCCTATGTAATTCTTTTACAGGAAAGAAGATGTCTAAACAAGAGCGACACGAAATGAAAGTTCTGAGGAAAGTAAACCATAATAAATGAAGTGCCTTACCCACAACTCTGCTAATCAGAAACAAAATGGCAGACTTTTGCAATTGTCAGCCCCACAAAGTAAAATTAAAATATGAAAGTTTCATTG
>VZTR01002063.1:0-39872 GCA_013400775.1 Chaetops frenatus
TTTTATTTTTATTTTTTTAATATTTTATTAACTGAGGGATGTTCTGGGATCATCATTCCCTCTCCCGGGCAGGGATGAACAATTCCCACCTGGATTTTTGCTCCAGTAATTCCAGGACGCTCCAGCTGCTCCCTTTTCCTGCCTGGGAATGTGCTGCCAGCAGAAATTTGGGATTTGCTGCTATCTAGTGGTGAATCAGGATCCTGGAATTCGCTCCCGGCTGGATTCAGCCTTCCCAAGCAGGATTTTCCAGGATATTTTCCCGGGAAGAGCCGGATTCCTGCAGGATCCAAGAGATCCTGAGAATTCCTCTCCTTCAAACCCTGCTCCGCTCCTGGGGCCTGGGTGGGCACAGATTCTTCCCAAAATGCTCCGGACACGTCCCAGGAAACAAATCCAAGCGGGAATTTTGCCTGGAATGCTCCATGGGATCAGCACAGAGCTCTGGAGCATCCCTCAGCCCGAGGGTGGAATATCCTTCATTAGAGGCAGATTTTTAATTAAAAATCAAGGTCAGCTTTGCCGTTTTCCCCTCTTCTCCTGCATTCCCTGGCTTTCCCTGCTGGAATTCTTTCCCTTTTTCCTGCAGGGATTTTTCCTTCCCCCAAATCCCGCTCAGATCCAGCCTCATCCCAGCCTCCGATCCCTGGGAGTTTTGGCCTCATCCTTTGGATATCCCACGCTTCCAGGGATGGAATCCAGGAGCTGTGGCCTTCAGGAAAAACCTGGGAAGAATTCCCGGATTCCTGAGGTTGGAAAATCCCTCCGGGATCACCAACCTGTGCCCGATCCCCATCCCGAATGCCTGGAATCCAGGAATTCCTTGGACACCTCCAGGAATTCCAAACCTCCCTGGGCAGCTCCTTCCAAAGCCTGGCCGCCTTTTCCATCAGGAAATTCCTGCCGCTCTCCCAGAGGAATGAAGGGAACATTTTTTGGGATCCCCACTTGGTCACCGATTTTTCCAGGTGCCCATTCTTCCCATCCCGCCGCCGTTCCCCAGCCAAACATGGGAATTTTGGGGAATTCTCGGGATTTTGGGAAGAAATCCCTGGAGCAGGGGACAGGCGGGAACAGCAGGTGGCACTCCCCGACCGCGGACAGCTCCAAACCGCAGCTTTTTGGGATTTTTTTGGGAATGTCAGGTGGGATTTTCCATCTTTTTGTGCTGGCGGAGCTCCGGGACTGGGACTTCCGACAGCTCCGGGGTTGGATCCCCCTGAAAGGAGCGATCCCTTCTCCTTTTATTCCAATAATTGGCTCCCAAAGGATCCACTTTGGAATTTTTGCTGCTTTTCCTGCTGGGATTGGAATAACAAACTCGGGATGAGTTTATTTCAATCCCTATCCAGGTTTTAATTCCTGGATTAATATTCCTGTGAATAAACAATCAACGAGGCCAAAGCCCTCTGCCCGTGCTCCCGTGGATTTCCCGGAAAAGCTCTGTATCCCGGGATATCTTGGATGGGATGAGCAATGTCCTGGGGCAGGAGAAGCTGCTGCTCCGTAAAATCCAAGTTTTTGGGATGCACATCCATAAAAAGCGAGTGGTTGGGATGTGCATCCATGAAAAATGGGTTCCTGGGATGTGCATCCATCAAAACCGGGTTTCTGGGATGTGAATCAGTAAAACCCGAATGATTGGGATGTGAATCCATGAAAAACGAGTTCCTGGGATATGAATCCATAAAATCCGAGTTCCTGGGATGCACATCCATAAAAACGGGGTTTCTGGGATGTGCATCCATAAAATCTGAGTTCCTGGGATGTGTGTCCAAAAAAAAAAAAAAAAAAAAGTTCCTGGGATGTGATTCCATAAAACCCAGATTTCTGGGATGTGAATCCATAAAATCAGGGTTCCTGGGATGCACATCCATAAAAACCACGTGATCGGGATGTGCATCCATAAAAATTGAGTTTCTGGGACGTGCATATATAAAATCCGAGTTCCTGGGATGTGATTCCATAAAAACCAGATTTCTGGGTTGTGAATCCATAAAAACTGAGTTCCTGGGATGCGAATCCATGAAAACCGAGTTCCTGGGATGTGCATCCATCACCAGCTCGTCCCTAAAGCCTCCCCATCATTCCAAAGGCCTTCCAGGCGGGTCAATATTTTCCCGAAGAGATTGGAGCAACTCATTTTCCCGCTTTTCCATCCCGTGATTAACCGGGATAATTGGATTGCTGGGAATCCCAGGGGAGAAACCAAGGGAAGGGATCTTCCACGGGATTTTGGGTGAGGATGAAGATCCAGGGTGGATCCGGGAAGGGATTTTCCTGTTGGGAAGCTCCCAAATTCCAGATGATTCCAGCGCTCCCCTGTGCCAAAGGGATCCTGGAATTTCGGGATGCATTTTCCATCCCATTTATGTGATTTTTTTCCTGGAATTTCCCATCAACTTTTTTGGGAATTTTGATCATTTTTGGTTGTTCCCATAGGGCCAGGACGCAAATCCCGGTTTTCTTTCCTCCATGAGCAAATTCCAAGCTTTTCCTCCTGCTCTCCACCCCTTCCAGAACCTTTTCCAGAGGCACCAACATGGAAAAATAAGGGAATTCTGGCTCATAGCCCAAACGGCTCTGCCCTGAGTGGTGTAAATCAGATTTTGTGAAGGGTAGGAGCACAGTGGCCTCTTCCAGATGGGATTTTCCATGGGAACATCCCAAAAACTGGGGTATTTCCATTCCTTCCCAGCCCTTTATGGCCATGAACAGGAAAGAAGGGGAAAACCCTTGCAGGAAAAAGGGGAAAAAAACAGGAAAAAGGGGAGAAAATAATTTTCAAGGCACTGAGCATCTCCAGAAGTTCAGCGTGCCCTTGGATCCCTCTGGAATTCTCCGGGATCAGCACCTTGGAGGAGCAGTCAGCACTGCTGGAGAGGCAGATCCGGAGTGAAATTCCCTTTTCCCACCCAAAATCCAGCCGGACCCGGGCGGAAAAGGCAGAGCCCGGTGAAATCTGATGTTCCCAAAGCTGCAGCGTCAGGGAGAAGATCCCTGACTTTGGGGACATCCATGGAAAAAAGTCCCCAGATTTAACTCTGGGATTTTTTTTGTCCTCTGTGGATGATTCCCTGACTTTGGGGACATCCATGGAAAAACGTCTGCAAATTTAACTCCGGGATTTTTTTGTCCTTTTTTTGGTGATCCCTGAGGAGGATTTGGCCTTATCCCGGTTTTCCCCATAGTTTTTTCCAGGTTTTCCCCACGGCTTTTTCCTGGTTTTCCACAGCTCCCAGCAGCTGGTGATGACGGGCTGGAATTCTGCTCCATCCCGGAATATTCCCGATTGATTTATCTCCCTCCATTCCCAGCAGCTGCTCCCTGGATCTGTTATTCCACAGGGAAATTGGGATTTCCACACCTGGGGTTCTCCACACACCCGGGGTGACCCCGACCCATCCTCCCTTTTCCCAAAATTCGCTTTTCTGTCCCTGGATTGTGCGAGGGACTTTGGGAGGGGTCAGATCGTCTCCCTTGGGGGACCCTCTGCACCCTCGGGGTGACCCAAACTCGTCCCTCTTTTCCCAAAATTCGCGTTTCTCTCCCTGGATTGTCCTTCTGTTTTTGGGAGGGGTCAGATCCTCGCCCTTGGGGGTTCTCCGCCCCCTCGGGGTGACCCAAACTCATCCTTCCCTCCTCCCAAAATCCGCGTTTCTTTCCCCAAATTGCGGCTTTAGCTCTGGGAGGGCTCAGCCCCGCGCTGCGCGGCTGCGGCTGCTCATTAAGGGCTCCGCTAATGAGCTCCTCCCCCTGCTCAGGCCCCTCCCCTCCAGCCCGTGCCTTCCTCCCTCCCTTCCCTGCCTCCTCCTCCTCCTCCTCTCTTCCTCCTCCTGCTGCTGCTGCTGCTGCCGGGGCGCGCTCACTCTCCGCCCGCTCGGGAGCGCGCAGTGCGGCGCGGCCGCGCCCGGGAGCGCGCAGTGCGGCGCACCGAGCCCTCACCGAGCCCGCACCGAGCCCGCCCCGAGCCCCCGAGCTCCCACCGGGTAAGGACAAACCGGCATCGGGACGCACCGGGATGCGGGAATCTCCCGGGGGCTGCTCGGAGCTGCGCACGGCGGGCGGCGGGGCCGCGTCCCCTGCGCGGATTCCGGGTGCCAAACCTGCTGGGTGACCCCCAAAATCTGCCGGTTTGGGCTGGCAGGACCCCGGGAGGGGGGGAGCTGGGGCATGTGATGGGATTTTGGCTCTTACGTCACGGCTTGGTGTCCCTGCGTGTGACAAAACCCCGCGGTGGCAGTGCGGGGGCACGGGGAGAGGGGACCTTGCGGGGTGACAGCGCAACTTTGGGGCGCCCCAAATCTCTCCGGGAACGCTCCTCGCTCCTTCCCTGCCGGAAGAACATCCCGGGCCGGAAAAATCCATCGGGAAAAACGCACCTGGGCTTGGGATGCGGCGCCGGGAAGCGGCGGGGCCCGGCGGAGAGCGGTGAGTGGCGGCTGCGGGATCCGCCTCCTCCCGCAGCCGCTCCCGGGGATCGATCTCCCTTTCGGGAACAGCCTGGGAAGTGCTGAATCATTGGGATCCCGGCTCCACGGGCGCTGCCATGGCCGGGAAAAGCTCGGGAATGGGGCTGAGGAGGCCGTGGGAGCGCTGGGGCCTGGGAGGGAGGGATTGCTGGGATGGAGCGGGGTCCTCCCTTTTCCATGGCCTCAGGTGCTCCTTGGAGGGCAGGGAGCCGGGAATGCGCTCATTCCATCCCGGGGAAGCTTCTGGGAATGGCACCCAGAGGGGGTTTGGGTGGGAAAACCGGGAGGTTTTGGCCGGAAAATCCCAGCCCTGCTAAAACTGGGGAGGGCCGGTGCGTCTTGCTTGGGTGGGTGTTGCTTTTCCCTTTGGAATTCTGCCTGTGGGATCCTTCCTCAAGGTCAGGTCCTTGGGGTGGCTCTGGAGCACTCCCCAAAGTCACCCCGGGCTGTTCCCGGCTGGGTCCCGGCTGAGGGGCAGTGCCCAGGGCGGCGGGGATGCGGGAATTGCGGGAAAAGCTGGAATTCTGACATGCCCAGCAGAGGCCCGGCTGCTTTAAGATGGATCCTGTGGCGCTGTGCTGTTTCCGGGGTGCTCCTGGCAGCTGCCGAGGACAAAAGCGGGAATCCTGTGACTTTTCCAGGGGATGCTGACTCCTTTCTTTCCGCCCGTGCTCCTGGAAAACCTCCCCCTCCTTGGCAGACACCGAGGGCTTGCTTTGTTCCAAGAAAACTTGGCTTTTTCTCCTGAAAGAAAACTCAAATTTTGGATTTTCTGGTCGATTTCTATTTTTAATTTCGCTGGTTTTCAGCTCCGGGCTGGGCCTTTGGTGCTTTTCCCGTATTTATTTTTATTTTGTGTGTGTGTGGTTGTAACATGAATCCAACATAAATAATGCATGGAAAAGCGCTCGGCTTTTCCAACAGGGAGAAGTTGTTGGGTTGGAAAAGCGACTTTGTTTACAGGAGTTGGGACCTGGGCCTGGCTTTGTGTTAATTCTGGGTTTAACAAAGCTCCATCCTCATCTCCATCCTCATCCTCATCCCAAGGGATTTGATTTAAACCCAGCCCAATCCAATCATCCCTTCTCCCAGCTGATGATTAAATAGTGAATATCCCAAGTTTTCCAAATTAATTGATAAGGATTTGTTTTCTTTTCATTTCCTCCAGGGTTTTGGGGGGATAAAATCCTCCAAAATCCGCTGGAAAAGTGCCACTGCAAAGGGTCCCAAAAACGGGTGAAAATATTGGATAATAATGGGGAAAATGAGGATTTTTTTTCCCCTGTTTTTGCTCATGGGAGGCTGTTGAGATATTCCAAGCAGGATACTCATGGGATACTCCTGGGTGTAGAAGGATGAGCAGGGAAAGGTTTGGGATCAGGTGTGAATCACAAAGTGAGTCCAGATCCACTTGGGAATGGGAAGCTGGGAATGGGAGTGGGAATGGGATGCTGGGAATGCCATCCCAGGAATCTCTTGGATATTCCCGAGATTGTGAGGAAAGGGATGGACACGGGCAGGAGGAAAAGGGATCTTTGTTGGTGTTTCCCTTTGTTGGGAAAAGGGGGAATAAATGGATTTAAGGAAGTTTCACTTCTCCCTGGAGCCATTCTTAATGCCAGTGCTCTGTCCCAGGTGGGGTGACCTTGGGAAAAGGAATTATCCATAGGGATCACAGACCTGGATTGGATCCTCCCTCTGTCCCTGTCACCTGCTCAGCCCCACCGAGTAAAAATGGGGAAGTTCTGGGATGTTCCAAGGAAATATTCCTTGTATAAAGAGAAGTTTTATCCGGAAATGCAGAAATTTGCAGGGATGTGGCAGTTCTGGGATGTTCCCAGAAAATATTCCCTGGATAAACCCCAGTTTTATCCGGAAAAGGAGGAATTAGCAGGGATGTGGCAATTCTGGGATGTTGCAAGGAAATATTCCCTGGATGAGGACCAGTGGAGCTCACCTGGGCAAGTGGAGCCTGAAAAGGGAACTGGGAGCTTTGGAATTTTTTGGTTCCACCCCAACCTTGCTCAGGGAAGGAGGAGTCCCCAAGGGAAAAGTTCAGGATTTGTTTGAGAAACCTGGGAAAATGGAACAGCCACATTCCCAGGGTGCTCCCGAGGCTCTGATTTTATCTGGGAGTGCTCAGCAGGAATTTCTGGATTTCTTTTCCATGCGGGAGTGGATTTTCCATGGGTTGTGATTTACTTGTCTGGGCACCACCAACCTCCCAAATCCCATCGGAACTTCATTTACAGGGAGAAAAAAACCTGGAAGTTCAGGCAGAATTCCTTCATTTCTTTGCTTTCTGAGAGCTGTGGAATTCCTTGTTTTCCACACTTTTTTAGGTGGAATAAAAGCAGCTGAATTGGGAGGATTTAAACCCACTGAGTAAGGCACAGAAAATCAGATTTAATTTGAATTTAAACAGCAAAACCTGCCAGGAGACTCCTAAAAAACCAAGGAAAAAACTTTGCTTTATTCCTCAGGTTTCATTTGCCCTTCCCAAAATATTCCTAAAACCCAGCAGGATCCATCCAGGGCTTGGATTCCCTTACAGTCTTTGTCAGATCTTGTCAGGGAGGTCTGGATTTCTTCCTGCCCCAGAGGGAATTCCTTTCCATTCTCATTTCCCTCATTTTCCATCTTGCTGGATGACTTCTGCTCCAGCTTTTCTGTATCTCCCCCTCTTCCCAAAGCCCCATCGTTCCTTTCCAGGCTATCCAGGATAATTATTGTGTAATTCCAGGGATTCTGGCTTGGAATGAACTTGCTGGAAGTTTAAATGTTCCCTAATCCCCCCCTTCTCCTCCCTTTTCCTTTTTCCTTTAATTCCGAGCTGAAAGAAACGGGGCTGGGTTATTACGGATTAAAAAAGAGGAGGATTTATCCCTCGGCTTATCGGGATCACCATTCCCACTTAACGAGATCGGACGAGCGGGATTATCCACGGAAAAAACGTGGATGAGGCCGGGTGGGCAAAAATTCCCCAGGATGCCTCCTTAGGATCTTTTGGATCTCATCCCGGTATTTTGGGATCCGGCCCTGTTTCCCTCAGGGATGCAGCAGGGAGGGAGCATCCCAAGGGCACGGGGAAGAGGGAATAATGGAGATTTCTCCCTCAGAAGGAGAATTTGGGAATTTTTTCCTGGCATTCCTCTGCCTCCCAGCCTAGGCAGGGGGTCGCTGCATTCCCAGTTTGCCGGAGGAGCATCCAAAGGGAAGAGGGAGCATCCAGGCTTGGGAGGAGATGATAAATCCCTGTCCTGGATTCCGGGATGCGCCTTTCCCACCTCTGGGAGCAAACCTGGATCCTCACAGGGAGTGGGGAAACGGGAGCACAACCCCCGGGGTCGGTGCGAGGTGAAGCCGGAGGCTCATTGGAATTCCTGGCAGCTTTTCCGCCGCTTTCCGCCTCCTTGGCAGCGGAATTCCGCTCCTTTTCCCAGGGACAGTCGGAATCTGATCCTGCGGCTCTGTCAGGCCGAATCCCGAGTTCCTCCTGAAATCTCCTGGCGTGGATAGGCCGGGCTGGCACTTCCAGTGGGAGCTGGGAGGGCGGGAAGGTTCTCCTTGGATCTGTGGAAAAGGCACCGAAATTCCCTTTTTCCCCCTCCTCTGAATTGTTCCCTTTTCCTGGTTACCCCAAGGATAAAAGAGCCGCGGAATCGTGGAATGGCTTGGGTTGGAAAATTAAATCTCATCCCATTCCACCTTCCCCTGTCCCACGTTGCTCCAAGCTGGTCTTGGGCACTTCCAGGGATTCAGGGCAGCCACAAATTCAGTGGAAACCTTGGGAATGCCGAGGCCGGGAATGTCCTTGGGTGGGAAAAGGATCCTCTTGGATCCGACCGCTCTCCAGGGTGCTGAAGCCCCTCCCGGGAATTTGGGAACTCCGGGATATTCCCTGAGTTCCCATCTCCCTATTCCCACTCGAATCCAGGATAAAAAGGGAAAGCAGGGATTTATTGGAGCGACAGGATGCAGGGAATGTGGGAATTCCCCCTTTTCCATCTCCAGAAGGGTTTTTAAGCTGGAGTTTGGATCCTGGGAAGTCTCCACAGTTTGGGATAGGATTTTAAACCTCACTTGGGTAAAGCCCGGCTCAGCTGGGCTGAGCTTGGGGCTGATCCTGCTCCCCATGGTGGTGATCTCTTGAGGGAATTCCAGTTGGAATTGTTTGGGTATCCGGCTGCTTCTGGGATTTTCGGGAGCAGGGAACAAAATCTGCTTCTTCTTCCCATGGCTTGGAGGATTTTTCTCCTCCTAGACAAAGCTCGGCTGCCCATCCTTGTAGAAGAAGATTTTATTGGATATTCCCAGCAGTTTTATTGGATATTTCCACCAGTTTTTTTATTGGATATTCAGAGCGGGTTTTTTTGGATATTCAGGGCACTTTTTGGTGGATATTCAGAGCGGGTTTTTTGGATATTCCCGGCAGTTTTTATTGGATATTTCCCATATTTTTTATTGGATATTCACAGCAGGGTTTTTTGGATCCTCAGAGAAGTTTTTGGTAGATATTCCCAGTATTTTTACTGGTTGTTCAGAGCAGGTTTTGGTGGACATTCAGAGAAGGTTTTTGTTGGATATTCCCAGCAGATTTTTGTTGGATATTCCCAGCAGTTTTTATTGGATATTCCCCCAACCTGTGGGCAAGGTAAGAATCCCAGCCTTCCCTTTTCCCCCTGGCAAAGATCAGCCATTCCCACAGGCTCTTCCCAGTCCCATTCCCATTCCCATGGGCTCTTCGCTTGGGTTTCATTTGCCCTTCCCAAAACATCCCCTTGGATTTTAACCCCGCCAGGATCCATCCAGGGGTTGGATTCCCTGACAATCCCCATCAAATCTTGTCAGGGAGGTCTGAATTTCATCCTGCTCTGGAGGGAATTCCTTTCCAACCTCATTCCCCTCCTGTTCCATGGTGTTGAGTGACTTCTGCTCCAGCTTTTCCTTGTTTCCCCTTTTCCCAATGCTTCATTCCTTTCCCTCGGTTTTCCAGGGCGGTGGCACCGCCAGCCGCTCTGGATTTATGGACACAGCCGTGTTTGTGAGGGTTGGGATCGCTCCCGATCCCACTCCGGGTGGGATAAAGGCCCCTCTGTGAGTGCAGGGCCCAGGAGAAGCTCCCGTCCCTGCTGTCACCTCGGCGCTGTCACATTCCTGAAATCTGGCTTTGACATTCCCAGCAGAGCTGGCCACAAAGGCTCCTTGTTGGGATCTCCTTGGGATGGGCTTGAGGCGATCCCAGCTGGGAGCAGGAGGAGGGGAGGGACAGGATGGGGCTTTGTGCCACCCGCACGTGCCAGGACACTCGGGGACCTTCTCTGGTGACACTTCTGACGGGCTGGGGATGCCTGGAGGGGCTCCCTGGAAACAGAGACAGGACAGGAGGGAGGGAATAAAGGTGGATGTTTATTGGAAAGGCCTTCAAAGGCACCCCCTGCTCTCACAAGGCACCCCAAGATGGACCCCGAGTCACGAGTTCTTCACACCTTTATAGGTTTTGGTCCATTTGCAGATCAGCATCAATTCCCCAATTAAAACTTTAGCTAATGATGGCATTTCCCCAAGCTCACCCCCCCTTCTCAGGATGTTGGGTTCCACATTTTGGGCCCAGGACAGTCTGGGTGTCCTTGGAGAGGCTTTGTTATGTCCATGTTAACACGAGAGAGCAGCAGCTCCCAGGCTACAAAAACACCTCAGAGTCCCCCACTGAGCACTGCAGGGTTTGGAAAACACCAAATTTAAAATCCAAGGCATCAGGGACATTGGGAATGGTCAGGCTGGAGAAGGGAATGTTGTGTAGGAATATCAGGATTTGATTGGTGTGGAGACCTCAGGATCTGATTTTTGTGGAGACCTCGGGATTTGAAGGGGCTATGAGGAAGGAAAAGGAAATCTGCATCAGGAATCGGGGTGACAGGACAAGGGGATGGGTTCAGACTGAAAAATGGGAAATTTAGGTGGGATATGGGGCAGAATTCCCCCCTGTGAGGGTGGGGAGGGGCTGGGACGGAATTCCCAGAGAAGCTGTGGCTGCCCCATCACTGGAAGTGTCTCAGAGCAGCTTGGAACATGCTGGGACAGTGGAAAACCATTCCATGATTCCACCCCAAATCCACTCAACAAACTGAAAATCCCATTTCCTTCTTCCCCTTTATCAGGAAAATTTGAATTGTAACATAAAATACCTTAACCCCAACCTTCCTGTCAAAACTCAGCGCTCCCCTCTAATTCCCAGAAAAGCTGGAATTCAGACAAATTCACCCATAAAACCTGGAACTCGTCTGAATCCATCCACATAATTTTTTTTTTTTTTTCACCCAGCACCAGAACCGCACATTTTAAAAAAAGGATTTTGCCCGAGTGCCCTTCAAAATCTGATTTTGCACTTCCCAGGCTGCCATTCCCTGCTGACAGCTCCGGGATCCAGCTGCCAGCTCTCCGCAGGGATTTATTCCCGGCCATCCCAGCAGCTGGGAGCAGCCTGGGGATTTTTGGTTGACCTCGTCTGAATGGGGCCGGCCCCGGTGACAGCTGCCAGGCTGAGCTGGCCCCGGCCCAGGACAGCAGGCTGCTCCCAAATGTTTGATTCCAGGGATTCCTGCTCCTTTGTCTCTCCCTTTTCCAGCCTTTGTGGACAGGCCTGGATTTGGGATGGGGGTGGGAATGGTTCCTGTGAGGGGTTGTTACTTCCTGAATGTTCCTTGCAGGATTTTGACCAGAATCCTGGATTCGGGATAGAGATGGGAATAATTCCTGTGAGGGTTTGGTGCTTTCTGAATGTTCCTGGCAGGCTTTTGACTCCTGGATTTGGGATGGGGGTGGGAATGGTTCCTGTGAGGGGTTGTTACTTCCTGAATGTTCCTTGCAGGATTTTGACCAGAATCCTGGATTCGGGATAGAGATGGGAATAATTCCTGTGAGGGTTTGGTGCTTTCTGAATGTTCCTGGCAGGCTTTTGACTCCTGGATTTGGGATGGGGGTGGGAATGATTTCTGGGAATGGCACAGCTGAGCTGGGGGGAAATTGTGGTTTTCTAAGTGTTCCTGGCCAGATTTTGACCCAAATCCCAGATTTGGGATGGAGGTGGGATTGGACACTTCCTGGGAATTCCCATCCCTGGATGATTCTCGGAATTCCTCTTGCAAACCAAAGCAAGGTGAAAAACAGGGATATCCAGGAGCATACAGGGATTAAACCCCCCAGGAAGCAAAACAAGACCCTCATTCCCAAGGGAAGAGCAGTTCCTGCCCTGTTGTCCAGTGGAAAGAGGGTTGGGATGGCTGGGATTGATCCCGAGCAGCTGCTGGGATGCGGGAGGGCAGATGGCACAATTTTCTCTGCAATGGGATGGGCAGCGTGGAGGCCTTGGAGTCCTTTTCCCTGGAAACCTGAGCCGCCAGAGGCTCCAGAGGAGATTTGGGAAGATTTGGGATCTCCTTCCCACTAAATCTGAGCCAGGAGAGGCTAAGGAGGGGCTTTGGGATTGTTTTCCCCGTAAATCTCAACCGGGAGAGGATGTGGGGGGGATTTGGGAAGATTTAGGATCCCATTCCCAGTAAATCTGAGCCGGGAGAGGCAGCAGAAGGGCTTTGGGAAGATTCGGGATCCCATTCCCACTAAGGAAGTGGCTTTGAGAGATTTTGGGATCCCATTCCCAGTTAGGGAAGCGCTTTGGGAAACTTTGGGATCCCATTCCCACTAAACCTGAGCCAGGCTTGGAGGGGCCATTCCTGGGAGATTCCCCAGCTCTGTGCAGGTGGATGAGCCAGTTTGGGATGATGTGCCAGTTTGGGATGACGTGCCAGTTTGGGATGATGAGCCAGTTTGGGATGTCACTATGTTTGCTGTAATGTGGAATTTTTCAGTCAACCATGTGCTAACTTCCAGTTCTCTATTGCTCTATTCTACACCACCACACCCTAAACTTTTTATTTTATTCCATTAATTATTTCTATATCCAAACTTCCCACTGCAAAACCCTCCACGCTCTAAACTAACACTCTTTTTTTTTTTTAAACTACAGAGCAAAATCTTTGTTGTAGCTCGCTACGTTTGGAAGCTTTCCCCATGGATTTAGATTGAATCCAGCACACATTTCATACTCAGAACCAGCAGGCCCAAGGCCTTGGAGGTTTTCTGGACTTTTCTTGGGTTCCGACAGATCGGGAAACAAAAGGAAGCTGCATCTGGGGAACAAAAAGGCGCCAGCCGCTCCGTGCTGGCTCTGGGGACACGGGGACAGGCCCGGGCTGGCACTCGGGCACGGGGAGGGCACAGAGCGGGCACTGTCCGCTGCCATGGCTCCATTGTTCCCGCGGGAAAAGGCGGGGAAAGGAGGGAGAAAGTTGGAATTACGGATCGGGGATGCGGAGGCTCCAGGATGGAAGGGTTGGGATGAGCCTGTCTGTGGGGAGGGCAAGGAGAGGGAAATGGGGTTTGGTTTTTTTGAGGGTTTTTTTTGTTTGTTTGGTTTTGTTTTTTTTTTTTTGGTTTGTTTTTTTTTGGGATGTGGAGTTTCAGAGTGTCCCCTCTGGTATTTTTTGGGATGTGGAGGGCTCAGGACATCATTCCCAGGACGTGGAAAATCCTAAAGGGAAACGGAGATTTTTTTTGGTATGTGGGGGGCTCAGGGTGGCCTTCCTAGGATGTGGAAATTCTTAGAGGGAAACGGGGATTTTTTGGGATGTGGGATCTCAGAGTGTCCTTTCTGGGATGTGAAAAATCTTTGAGTTTGGGATAGAGAGAGGGAGAAGCTCAGGCCGAGCTTTGGAGGGGAAGACTGTGCCTGAAATGGGAGAGGTAAAGGGAGGTGACTCCCTGTCCTTGAAAGAACCCGTGAAGAGGTGGAGATTTCCTGTAAATCCTTGGATTTGGACCTTTTTTTGCTTGGGAGAGAGAGAGGAAAACCTCAGTCTGAGCTCTGGAGGGGGTGATGTAAAACCCTCCCTCATCAGAGCCACTCCCACTGTTCCATTTCATTGGGATCCATCCCTGTGAATCCCAAGGAGATGGAAAATTGCTCTCCTGACTCCTTGGGTTGCAAAGGAGATTTTTCCTGCTGGAAAAAGCTGATTGTCCCTCCTGCTCCATGCCCTGGGACTGTGGGATCAGTGCTGCTGTGGGATTGGGGTCATTCCAGGGATTGGGGGAAAAACAGGGAAGAGGTTTGGAGCTCCCTGCAGCCCCCAGGAATTTGGAGCTGGAGCTGATGGAGATTGTGGGATTTTGGGAATCCTCCCTGATGTGGGATGGGGTCATTCCAGGGATTGTGGGAAGCTCAGGGAGGAGGTTTGGAGCTCCCTGCAGCCTCTGGGAATTCGGAGCTGGAGCTGAAGGAGCAGAATTCCCCTGGGAGCAGGGAATTAGCACCATCCTCCTGGGAACGGGACAATTCCATGACTGTTTAAAGCCAGGCTTTGCCTGCTCCGCTTTCCCAAACTCTCCTCCCGCTCGGATGCTCTAATTCCAGAGGCTCTGGAAAAGCCTGGCGAGAGGAGCAGGAAAGGGGCTGCGAGTGGAGTTGAGATCCTTCCCTCCAGGAAGATTTTCATCCTAATTAAGCCCAACAACAACAAAAAAAAGGGAATTTTTCCCTTTTTAATCATAAATCAGGAGTGTTTTCCCAATGGGAAAGGCAAGGAAAGGCCTTTTCCCACCGCTCCGGGCAGGAGCAACTTCCCGAGGGTTGGGTCTGAGCTCTCCCTCATTCCTCAGGAATAATTTTCCAGATTCCTCCCCTTTCCTGCATGGATTGGCGTTGCCATGGCCACAAACCAGGGATGCAATCCCGAGGGTTGTGGGAGAGTGGCAGGAAAAATGGGAAAACCCCAAAAAGGGTTCAGGCATCCTGCAGGAATGGTCCAGGTCGTCCCGCTCCGAAGTTTTTGTGGGATTCCCTGACATCCTAAAGGGGTTTTGTGCCTGGATCCTGTGGGATTCATCCCTCCCGCACGGAAATTCTGGTTTTTCCACAAAAAACCCCCCGCTCGTTCCATCTTGAGCTTGGAAAAAGGGAGGGAAATCCTTCCCAAAGTCATGTGAGATTCCCAATTTTCCACATCCCCTCAGCCAGGGCAGGACATGCTCTGCATTCCCACATTATCCTGGGAAAGGCAGGGAAAAACTTGGAATGGTTTTTTTGGGGCGGGTCATACCCGGATCCCGAGGCTGAGCTGTGCCAGGGGTGGGATCCTTCCTCCTCTCCCTGAATTTTTTCATGGAAAACCTTCCTGGTATTTTACTACAGTTGGATTCCAGCTCTGATTCCGACGTGCGGAATTCGAGGAATTTGCTGATCCAGCCCTCATTCCCAATCCCTGCTCCTTGTTTCGCTCAGCTCCGGGTTTTTAATGGATTTTTCACGCTTCTTCCCTTGAATATTCCCAGCAGGAAACTTTGGTGGATTGGAGATGAGGTGGGAGGAGTTAAATATTGAAATTTCCCTTCCCTTTGTTTTTTCTCTTGACTTCAAACTCCTTAATTTTCCTGAGGATTTTCCCTGCTTCCAGTGGTGTCAGCAAGGGGAGATTTGTGTTCCCAAGGATTTGTAGGACGCAGATTCCACCTTTTCCAGGGTTTTTGGAAAGGTTTGGTGCATAAAAATCCTCACTTCATTCATCCCTGCCTCAATCCATCCCCCCATCCTTCGACCTTTTCCAAGGAAACCCTAAATTCCAACCTAGCCTTTTAATTCCCAAAAATCCCTTTTATTTTTATGGCATTTTAAACCACGGAATCCCTGGGCTCCCTCCTGAGCTAGGTTTGTGCCAACCTCATTATCCCGGAGCCAAAAGCTTCTCCCAATTAATTTATTCCCATTCCGGAGGCAGATGGAGAGGTGGTGACAACGGGATTTGATGATTGAGTGACAAAGGGTGACAAATCCATGGAGAGCGCTGGGGAAAGTTGTGAAAAATGCCAGGGAATGGTGAGAAAAATCAGGGAATGGTGAGAAAAAGCAGGGAATGGTGTTGCTCCCCTCACTCCCAGCTCAGGGGAATGAATAAATTTGGGATTTCACCGCTTTTCTGTGGAAAACTCCATCTGTCCTTGAGGGCTGTCACAATTCCTGGGAAAGGAAGTGGGAATGGGATCACCAAAGCCTGCCAGGAATGGTGGGACATCCCTGGAGCGTCAGCTTTGGGTCACCAGCTGGGTTTTTTGGGGAATGAACTTCCATGGAAGTGTGCAAGGCTGGGATAAAATCAGGCTGGGATCAGTCAGTTCCCACTGGGATCAGTCAGTTCCTGCTGGGATTGATCAGTTCCCACTGGGATAAACCAGTTCCCACTGGGACCAGAGCCAGGACAGGGATCCAGGGATGGGATCAGGATCTGCTGTTCCCATGTCTGAGGGTTCCTCTCGCACAGGAGAAGAATTCCAAAGTGTCCCAACTTCCCAGAGCGGGTTTTCCCATGGGAACAGCCATCCCTGGCGTGGCCCAGCCGAGGGTTATGTCCAGCAGGGAAGGGAATTCCAGCCAAACCCTCTCCCAGCTCCGTGAAATGTGGAATTTTCCTCCCTCCGGGTGTTGCACCCATCACTTTACTGACAAAATCATGGAATATCCCGAGCGGGAAGGGACCTGAAATTCCCACAGCTTGTCCAAACATTCCCATCCTTGGAGAGGCTCTGGCTGCTCCAAGCCCAGCTCTGGAATCTCCTCCAGGGCCGTGCCCGGCAGCAGGAGCGGAGGTGGGAGCTGGGAAGCTTTTCCAGAGGCTCCGGATCCATCCCAGGGCTGGTTTTCCACCTGATTAACCCTTGGCTTATCCCAGGGCCAGATGCCACCAGGGAGGGGTGGCCCGGGGACATTCCGGGGACAGGCACCGCCCGTGTCCCCAGTGCCACCAGCTCCAGGGGTTTTCTGGGAATGGCGTGGGATGGATGGCCCCGGAAAGGAGGTGACACAATGGCAAAGTGTCACCTGCACGTGCCCTGAGCTGCCGGGGGGTTGGGATGGGATTTGCTGGGGTGGGATTTGCTGGGGTGGGATTTGCTGGGGTGGGATTTGCCGCTCCATCGGGAATGGGAAAAAAGGGGACCGGAATGTTCCTGCTGCTTGTGGGAATTTTGGGAAGTCTGACAACGAGATTAGTTTGGGCCAAATCCCCTGGAGGGGGATCCATGTCCTGGCTGGTGCCGGAGCAGGATCCCCCTGGGAATTTCTGCAGGAAGAGGAGCTGTTTCTGTGGATTGCTGATTTCAGACCCTGGAGGGAGAAAAGACAAAATTCCATGGAATTCCCTGGAATTCCAGGGCTCAGCCTGGTCCTGCTGGGAAGGGACCAACCCCAACCATCCCTTCCCCTCTCCATCCCTCCCTTTGGGATGTAGGGATGAGGCCAAAGGACTTTTCCTGCTCTTTGCCACCCTTCCTATGCAGGAAAAACGCTGGAAAAATGCTGATTTTTGGGAAAAGCTTCTCCCCTGCCATTTCCCTGACTCCAGCACCCCCAGCTCAGAACGTGCCTGGTCCCTGTGGCAGCTCCAGCCTCCGTGCTGGGAGAATTCCCCGTTCCTGGCGGGAGCAGCTGGGACAATGCCGGGCTGTGTTCTCCAGGAGCCACCTACACGCCCAGGAATTGTTCCCGTGGATCCTTCCCAGGGATTGTTCCCAGGGATTGTTCCCGCTGCCCACATCTGCTCTGGACAAAGGCACCCTGGAGGAGCCTGGAGGAGCCTGGAGGAGCCTGGCATTTTCCAGGGGGTGAATTCCCTGTGTGCTTTTCCTTGCTCTGTGCAATCCTATGGATCATCCTGGATCCTCCACCCGGAGTTTTCCCACAGAATTCCGCCCATGGGTTCAGGCCAGAGGTTCTGTGTCTATTTTACAGCTCAGAAATTGTCTGGAATTTCGTTTCTTCCTGATATTCCCTGATTTTTGCATTGTTCAGAGACCAGTCAGGAAAGATCCCAATCCTAGAATTCTGCTGGATCAACGCCAGGATTTTTGGGACAACAGGAAGGGACTCCAGATCCCTGAGCTCATCCCGATGTCCTGAGGGATGGCATATCCCTCAATATTTTTTGTGCATAAAATACAATTATTATTATTATTTTGAACAGCAAATCCATCTTTTTATTCGATCCATTTTTATCCCACTGCTCCCAGGAATTTTTTCTTCATCCCTGGGCCCTCTCTCTCCAGGACCAGAGCCCAAACAACCCCATAAATCCTCCCAGCAGGACAATCCCAGGCTCAGGAGAGCTGTTCCCAAATCCTGGACACCATTCCTGGCCCAATTCCCACCACTTTTTTGGGCAGAAACACCGCGTTCCGGAAGTTTCCAAAGGGAAAACGCCAGAATTGGCTCAGTGATGATATTTGGGATTTTTTTTTTTTTTTAATCCAGCTGAGGGTCCCTCTGCACTTGTCACCCCAAGGGACACCCCAAGGTCACCCCAAGGGACATCCTGAGGTCCTGAGGCCACCCAAGGAAGGTCCAAGATGATCCCAAGGAGAGCCCAGGTCGGAATCGCCTTCGTCCTGTGCCTCCAGCACCTGCTCAGCGCCATCGAGGTCCCCCTGGACTGTAAGTTTGGGATTTCTCCTCTCTGATTCCTCCCCCAAAATCCCCCACCGGAAAGGGGAGGAGGTGGGATGGAGGTGGGAACAGCCCAGGTGAGTTTTTTGCTCCACAGTTGGGCTTTCTCCTCTTCCATTGGATTTTCCTCGCTGTAATTGGGTTTTGTCCTCCAAATTTGGGTCTTCTCTTCCACGTTTGGGTTTTCCTCTCCACAATCGGATTTTCTCCTCTGAATTTCAATTTTCTCCTCCTCATTTGGGTTTTCTCCCCCACATTTGGAAGGAGAAGTGTTTTTGTGCAGGATTTCCAAGGCCTGGGAAAACTCCCTGGATTTGTTTTCTGGCCATGCTGGGAATGGGGTATCTCCTGAATTAACCTCCTTTCTTTTTCCCTCTATGCATTCCCTTTGGGAATAACAGCAAATATCCAGAGAGAATGTAAGTGTTCCCTGCCCTCCGGGTGTCCTTGTCCCCAAATCTGCATGAGGGATCCCCTGAGTGGGGGCTGGTGGTGGCTGTGGTGGCACAAGGGGGACGTGGCCGCTTTTGAGCCACTTTTCCCATACATCCAGGTTGGAAAAGGCCTGGAAAAGCTGGAGCAGCTCAGGAAGAGCTCCCAGCTCTCTGTGCCATCCCTGGAGCAGAATCCAGGCTGTGTTTGCCATGGAAAAGTTGTTCCTGCAGGGAATTGGGTTTGGAAAAGGGCAGGAATCCCCTCTTGGCACCTGTGCCGGGCTCAGCCCCACATCCTGATGCCTTGGGAACATCCCTGGATCCCGGGGAATGAGGAAACAGCCTTGGATCTTCATGCCAGGGGCTGGGATCTGCAGTTCTGGGATCAGGGCTGGGTTCTACTCCTGCCACAGGGTTCCTGTGTCCGTTTTCCCATCCCTGCCCTCCTAAATTCCAGATCCTACTCCTGCCACGGGGTTCCTGTGTCCCTTTTTCCATCGTTGCATTACCAAACTCTGGATCCTACTCCAGCCATGGGATTCCCATGTCCCTTTTCTCATCCCCACACCCCTAAATTCCAGGTCTGAGCTCCTTTGGAGCTGTCCTGGGGGTTGGAGCCTCTTCCTTGCACCAGGAATGTCTCAGGATCCCTGGCCCAGCCCCTTCTGAGCTGCAGATCCAGAATAAATTCCCATTGGATTCTCCCTGTGGGAGCAGGAGGATGGAAGTGGGACATTCCCTAATGGCACGGAGAAACAGAGAGGGATTTGGGGTTTTTTGGTACCTGAAGGGAGTCTGGACACTGTGATGCTCCAAGAGCTGATGAATTCAGGGAATTCCCAGGAATTTCCTCGGGATTCAACGCCCAAATCGCACACCCAGCCGGGGGAAGGAGCGGAGATCCCAGCAGGAATTGCTGCAGGATGACAGAAGAGGGATCTCCCCGCTCCTCACGGATTTCCCTTCCCTCGCAGTGCCGCAGCCGCCCACCATCACCAAGCAATCCATCAAGGATTACATCGTGGATCCCAGGGATAACATCTTCATCGAGTGCGAGGGCAAAGGCAACCCCGTTCCCAGGTGAGTGCATTCCCAGCCCTCATCCCGCCGTCCCTCGGTGCTCCGGAGCCGCTCCCGCCGTGCCTCCCTCCCTCCCCGTCCCTCACCCCGCGGGTGAGCAGGCGCCTCGCCGTGGAAATGCTTCCAAACCCACCTTTCCCTTGCCATTCCAGCTTTTCCTGGACGCGGAACGGGAAGTTCTTCAACGTGGCCAAGGATCCCAAGGTGTCCATGAGGAGGAGGTCGGGGACCTTGGTCATCGACTTCCACAGCGGGGGCCGGCCCGACGACTACGAGGGCGAGTACCAGTGCTTTGCCAGGAATGAGTATGGAACGGCCCTTTCCAGCAAAATCCACCTCCAGGTTTCCAGTGAGTGATTCCCAGGAAATGGAACAGGGCCAGGGGAGGTTTAAGGGGGGGATATCTGGCCTTCAAATGGCTCCCGGTGTGTCCAGGAGACAGGGATGGAGTGGGGTTGTGGCTGGAGCTGGACGGGGAATCGCTCAGGATGGCTTTGAAGGGGTGGATTCCAGGGGATGGAAAGGACGGTTTGGAATTCAGGGTGTGGATTTCGGGGATGGATTTGAGGGTATGAATTTAATATAATAATTATATTGAGGATATGGATTTCCAAGTATGGAATCAAAGATATGGATTCAAGGGTATGGATTTGAGGGTATGGAATTGAGGGTTTGGAATTGAGGGTGTGGATTTCAGGGATGGATTTGAGGGTATGGATTTGAATATGGAATGAAGGGTATGGATTTGAGGGTATCAGTCTGAGGGTATGGAATTGAGGGTTTGGAATTGAGAGTGTGAATTTAAGGGGATGGATTTTAGGTTATGGGTTTGAATAAGGAATTGTGGGTATGGATTTGAGGGTCAGTATTTCAGGGCATGGATTTAAAGGTTTGGATTTCAGGAGATGAATTCCAGGAAGTTTCGCACATGCCCAGATGAATTTCACACTGAAACCAGACCGCATCCAGTGGGAATTGCTCTGCAGGAATCTTTTCCTCACTTCCCTTTTCTTCCGGCGGCAGAGTCTCCACTGTGGCCCAAGGAAAAGGTGGATGTGATCGAGGTGGATGAGGGGGCCCCGCTGAGCCTGCAGTGCAATCCTCCCCCCGGCCTCCCCGAGCCCGTCATATTCTGGATGAGCAGCTGTGAGTCGGGAATGCTTTTCCTGCTGGGAATCCCGGGAATGGCGGCCCCATTGCCTGTGGGGTATAAATTAACCCTGGGTGGGGTTGTTGCTGATTGTTTGGGGTTGGTTCTGTCAGTTTGGGGCTGTTTCTGCTAATTTAGGGTGCTTTCTGCCAATTTAGGATTGGTCCTGATAGTTTAGGGTAATTTTTGCTAGTTTAGAGTGGAGCATCTCCCAGTGGAATGATGGAATTTGACCAGCCCTGCAGTGAGACTCGATGGCCCATGAGCAGGAGAGATCTCTCCAGAGGGAAGGATGGGTGTGGGAGAGTGTGGTGGTTTCACATCACCTGCTCACAGCAGGTGTTAATTTAGTGTAGTGGTTCGAGTCCTCTGGCCCAACACCAGTGCACTTCCTCATCCCTGTGGTGAGATAAGGATCAGGAGAAATGCAAAGCAGGCCTGAAACCTTGACGGTGAAAAGACAGTTTATTAACAGAACTAAGAGAGAAAAGAATAAGAACCAAAAAAACTTCAGGTGCATCTCCTTCCCCTGTTTCATGAAGTTCTCTCCCACCGCCAACATAAAGAGACCCAACCCGAACAAACATAAAAGAACCTGGTTTGAACAGATGGGGATGGAATACAGACTTTTTGTTACATCTAGCACTGCAACCTATGATGCCTGAAGTGGCTCCCTAGAAACAGAGACCAGCCAGGAGTGAGGGAATAAAGGTGGGGATTGATTGGAAAGGCCTTCAGAGGCACCCCCTGCTCTCAAAATGGAGCCCAAGATGGACCCCGAGTCATGAGTTCTTCACACCTTTATAGGTTTTGGTCCATTTGCAGATCAGCATCAATTCCCCAATTAAAACTTCAGCTAATGATGTCATTTCCCCAAGCTCACCCCCCTTTCTCAGGATGTTGGGTTCCACATTTTGGGCCCAGGGCAGTCTGGGTGTCCTTGGAGAGGCTTTGTTATGTCCATGTTAACACGAGAGAGCAGCAGCTCCCAGGCTACAAAAACACCTCAGAGTCCCACCCTGAGCCCTGCAGGGTTTGGAAAATACAAAAGTTAAAATCCAAGGCGTCACCTAAGCCAGAGCCGTTGTCCCTCAGCCATGGAGCCGATCCCGCAGGACAAGCGCGTGTCCCAGGGCCACAACGGGGACCTTTACTTCTCCAACGTGCTGGCTCAGGACGCGCTGACCGACTACAGCTGCAACGCCCGCTTCCACTTCACCCACACCATCCAGCAGAAAAACCCCTACACCCTCAAGGTCAAAACCAGTAAGTGCCTCACTGGGAGACCAGTTTGGGCTCCATCCCGTAGGGTTTTCTGGCTGGGAATCCTTCAAGGGAAGAGTGGCTCGAGTGGTTTGGTTGGGGCGGGGTAGGGATGGGTTTGGGTGGGGAGTGGTGGTTTTGGGGTGGGGGTGTACTTTCTTGGTTTTAGGGTTCGGGAGGTGGTTTAGTGTAGGAATCGCCAATTCCATGTGTTTGGGAATAAATTCGGTAGTGTTTCATGGATTGGGCATTCCCACCATCTCCAGGGAAATGGGAACCTGGTGGAGGAGGAGTCATCAAATCTGTGTGTTTGGGATAAAACTGGGAGTGTTTCACAGATGGGGCATTCCCACCATCTCCAGGGAAATACAGGAATTGCCAATTCCATGTGTTTGTGATAAATTAGAGGGTTCTGAAACATCTGGAGTATTCCTACTGTCTCCAGAGAAATGTAAAATATCCAGATTTGGTGCAGGAATCACCAATTCCATGTGTTTGGGATAAAACTGGGAGTGTTCAGCACGGTTGGGGCATTCCCACCATCTCCAGGGGAAATGGAAAATACCCAGAGGTAATTTGGTGCAGGAATCACCAATTCCACATGTTTGGGGTAAGTCTGGGAGTGCTCCCACATCCCCACCACATTCAGGGAAGTGTAAAATATCCAGGGATCGTTCCCTGCTTTGGGGAGGTGGAATTGGCCGTGGTTTGCTCCAGGTCCTGGCATTGCACCAGGGGGTTGGATGTGGGAGAATGTGTGTGGAATGTGGCTGTGGATATTCCTGGGCCTCCTTTGCTCTGGGAGGTGCCTCCAGGAGGAGTTGGAACCTCTGGGACCTGGTGGGAGCCTCTGGAATCCGGTGGGACACTCAGGATGGGCGTCCCCAGGNTCAGCACGGTTGGGGCATTCCCACCATCTCCAGGGGAAATGGAAAATACCCAGAGGTAATTTGGTGCAGGAATCACCAATTCCATGTGTTTGGGATAAAACTGGGAGTGTTCAGCACGGTTGGGGCATTCCCACCATCTCCAGGGGAAATGGAAAATACCCAGAGGTAATTTGGTGCAGGAATCACCAATTCCATGTGTTTGGGATAAAACTGGGAGTGTTCAGCACGGTTGGGGCATTCCCACCATCTCCAGGGGAAATGGAAAATACCCAGAGGTAATTTGGTGCAGGAATCACCAATTCCATGTGTTTGGGATAAAACTGGGAGTGTTCAGCACGGTTGGGGCATTCCCACCATCTCCAGGGGAAATGGAAAATACCCAGAGGTAATTTGGTGCAGGAATCACCAATTCCACATGTTTGGGGTAAGTCTGGGAGTGCTCCCACATCCCCACCACATTCAGGGAAGTGTAAAATATCCAGGGATCGTTCCCTGCTTTGGGGAGGTGGAATTGGCCGTGGTTTGCTCCAGGTCCTGGCATTGCACCAGGGGGTTGGATGTGGGAGAATGTGTGTGGAATGTGGCTGTGGATATTCCTGGGCCTCCTTTGCTCTGGGAGGTGCCTCCAGGAGGAGTTGGAACCTCTGGGACCTGGTGGGAGCCTCTGGAATCCGGTGGGACACTCAGGATGGGCGTCCCCAGGTGCCCCCACCGAGCATCGATGAGGGGACACGAGGGGCTCTCCCCAGAGCCTTCCCTTTCTCTGGGCTCTTCCAGGGTGGGTTTTCCTCCAGGAATGAGAATTCCTGAAGGAAAAGGAATTCCTGGTGCCCTGGGGTGAGTCTGGAAGAGGGAATGGGGCCAATTTGAGGGACACAAGGACCCTGAGCTGTCCCAGGGGCTGAAGGTGGCAAAACCCTCAATGAACATCAACCATCACTGGGCCGTAATTTCCACCCATTCCCGGTAAAATCCAACTGGGAAGTGCTGGCCATTTTTTGGAAAGCACCAGGTGTTCCCGAATCCTGGTGGGAGTAATTAAATTTGATTTCCCCTTAGCTGGAATGAGCAGGAATGTGATGAAAGGGGCCTGGGAGTGAAAATTTTTCCACCTCGGTGTAGCAGCTCCTCCTTGGTGCAAAGCTGGAGTAGGGAATTAGGGATTTAAATCATTCCAAATGGTTCTTTTCCAGTGCTGGGAACGTGGGCGGCTCGTTCATTCCAGATATTATTTGGGAATTCCAGAAGTTATTTGTGAATTGTGTATATTTGTCTGTTTGCAGAGCTGGGCAACGGAAATCCCAGTGTTTATTTTTGGGAAAAATTCCAGCAAAACAAAGATCTGTGGGGTTTGGAGCCTCCAAGGGCTCCATCCAGATGTATTTACCCTACTCTGGAAGTAACCTGGATGAAATCCTGGTGGATTTTCGTGGATTTCAGTTCCTCTCTTCCTGCTCCCCTCAGGAGTCCCCAAATCCCTTCACTCCCAGACCCTGGAATATCAAGTCCTTCTATTCCCATTTTCCTTGGAAAACAACTGCCGTGGGATCAGAGGAAATTCCAACCCAGGAGCCTCCCATGTTCCTCAAAAAATTTGGAACTGAGGCTTTGATTACCCATTAAAAAAATTCTTTATCCATGGAAGTGCTGGAAGGGGACGAGGTCAGATTTTTCACAAGTTTTTGAATCATCTCAGCCTTAACCCCTGAGTTTGGCTCCTTCAAAAATTGTTCCCCAGCTCCTGAAAAATCATGGAATGGGGTGCAGGAGGAAAATGGGAAGGTTCCAGGGAGAAACCACCTTTTCCTGATGGAATTTGTGGGGTTTCTCCAGGTTTTGGGCAGTTTTGGGGCATTTTCTGGGCTTTTTCAACCTCTGGCAGGGACAAGGGGATTTAAGGCTCCAAAGGCTCAGGAATGTGGCTGTGCCAGGATATTCCTGGGTTCCAAACTGGGATTTGGGATGCTGGAGAGGGCAAGGCAGGGTGAGGAATCTCCCACTCTTCCAGAGAATTCATTTTTTGTAGGAATTAGGGGTCAATAAACACCTCAATGAGGAACTGGACACAATCTCCATGAAATAACTTGGAATTAAAAGGGATTTTACAGCAAGTTCTGCTCTTTAAAAAAATTAAATGAAATTCACTTACTAATATTATTATTAGGTTTTAAGACCACAGCCTGCTGTAAAATTATCATTATTATTATTATTATTATTTAATCTCCTCCTTGCCTTTCCTCACCATTGTCACACTGTGTCCATCCCATGGGAAGAAGCAGCTGGAATATGGAGTTTTTGTAGTCAAAAAAACAGAGGAAAAACCCCATTTTCTCCTCCAAATTCCTCCAGTTTTTGGTTTTTCCCTAAGATTCCAAAGAGAAAAACTTTCCAAGGAAACATTTACACCACAATTCCCGTACTTTTAGCTCTTCCCTCTCCTTGGAGAAGGAATTCAGCCCCTTTTCCTGCTGTTCCTGGCTGTTTGTCCTGGAAGGTGCTGCGCTCCGAGTGCTTCTGGATCCCTGCTCCCGCCTTGTCCTGTCCTTGCTGTTTTTTGAGAATTCCCCATTTCCCTCACCCTGGCTGTTTTTTGAGAATTCCCTGTTTCCCCTGTCCTGTCTGTTTTTTGGGAATCCCCGTGTCCCCCATCCTGGCTGTTTTTTGGGAATCCCCATGTCCCCTGTCCTGGCTGGTTTTGGTAATTCCCTATTTCCCCCATACTTGCTGGTTTTGGGAATTCCCCGTGTCCTCCGTCCTGTCCTGTCCTTGCTGTTTTTTGAGAACTTCCCGTTTCCCTCATCTCGTCAGTTTTTTTGGGATGTCCCAATGTCCCCCGTCCTGGCTGTTTTTTGGGATATCTCTGTGTCCCCCATCCTGTCCCATCCTGACTGTTTTTTGGGATGTCCCGTGTCCCCCCACCCTGTCCGTTTTTTGGGAATCCCCACATCCCCCATCTTGGCTGTTTTTTGGGATGTCCCTGTGTCCTCTATCCTGTCCCATCCCATCCATTTTTTGGGAATTCCCTGTGTCCCCACCCTGTCCTACCCTAGCTGTTTTTTGGGATTTCCCATGTCCCCACCTTGCTTGTCCTGTCCTTGCTGTTTTTGAGATGTCCCCGTTTCCCCCACCCTGCTCGTTTTTTGGGATGTCCCCGTGTCCCCCTCCCGCGCTGTCCCCGCTGCTCACGGTGTTTTGTTTAATTGCAGAGAAGTCCCATAACGAAACGTCTTTAGGAAATTCCCCTGCCATGTACCGCGGTGAGTCCACGCTGGCTTTGGGAGTCCCGGCTTAACCCAGCCCCGCCTAACCCCACTGACCCCATTCCCTGCCCGTGTCCCCTTTGCTGTCGCCGTGTCCCCGTTGTGGCCTCAGCTTTGCCAAAATTTATGGGCACAAATCCATCCACAAAACACCACAAAATTCCCCCCCTTTCGGCTGAGCGGGGTTTAAGCGAGTTAAGCCCAGCTTGGGAGGTTTGGAGTTCAAGGGATCTGCCCCACATGGCTGAGCTGAGTTTGGTCCCTGTTTTCCTGTCCTCTGAAAAGCTCAGGATTTCAAAATCAGAGCCCTCATTCCTCTTTTCTGTGTTTCTGGAAAAAGCATTTCCAGAGGGAGCATTCCTGGTATTTCCGGCTGAACTCAGGCAGGGATAAAAAGAGGGAAGAAAAAGAGGAATATTTGACTTTTCCTGAAATCTGAGTGGTTTCTGTGCAGGGAGGTTGGGCGTGTGCTGGAAGCTTCCACAGGCTCCTGCCCTTTGTCCGGGCAGGGAATTCCCTCTGGATTGTGTGCCTGCTGGGAGAAACCCTTCCCAAAATCCCAAAAGACACTCCAGGCACAAAAATCCCAGGATGGCTGCCCTGGAAATGGGTTGGAATTGTCAGGGATGTGTTGGGATAACGAGGGATTTTACGGAGCGGGAGATGGGGCTGGTTTGGGAACACAGGGAATACCGGGAATGTCACCAACATCTCCAGAGCCACCACGGATTCCAACTCCCAAATCCGGAGCTGTCCCAGGCAGGATTCACTTCCTGCCCCTGGGAATGCCCCTCACTGTCCCCACTGTGTCCTGGAGTGAAATCCCAGCTGGAGCCGGAGCTTCCTTGGATTCCCAGGGCACAATTCCCATCCCATGGGGACTTTTGGGGACAAGGAGGGCGTTTGCCAGCTGGGAGCAGGGAGAGCTGGAGTGTGGGAAGAGCGGGATGTGCCAGGCCAGGACACAACTGAGGGATTTTGGATGTTGGCATCAAGGGATTTGGGATTTTGGCATCGAGGGATATGGGATGCTGGCATCGGGAACAGGAGGGTTTGGAGGACGCTGAGGAGCTGGGAAAAGCTCCACGGTGGAATCAGCCTGGGGAAAAGTGTTGGAATGGGCTGGACAGCCTGGAAATACTTGGAAAAAAGGCTGGGAAAAGGGATTGTCAGCAAAATCAGCTCCGGTGGGAGCGGCCTGAACCACCTGGAGGGGAGGGGACAGGAGATAGGACAGGGACAGAGGGAATTCCAGTGGAGAATTATCCTCAATTTCTGGATTTGCACACTGGATATCTTTGTTGAGAGAAAAGGGATCTTAAGAGAGTCACTCCGTGAGGAAAACGGGATTTTATCCACACAATCCCATGGATTTCCGTTCCTCCATTTCATGGGTGCACAGGAGAAACTTCCTGCTGTTTGCGTTGTAACATTCCATGGAAAACTTCCCGGCTCCAGAGAATTCAGATCCCCTTCTCCCAGCCCTGTCCAGATCTGAAGTCCAACCCAGCCTTTAATTAACTCAATAATTAATGAGCTGGGGATGAAAATTCTTACCCTCAGCCCTTTTCCTTGTTGCTTCCTCCGGGTTTCTCCCTGGAATGACGTGGCTGGGAATGCTGGAGTCGTTGGGATGAGGAGAGGGACATGAATCCCAAGGATTTGAGGTGTTGGGGGGATTTGGGGCTCTTGGCTGCTCTTCCTTGGGGTGCTGATCCCCACAATCCAGGCTCAGCTCTGGAGGCAGCTGGAAAAGGGCTCTGGAATGCTGTGAATCCCATTCCCAGGATGTTCCTGGCCTTGGGAATGCAAAATTTGCTGGTGGGGATGTGGAACACGGGAGGTTTGAGGACATTCGTCCCAAATTCCTCTCAAATGCTGGGATAACCCTGGGAAGTGTCACCCACCCCTTGTCCCCAGGGCTTGGAGTGATGGTCCCTTGAATTCCGTGGGCAAACCGGCTGCAATTATCAGGGAAAAACGATCCAAAAGGACAAATGGAACATTTCATTAGCAGAATTACCCACTTTTTGTTCCCTTTTAATGGAAATAAACCCCTGTTTTGTTCCTTTTCCTCTCTCTTTTTGGCAAACCTGAGGCTGTTTGAGCCTGGCTGTGCCGGGGATGAGTAGCTGGGCTGTGTCGGGATGAGCTGATGCAGGAATTTTAGATGGGAAAGGGGCAGCTGGCAGCTCTGGGATGAGAATTGGATTTTTCTGGGATGATCCCAGTACAGTTTCACAAAGCTTGGGAGCAGAATTTATTTTTAAGCCAAAATAAGCAGCCCTGGGATTTATTTTTCCAGCTTGGATCCATCCAGAGGGATGAGGGAAACCTTGACATTTCCAGCTGGAATTTGCACATACCCAGAGCCTCTGGTTCTGAGGGAATTTCTGGCTGCTCCCCTGTTAGGAACAGCAAAAAAATTCATTGTTCATTAATTTTTATTATTTATTAATTATTATTTATTATTTATTAATGGTACTGTGGTGAGGCAGAAATCAACTTTTTCTCCGTGCTGTCCTCAGGTTCATTAAAGCCAGGAGGGTACTAATTAATCCCCCTGATTTTTAATTTCCATCATTAACACAGGCTTGTAAAATCCAGCTTGCTCTGCTTAGTTCTTCCAGTTATCCCACAGGATCCAGGGTGGGAATAAATCGTGATCAAAGCTGATCTTGACTGATAAAAGAATGAATTTCCCACTTTTCTGATTTGATGGGAGAAGCTCCTGAGTGCGGTGGAGGTTTGGGAGCTCGGGATGGGCTGGACTGGTTTAAGTGGGAATGAGATTTTCTCTGGGAGCAGGAATGCAGACAGACCCGGAGAACCCAGCTCGTCAGGATAAAATTGGGATTTTCCTGCCCTGGTAATCCATTAATCCATAACTGACTAACTGGGAGCGCACGCGGAGCCCGTGGGAGCGGCGGGATGTTGGTGTGGAATCAGTTCCAAGGATTCCACGGATGAATCCTGGGGTTGGGTTTTCCTTCCCTAAGGTGGGAATTCCAGGAAGAGCCCCCATCCTCACTCCCCTCCTCCTTCCCCTGCCGCAGCTCAGGGAGTTTCCCAAAATTCCCCAAATCCTCCCACCCATTGAACCAAGGAAGTTTTGGGGCAGCAGGAGCTGCATCCCAAATCCTGCTCTGGCACCGGGATGGTCTCTCCCCATTGATCACTCCAGGATTTTTTGTGTCCCTGTGCCAATCCCATCCCGTCCTTTCCCTGATCCTGTAACTTCCATCCCTGCTACTGCTGCTTTCCCGCCCATCTCATCCCATTTTGTCCTCACTGATCCAGATCTAGGTCAATCATTCCTCTCCTTAATGGAATTTTTTCCATGAATAATTAATTTTTTTTTCCCTCTTGCAAGGAGGCCTTCACTGTGTGTGGATCCATAGGGAATTGTCTCGTGTCTTCCCTTTGTTTTTTTCACATTAAACTCTCCTGTCCAGCCCTAAATGGGTCATTTTGGTGGCTGAGCTCTCCCTTTCCAAGGGGAACCATCCTTCCAGGCCTCCAAGAAAGCTGGAAAACCTCCTTGGTGCTGCTGGAGTCCCAGGGATGCTCCATATCCAAGAGATTTCTTTGGAAAAGCAGCTCTGAGCCTGAATAAACCCTTCCTGTGCCCATTTCTTCTGTTTTCCATCATTATGTGTTACATCCATCAATATTTCCCAATTCCATCTGATTCCAGCCCCTTTTCCAGAGACAGGGAGGGCAGGAAAAATGGGAGCTGATGGAATGGGGAACGTCCCCAACGCTCAGCTCCCTCCACTGCTCCTTCTACTCCCTGCCTACCAAACCTCCTCTCTCTCCCCGTTTTTTTTCTTTCCAATCCCAAATTCATTTGGAGCCCTCCTCTCTTTCCTAGGCTCATTCCTGGGTGAGTTCAGAATCCCGGGATGCCCGGGGAGGTGACACCTTCCGTGAATTTCCAGAGACTTTTAAAAGCCCCGTGTTTTGTTTTTCTTTGTTTTTTTATTTTTTTTTTTTGTTTGTTTTTGTTTTTGTTTTTGGTTTGGTGGTTGGGTTGGGACTCTCCCACTGATTCCAGCCCGAGGGATCACGGAAACCACTCCCAGCTTCATGTATCCCTACGGAACATCCAGCAGCCAGATGGTGCTCCGAGGGGTGGATCTCCTGCTGGAATGCATCGCCTCCGGAGTGTACGTACCTCAGAGAGGGAGATCCCCGGCACTTCCCAGTGGGATCAAGGCTTGGAATCACCCCTGGATCGGAACAAAAAAATGGGTCATTCCCTCCTTTTTAATTGTTAACGTCATCTGCTCGATGAGCAAACAGAAGAGCTGAGGTTTCCGGGTGTTTTCAGGATAATTCCCGGCTGGTTTGTCCTAAAGTTTGGGAATTTCCCAGGAGCTCCTCACCCCACTGTGAGGGAGGACATTTGTGTCCTCAAGAAGTGTCCTGGGCTCGTGGTCCTGCCCACACCACCACAGCATGGTCAAGGATGAGCTTTGAAGTCCCTTCCACCCCAAACTGTTCCAGAATTCCAAGATCCTGCATTCCCAGGAGGATCAGGAGGAGAACACCATTCCTGACCAGCTGGGAATGCTGAGGGCCATGGTTTAAGGGAGGTGATGGGAAGGAGTGTGGGAAAAAGAGTGGTGAGAATGAGGGTGGCCCAGCAGTTGGATCAGACCTTTTCCATGACTTTTAGTGGTTCCCAGGACAGGAATTTTACTGTTATTTAGGAATAACAACCATTCACTTGGGAATCATTCCCTTGCCTTTGGAAAAGCTCTGATCTGGTCCCCTCTCCTCAGACCAGCACCGGACATCATGTGGTACAAGAAAGGGGGAGAGCTCCCAGTGGGCAAAACCAAGCTGGAGAACTTCAACAAGGCCCTGCGCATCTCCAACGTGTCTGAGGAGGACTCCGGGGAGTATTTCTGCCTGGCCTCCAACAAGATGGGCAGCATCCGCCACACGATCTCGGTGAGAGTGAAGGGTACGTCACCTTTACCTTCCCTCTTTGGGACCCGCCCTCCCGGAGCCGGGAGGGGATGTTCATGGAATGCTGGGAGAGGGACCGAGGGGTCTTTCTCCAGTGGGTGGGTCGGTGCTGTGTCTGTGTTCTTCAGGGAATCATGGAATGGGTTGGGTTGGGTTGGGAGGATTTTAAAGATGACCCAGCGCCACTCCCTGCCATGGTAGGGACACATCCCATGATCCCAGGTTGCTCCAAGCCCCATCCAACCCGGGCTTGGACACTTTCAGGGATGGGGCAGCCACAGTTTCTCTGGGAATTCCATCCCTGCCCATCCCCACCCTCCCAAGGAATGATTCCATCCCAATATCCCATGTAAACCCTCCCATTTTCATTTAAAATCTTGTTTAAACAATCCCCAAAATCAGCGGGAGATGGGATCCCACTGGTGGAAATGGTGGTGGGATTGTGTGGCCAAGGAGATGGAAGGGGGCCTCGCCACCTTCACCGAATCCTGGGAAACCCACTTGGTGTTCCCATTGTCCCACTTGGTGTTCCCAGGGAATGTCAGAGGGGGGATTTCGGGGGTGGTGTCACTGTCCCTGTGTCACTGGGGTGGCGCTGTTTTCCAGCTGCTCCCTACTGGCTGGATGAGCCTGAGAATCTGATCCTGGCCCCCGGCGAGGATGGCAGGCTCGTGTGCCGGGCCAACGGCAACCCCAAACCGACCATCCAGTGGCTGGTGAACGGAGAGCCCATCGAGGGTGAGTGAGGGAGGGACTGGGCCTCCTTCTCCAAAATCCCAGCCAAAATCCCACCAAAATCCCAGCCAAGGATCTCATGGCTAAGCACAAGTCAAAGTTCCCTCCGTTCCCCAAAATCTGAGCCCAAATCTCAGCCTAAGCCCCAGCCCAAGTCCAAGCCAAGGATCTCCTGGCTGAGCATGAGCCAGACCTGCGGGTGGGGTCCAACACCCACACGGGCTCCACATGAACCCCCATCTTGTCTGAGATGGACTCAGCTCCCCCAAATGGCTCCCAATTGTGTCTGTGGAGCTCACACACCATCACCAAGTGTGAACTGGGCTGAGCTGGGAAGACGCTCCATGGTGTTACGGGGTGGATTTTTCTCTCGGAATGGAGTTGAAGGAGCTGTCCCTGTTTTGAAGCGTCTCCCCCCAACCCGAGCCGGGAGGTGGCTGGGGACACCATCGTGTTCCGGGACACGCAGATCGGCAGCAGCGCCGTGTACCAGTGCAACGCCTCCAACGAGCACGGCTACCTGCTGGCCAACGCCTTCGTCAGCGTGCTGGGTGAGTCCCAGGGGCTGGGAGCATCCAAACTTCCCATTCCCATGGAATCCGAGGATGGGTTGGGTTGGAAAGGAGCTTAAAGTTCATTTAAAGCTCAGTTCAAAAGGGTGGATGCGCCACGGTCCCATTGACAAAGCGATGTTGGATCATAGGTTGGACTCGATCTTAAAGGTCTTTTTCAAGCTTGTTGGGAAACTTTTCCAAGCTTTTTCCAACCTGCTTGATTCTGGGATTCATCTAAAATTCCATCCTTTTGCCAAGGATCAGGGACACCTTTCACTATCCCAGGTTGCTCCAAGTTCTGTCCAGCCTGATCGTGGACACTCCCAGGGATCCAGGGGCAGCCACAGCTTCTCTGGGAATTCCATCCCAGACCCTCCCCACCCTCACAGCCAGGAATTTCATCCCAATATCCCATCTGAACTCTCCTATTTTAGTTTAAAACCGTTCCCCTTCATTCTATTACCATATTCCCATGTGAAAGTCACTCTCCCTGGTTTTTCCAAGCCCCCTTTTCCCTGCAGAAGTTTTCCATGATTTTAACCCTTTTGCTGCTCTGAGGGAATGCACAAAAGCACCAAGGCTTAGGATCAGGAATCCATTGCCATGAATTCAAACCAGGCAAAGGCTGAGCAAATCCAGGGATATGAGTCACAAAATGAGGCTGGAAGGGGAGGGAAGGGGAGGTGAGCAGGAATGGAGAAGCTCTGCTGGGTTTTGAAAGCTCCAGCAGGAAAAGTGAACCAAAAAAACAGAGAAAAGGCTGGAAAAGAGCAGGAAAATCCACTTTTCCTCCTTCTTAATGGCTGCAATTTTGGCAGATGTCGCCCCCCGGATCCTGGGCCCCCGGAACCAGCTGATGAAAGTGATCCAGAACAACAGGACCCGCCTGGATTGTCCCTTCTTTGGGTCCCCCATCCCCACCCTGCGCTGGTAAGAGCTGGATCCCATCCCGCTGCATCCCGAGGGGTGGGAAAGGGGAGGTTTCCTGCTTTTCCTTCCCTTCCAACAGCATTTTTTGGTGTTGGGAGGTTTAAGAATGGCCAGGGGAACACGCTGGATGGAGGCAACTACAAAGCCCACGAGAACGGGAGCTTGGAGATGTTCATGGCTCGGAAGGAGGACCAGGGGATCTACACCTGCGTGGCCACCAATATCCTGGGGAAGGATGAGGCCCGGGTCCGCCTGGAGGTCAAAGGTAGGGGCACGAGAGGGGCCAAAAATCTTGGATTTTCTGAAAGTTGCAGTAGAGCTCATGCAGGCCCCACCAGGGTTGTGAGGGGACCCGAGGAATTTGGGACATAACCCTTTGTGTGTGACCCCATCCAGACCCCACCAGGGTCATGGGGGGACACGAGGAGCTTGGGACACAACCCTTGACCTCATGCAGACCCCACAAAGGTTGTGGGGGGACCTGAGACATTTGGGGTGTGACCCTTTGTTTTGTGACCTTGTGCAGACCCCACCAGGATCGTGAGGGGTCCCGAGGACCAGGTGGTCAAGAGGGGCACCATGCCCCGGCTCCACTGCCGCGTCAAGCATGACCCCACGCTGCGGCTCACGGTCACCTGGCTCAAGGACGACGCCCCCCTGTACCTGGGTAACAGGTCTGTGCCCAAAAATTCCACTGATTTCTCTCCCAGGATTGTCGGATTTTTAGCAGAACATTCCGGAGCCCCCAGGGATAAATACTGAGTTCCCACCTAAGCAATCTTTGATGTTTTTGACACTTTTTAATCTCACCGGCTCCTGCCAGCAATTCCAGCTGATTTATCGGTAAATCCAGCCTTTGCTGCAGGTTTTATTCCCGGGTATTTTAGGACATGTTGATAAAACCTGGGAGATCGTAACGAGCCCCTCCAAAATTAATGTTCCTCTGCTGTGGCTGGCGCAGCTTTATTTTCCTTTCCACACCTGACTCCCCTTTCTTGTGAGGCAAGATCTGATCCCAGGGCACGAGCCCAGGGTTGGCTGTTGTCCTAAAAATATGATTATTCCCCAGATACACCCCAGGGCTCGTGATTCCTTAGGAAATGAGCTTTCCCAGAATAACCTAGCACATCCTTAGCTGATAAAACCTCCAGCCCAGACACGTTCCCCTGCTCTGCTTGGGTTTCCAGCTGGATTTTGTCAGGGGAGCATCCAGCCCTCAACGCTGCTTCCCAAATGTGTTGGGGCAGAGTTTTGGGATGTTGTTTCCTTGAAGGATGAAGAAGGAAGAGGATGGTCTGACGATCTTTGGAGTGGCTGAGAAGGACCAGGGTGACTACACCTGTGTGGCCAGCACGGAGCTGGACAAGGACTCGGCCAAGGCCTATCTCACCGTGCTGGGTAAAGCCCTCCTGACCCCACAGCTGAGAGCTTGGCTTTGAACAGGACACCTCGACCTCGAGGTCAGGCTGGAAGGGGGGTCTGGGCTCCAAGATTTTGCCCTGGATGCTCAGGGAGGTGCCAGCAGAGCAGGGGTTCCATTGTTGCAGGATTCGCTGCCTCGTCTCAGGCAATGGCACAGAAATGGTGCAAAAAAACTGGTGTTTGAGGGCAAAAAATTAAACAGGAATTACTGCCAAAAATATCCCCGGGTGGATGCTGAAGCTCCGTGAGAAAAGTCCTAAATTTGGGAGCGCATTTAGTGGGGTGTTGGGATACTGAGCAATGGGATTGGGGCTGAGCCAGCTCCTCCTGGCCCCTTTGTGTCCCCTCCCCTTTGCAGTAAGGGAGGAACAAACTTCGCCACATTCCCCATTTTTGCCACTGTGAGCTCTGCTTGGCAAAAAAGGATTTATCATCCCCTGGCCACCTCAGCTTCCTGGGAGTGCCACAACCTGCCAATGCACCTCCACAGCTGGAACAGCTATCCCAAATCCCAAGTAACTCCCCTGGGCTTGATTTATTTCCCCTCCTTCCCTCTAATTGCTCATTAACCCCACATCAGACTGATATTTCCCTTTTGCTGTCAACTACAAGTGCGGATAAAGCACGGGGGTCTCTGGGGGAAGGATATTCCTGCTCTGCTTCCCAAACTGGATCAATTCCTGCTGAAATTTGGAACTTTATGTTTGCCAGGTGCTCCTTTGGCCACCCAAGCTTAAACTAACCCGGTTAACAAGCACTGTCTTACCTTGCAGCCATCCCTGCTAATCGGTCGAGAAATTTAGCCAAAGGTAATCATCACTAATTCCTCGCCTTTTATTTTCCACCTTGGTTTTGGTTTTTCCCTCACCAGCAACTCCAACGGTAAAGTGGCAGCTGGAAAACCTGGGGAATGGTGATTCCAAGTTGTCCTTGAAGGAGCTGAAGCTCCAAGTCCTGCCCAAATTGTCCTTGAAGGAGCTGATTTTTCCAAGTCCTGTCCAAACTGTCCCTGAAAACCCATCCAGATGGGTAAAAAGGTCCTGTGCCACCACATTTTGTGTCCCACGGTGGCAGATCCTGAGTGCAGGAATCACTTCACCTGCTCTGGGAAGTGATGAGATCCTGATGGGAGAAAAACCCAAGGATTGGGTTGAATCCCATAATTTTTACCTGGGATTTATTCCTTTTATTGCACGGGCTGGTTCTGGTGATGAGATAAAGAAGCTGGAATTGTGCCCAGGGAATTTCTATAAAATCTAAGTTTCCTTTGAGGTTTCATGTCCTTTTCATGCTGTTGGTTTGCATTTCCCTGTGTAAGGTCACAAATCTGCCTAAACCAGCACCTGGTGCTTCCTCCACCATTTTTTTTCTGAAAGGCATGATTTTTCCTGGGTAATGCAGGTTTTTTTCTGGGAAAAGCAGGATTTCCAGGCAAGACACTGCCAGAAATGACCACATTTACATTTTAAAAAATACTCTGATCCCTAAAGAGCTGCAGGACATGAATTGTGCCCTGGAGCATATCCTGCCACAGGGCTGGGAGAGGTGATGGGAACTGGGACTCGCTCCTGGGACAATTCCAGCCTCATTTATCCCATTCCAACAGAACGACCCGACCGGCCCCAGGACTTGGAGCTGACAGATCTGGCCGAGAGGAGCGTGCGGCTGACGTGGATCCCCGGCGATGACAAGAACAGCCCCATCACAGGTCTGTGCCCCGTCCCCAAAATCCCTGTCCCCCTCCTCTGTTGGAATCCAGAGCACAGAAAGTTCTCAAAACCTTGTGCCTGTAGGCTCTGAGATTAAAATGAAGTCATATAGAATTGCACGTCGTTATATGATTGGGTAAAAAAGCCCACATTGGGCAGGACATGCAACGCCATTTTAATTAACTGTTGGTGTAGAATTCAAAACAATGTGTGTGTGGCAATAGTTTATTGACCAATTAACCTTTAAAAGACCTTGTAACCTGTGGTCTCGTGACCACTCCACTGATGGCTGACCTCTGACTGGTGCTGGGAAGACGTTCTCGCGCCTTCACGAGACTGCAAAAATAAACCAAGCTTTAAACCGTGCCGGAGTGGTCCCGTCTCTGCCCAGAACAATCCCGACACTCCTCCTCCTTCCCGACGCTGGAAAATCCCTTCACCCACCTCTCCTGCCCTTCCCAGACTACATCGTCCAGTTCGAGGAGGACAGATTGCAGCCGGGAATGTGGCACAACCACTCCAGGTATCCCGGGAGCGTCAACTCGGTCGTGCTGAGCCTGTCCCCGTACGTGAATTATCAATTTCGGGTCATCGCCGTCAATGACGTGGGCAGCAGCGTGCCCAGCCTGCCCTCCGAGCGCTACCAGACCAACGGGGCACGTGAGTCCTTTTTTTCCCCAGGGGTTTTTTGTCCTTGGAATCCACCTCTCTCCATGGAGGATCTTCCCTCCGCCCCGGGAATAGGTTGGCACCGTGGAATTTTCTGTACGGGATTCTCAAAGCCCGCGGGTGATGCCCTTCAGGGAAGCGAAACTCGGGGATTTATGAAAAAGTCGCTCGTTTGTTGTAGGAAAAGTTGGTTTTCGTTCTTTTCCCTGAAGGGAAGATTCCTAAAGGAGTTTTTTCAGTCCTTTCAGACTAGGGAAAGCTCGGGAATCTGTAGGAAAATCAGACTGAAGTGCAAATATTGTTAATTATTTGCCATTATTAAAGCTGGTCGATGCTGTGGGGGTGGGGAGGTCCTGGCAGAGATTATCCCAAAAAAATGTGACTGCTCCAACTCTGGAAGTGTCCAAGGCCAGGATGGACAGGGCTTGGAGCAACCTGGGATAGGGGAAGGTGTCCCTGCCCTGGCAGGGGGTGGAATTGGGTTTAAAGTCCCTTCTCACCCAAATTCTGTGACAAAAGGACTAAACGAGCTCCAATCCACAGCCAAGACTCGGATCTTGAATTTGTCTTCCCATTGCTTTGTCAGGGAATACTTGGGAAAATTCCACGTGAGGAGTTCATGGGAATCTCAGCAGTTCTGCTGCAGTTCTTCCTTTACCCATTCCAGGGAGATTTTTGCAGGATCTGCTGGCATCTAGTGTTGGCTCCTGACAGTGTTTCAGGCACAAAACGACCAACTCTGCTCCCTCCACAATGGTTTCCTTTCAAAGATTTAGGACATTTAGGGAACAAAAAGGAGCTTCCTAAATAAATGGCCTGGTTTTCCAGGGTACTGAGAGTCTCGTGTCCCATTAACCTGAAAGGGAACTTCTGGAAAAATCAGGCCATTAACTTCTGTCTTGGAAGGACTTTCGGCTTGCAGGGTTTTAACCATTCAGTGGTTGGTTTTTGGTGTTGAAATTAAATTCTTTTTTTGTTGTTGTTGTTGTTGTTTTCAATGTGAATTTCAGGTCCTGAAATAAATCCAACAGGAGTTCAAGGGGTGGGGACCCAAAAAAACAACATGGAGATAACGTGGACGGTGAGTTTTTCTTGGATGCGTTTTGGGATGGAGTTTCAGGATGGGGTGGAAGGGGTTCAGAGTTCCAGAGGGCAGAGGTGGATGGGATATTGGGAATAAATGCTTCCCTGGGAGGGGCTGGGATGGAATTCACAGAGAATCCATGGCTGCTCCATCCCTGGAAGTGTCCAAGGCTGGGTTGGAGCAACCTGGAATGGTGGAAATGTCCCTGCCCATGGAATGGGATGGGATTTCAGGTCCCTTCCAACCCAAACCATTCCATGATTCCATGAAATAAAAAGCAGGCGGTACAAAAAAAAGGGCCATTTTTAGTGCTGTGATAAAAAGAATAATTTAAAAAATTAAAAATAAAATAAATCAGAGACGTGACACCCAAAGATACAGGATCCCAGACTGAGCATTCCCGAGGATGCTCTGAAGTCGATTCCTTCAGCAGCTCAGAGGATTTACAGAGCTGCTCCTGCTTTGCTCCCTGCACCAGCAGGTGTCAGCCACAAATCAGGGATGAGCTGTGGAGAGACCTGGAATGGCAGTGGGAAGAGGGACTGGAATATGGGGACAATAGATGTGGAATATTCATTATATCATTCTATATTATGCACGCATTTGATTTATTCTGGATAATACATGGATAGGGAATCTGGGCTAGTGAACGTGCCCCCATGGATGGGGCTTGGAATTTCAGTCCCTTTCAACTCAAACCATTCCAGGAATAAAATCCTGCATTCTGGGAATAAAATTCCCTGGTCCTGCACAAGAACTCATTCTGCCTCTCCTTGGGAACAAAACCTTGCCCTCCTTTGTGATTTGCTGATGGAGCCTGAAACAAGACCCCGCTGCTGAGCAGAACTTTTTTACATCTCCACAGCGGAGAAACCCAATTTTATTTTTTTTTTCCCTACATCTCCACTACAGAGAAATCCAATTTGTTTCTCCTCCTTCTCACTTCCCCTCCTCCTTTTCGCTGCCCTGAAGCCTCTGAACGCAACCCAGGCCTACGGGCCCAACCTCAGGTACATCGTGCGGTGGCGGCGGCGGGACCCGCGCGGGAGCTGGCACAACGAGACCGTGCGGGGCACCCGGCACGTGGTGTGGAACACCCCCATCTACGTCCCCTACGAGATCAAGGTGCAGGCCGAGAACGACTTCGGCAGAGCCCCGGAGCCCGACACCTACATCGGATATTCCGGGGAGGATTGTGAGTATTCCCGCAGCCGCAGGTGGGATTTTGGGGATGGTGCCACGCCAGGGTAAGGGGGTGGCCGGGGTGTGGGTGGGGCACTGAGGGATTTGGGACAAAAATCCAGTGCCAGGTTGGACAAGATTTGGAGGAGCTGGGCTATGGGAGGCCATGGCCACTTTGGATAGGGGAAGGTGCCCTATCCATGGCCACCTGGGCTATGGGACACGTCCCTGTCCATGGCCACTTTGGATAGTGGAAGGTGTCCCCACCCATGGTGACTTTAGATAATGGAAGGTGGTGTCCCTGTCTGTGGCCACCTGGGCTGTGAAAAGTGTCCCAGTCTGTGGCCACCCGAGCTACGGAAGTTGTCCTCTCCACCTGGTGCCACCTGGGCTGGGAAGGTGTCCCCACCCACAGCCACCTGGGCTATGGAAGATGTCCCTGTCCATGGCCACCCGGGCTATGGAAGGTGTCCCCAGCCATGGCCACCCGGGCTATGGGAGGTGTCCCCAGC
>VZTR01002063.1:39914-66156 GCA_013400775.1 Chaetops frenatus
ATGGCTGGAGGAGTGAAATGGGATTTATTTTTCTTCCCATGGGGCTGCTGCTCCGGGGATTTGTGATGGGAAAAGCAGGGCAGGGGGTGTCCAGGTGTCCAGCTGTCCATCTGTCCGAGCTCCAGGGTCACTCCAGGTTCCTAATGACCACTCTGCTTTATCCCTGCCCACCCAGATCCCAAGGCTGCGCCCACTGATGTCAGGATCAGAGTCTTAAACAGCACTGCCATAGCTCTGACCTGGACCAGGGTGCACCTGGACACCATCCAGGGACAGCTCAAGGAGTACAGAGTGAGCCAATCCCAAAAATTCCCCACCCAGCACTGACCATTAACCCAGCTAAACCCCCCAAAATTCCCGGCTGGATGCAGCTGCTGGATGTGGGGATGACAGAAAACTTCCCTGTGGTCACCTTTGGGTTTGGGGCAGCACCAAATGTTTGCTCTTTGGGGTGTTGATTGGTTGGGGTTAGGGTTGGTCTCCTGCTGCTTATTCCAGGCTTGGCTGCAGGATTTGGGATGCTCCAAGAAAATGGGGAGGGATTGGGATGGTCCTGCCCATGGAGCAAAGGGGGTCTGAGGGAATGACCCCAATCAGGTCAGGTCAGGTTTTGTGTCATCCCCAAAATACTGACAGTGGTTTTTTACTGATCAACAAACCCTGCAAAGCCTAAACTCACAGTCAGGACTAACTGGGCACTAAAACCAGCGTGGATCCGGGTTTTTCTGTGTCTTTCTGTGTTTATATTTAATATTTATCTATCTTTCTAGGTTAATATTTAATATTTATCCTTTTTGGGGGGTTTATATTTAATATTTATCCATCTTTCTGGGTTTGTATCAAATATTTAATATTTACTGCTGATGCACAGAGGATGGAGATGTTCAAACCAAGCCAAACCCTGAGCAGGGCCCTTCCCTTGGTGTTAAAACATTCCCAAAAGCTCGTGTCCAGCAAAGAATCCCAGCATTCCAAACCAAATCATCCACTGGTTCTAATTTTCCTGAATCTGGGGGATTTTCTGAATGGATTCTTATTTTTGCATGAGATAGGATTTACAGTCAGGGCTTTGAATGGGAGTTATTCCCAAATTCAGGGTTTCTTTCGTGCCTGGGTGTGTCCCACCTTTCCTCATCCCCCATTCCGGGGCTATTCCGAATGGAAAGGAAGAATCATTTGGTTTCTAAGGCTTGGGAATTAGGAACACCTTTAGTCTGAGCTCAGTGGTTTTGCTCTACATTTTGGTATGATTTTAACTCCCTGCTCAGCCTCTGCCTCTTCCTCCCACCCCCAACTTTCCTTGGGGAGCTCCACTAATCCCCCTAAAATCTTCCACCACCCCAAGCCGCCCTTAAAGGCAAAACTCTGCTTTTTAACCTCAAAAACCCCTCAAAAAAAATCGTGATTCAACGGGGAAAAACTTCACCTGCCCCGCGTGTTTCTTGAAGGCCTATTTCTGGAGAGACAGCAGCTTGCTGAAGAACCTGTGGGTCTCCAAAAAACGGCAATTTGTGAGTTTTCCCGGAGACCGCAACCGGGGCACCGTGTCCCGGCTGTTCCCTTACAGCAACTACAAACTGGAGATGGTGGTCACCAATGGCCGGGGGGACGGGCCCCGCAGCGAAATCAAGGAATTCCCCACCCCTGAAGGAGGTACGTTCCCACCGGGAATTTTCTTTTCCCGGCTGGGAGAGGTTTGGGTGGAGCTGAGCAGCGGCCGGGGAGCGATTTTAGCTGAGCGTCACCGGGTTTTGGGACATGGCTGGTGGTGAGCATTCCCAAAAATCCCTGTTGGGTGCTCTGGATGCCTCAGCCAGGAAGATTTGGGGTTGAACAAGAGAAATGTTTGCAAAACCCTTTCCCAGGCACGGCTCTGTGCCTTTGATTTGCTGTCTGAGCTGCGAGTGTCCCCGAGCCGCGGTTTGGGGACGTGGCAGTGGAAGGATCCATCCTGGAAAAGGCAGGAAAACCTTCCCAGGACCTTCAGGAAGGACATCACGGATTCCTCAGCCAGGTTTTTAAGGCAAGAGCACCCTGTTCTTGTGTCAAGGATGAACTCGAGGGTTTAATTTTGTCGCTGGCTCAGGAGCTATTTATAGACGTGCCGATAATTCCGCGTTGGAGCTGCAATTCCAGCGGCTGGAAGTGACTTTTCCTACAGCACAGGAGGGAATTGGGGCACAGAAGGTCAGGAAAACACAAGAAAAAAATTTGCCAGTCCTGCCTGAAAATATTTTGGAGTCTCCCCTTTTCTCTTCCTCCCCATCCCATCATCTGCGTCTTTCACAATTCCTTGGAAAAATCTCCATTTTTTAAGGATTTTCTGTGGATCATTAAGGTTGTTTCAGAAGAAAGGATTCAGTTCCTGTAGGTTTTGCAGGCAGGGGCGTTGTGACCTTGTGTTCTGAGGGATTTGGGGTGGCTTTGGACATTTGGGGCGGCAATAAGGACACGTAGGTGGCATTAATTATTAATTACAGCGGATTTTATTCTTATCACGGGAAAAATGCGGATTTTAACTTTTCCTACACCACCAAGCCCTTTTATCGACTCCAGCTGACATTGAGGAGGCTGAAGGATATCCTGAAAAACTAAAAATAAACCCCTGAACTCTCCCATCTCTCTTCCCCCGATTAAGACGCCGCAATTAGAAGGAAATCAAGAGAATAATTTAACTCCAGGCTGAGTAATCCTTTCCTTCCTTCAGTAGTTAAAGCCACGATAATCCCAAATATTCCTTAGGGTGAGGACCAGCTCCCTGAGGGAGAACTCCGGAATTCTGGTTCCCAGTGATTCTTTGGGATAAGAGAAGGCACTTTTGGGGGTTCTAAGAGAGCCATCTTTGGGATTAAAACCTTGGGATGGGTGGGGGGTGTAAGGAAGGATGGAAAATTTGGGTCCAAGAGAAGTGTGGCTGGAGAGAAGTTTTTGGGATATTTTGTGGTTCTAAGAGAGAAGTTTTTGGGGTGAAAACCTTGGGATAGGAGGGAATTTTAAGGAAGATCAGGAAATCTGTGTCCAGCAGGAGAAGTGGAGCTGGAGCTGCACCCCAGCTCTGCTTCTGTGGCCTCTCTGGAAGACCCCACAGGACTGGGATCTCACCAGAGCTGCTCTGCTTTTCCTCCCTGCTGAAAATCCCAGCTGGCTCAGGGTTTTGGGGATAAATCCACCCGGGGGTGTGTCTGTGTGGGAATTTCGGAGCCCCCAGGGTGCGGCCCAGCCCGTGGCAGGTTCCTTACCCCGTGTGTGTTCTCTCCTCTCTGCCTTCTCCTCCCCACTCCCCTCCAAGTGCCCAGCTCCCCCAGGTACCTGCGGATCCGCCAGCCCAACCTGGAGATCATCAACCTGGAGTGGGATCACCCCGAGCATCCCAACGGGATCATCACGGGATACACGCTCCGTTACCAGCCCTGTACGTCCCACCTCTTCCTCCCGGGCATAAATCAGGAAATCCTTCCCGTTCCCGCTTTTTTTTCCCAGGGCGGGGAGGTCCGTGAGGAGCTGGAGACTTCCATGGTGGGACCAACAGATTTTGGGAGGGGTCTTGGGCATCTGCAGGGGGAGTGGTGGGTGCTCAGAAGCTGCTCAGAATCAGTTTTTGAGGGAAAATCAGCTGGATCCTGGATTTAGGAAGATTTTAAGTGCAGCCTGAGGTGTGTTTGTGCTCACCCCACACAATTTGGATGAGGTGATGCCCAAAATCTGAATGTCCCTGAGCCTTCTCTGCCCACCTGGGTGTCCCCCCAGCCAGGCTGTCCCCAAATGTTTCGAAGTGGGTGTGTTTAACAGGTCTGAGCCCCACAGTGACCCCACAATGACCCCACAGTTACCCCACAATGACCCACAGTGACCAACAATGACCCACATTGACCCCACAATGACCTTACAGACCTTCCTGGGGGTGAAGGACGAGCTGAACACCCCAGGAATTCCTGACCCCAGGCTGAGCCCGGCCCACCCCGATTTCCCTCCGCAGTTAACGGGTCCCGGACGGGCAGGACGGTGGTGGAGAACCTGTCCCCAAACCAGACGAAGTTCACCCTGCAGAGGTCAGACCCCATCTCCCGCTATCGCTTCATGCTCCGCGCCCGCACCCAGGTGGGAGAGGGAGAGGCTCTGGTGGAGGAGTCGCCGGCGCTGCTGGATGAAGGTAAGGGCAGCACCCGGCTCTGCCAAGGTGATGGGGGGGACAGGATGTGGCAAACCCAAAAATGTCATCGTGGCAGGCCATGGAAACCCCAAAAAATGTCATCGTGACAGGCCACGGGACAGCCAAAAAATGACATCAAGACAGGATGCGGCAAACCCAAAACTGGCGTCATGGCAGACCATGGGACAGACAAAAAATGGTATCGTGGCAAGCCATGGAAACCCCAAAAAATGGCATCGTGACAAGATGTCGTTGTGACAGGGTCACCTTGGAGCCACCTGGGATGCATGGCAGGCCATGGAACAGCCCAAAAATGTCATCAAGACAGACCATGGAACAGCCAAAAACTGACACCTAGACAGGATGTGGCAAACCCGAAAATGGCATTGTGAGAGGATGTGGCAACCCCAAAAAAGGACATTGAAACAGGCCAGCTCAAACCCAAAAATGTCATGGTGACAGGCCAGGGAACAGCCAAAAAAAGGGATCAGGGAATCCAAAATCCAGGAGTGCCAGACAGCGATGGCTGAACAGATTTTCCTGCGGAAGTGGAGGCGGCCAAATCCTGCAGTGAAAACCCAACTGAGGGGACCTGGGGACCGTCCTGAGCTCCAGGGAACCTCCTGGCTGTCCCCAGGGGACGGACATTCCTCACGTTCCCCTGGAGCAGGAGGAAATTCCCTCAATTTGTGTTTTATAACGAGAGAGGGCAGGGTGAGATGAGATTCAGGAGTTCCTCGCTCGGAGGGTTTGGAAACGATGGCACGGAGAGGTTTTGGATGTTCCTGCATCCCTGGGAGTGTCCAAGGTCACCTTGGAGCCACCTGGGATGGTGGAATTGTCCCTGGGTGGGACTGGATGGGGTTTAAGGTCCTTTCCAACCTGAACCATTCCATGGTTTTGGGATCTTGTTCTCCTTGTGCTGAGGGTGAAGCTCGGATTTGCTCCTCTGTGTGAGCTCAACAGGGGCAGATTTGGGGGATTTTTGAGTGCAGGGACCTCGGTGCCACCTCCCTGTCACCCCATGGGTGTCACCTGACCCTAAAAGCCTCCAGAACTCCAATCTTGGCCCCATAATCAGATAAAACTCCTGGTGCCACCTCCCTGTCACCCCACAGGTGTCACCTGACCCTAAAAGCCTCGAGAGCCCCAATATCAGCCCCATAATCAGATAAAATTCCCGCTGTGGACCATCCATCAAATTTAAGTGGAAGCTCCAGAGCCCTGAGGGAACCAAGGGCGGCTCTTTCCCCTCTTTAGGCTCGGCTGACAGAGCCGGGATTGGGTTAGAGCTGGGATTTAATGGGGTTTTTGTCTCCTTCCCTCCATCCCCCCATCCCAGCTAATGGCTCTGAGTGGGGAAAACGATTCCTGCCCGGATCCAGTGGGAATAAAACCATTCCCGACATCCCTGGGGTGGTATCCAGCAAAATTTATTGGATATGGGGGGAGAAAACAGCCAAGGAAAACACGAGCTGATGGAAAGACTGGAATTAAGGCTGGAATTTAAGGAAAATAAGCAGATTAAGGAAATTAAACCCATTAACACCTGCCAAGGTGATTTTCTGCTCATCAGACTCCTCCAGATGCGGAGTTTAAATCAGGTGGGAAGAGCAAAGGAAAAAAATTTAGGTGAAATTGGGTGTCAAAACCAGTTTTCGTTGGGATTAGCCCTAAACATCCACTTAAGTATGTGGCTTAACAGCACCCCTGTCACCTCAGTGCCACCTCTGGCACCTCCCAGGTGTTTAACCTGGATCCTTGTGTGGTTTATCCTGGGTTCCTGGTTTATCCCAGATTCCTGATTTATCCTGGGTTCCCTGGCCTGGTTTATCCCTGATTTCTGGTTTATCCCAGATTCCCTGGTCTGGTTTATCCCTGATTCCTGGTTTATCCCAGATTCCCTGGCCTGGTTTATCCCAGATTCCTGGTTTGTCCCTGATTCCTGGTCTATCTCTGATTCTTGGTCTATCCCTGATTTCTGGATTCCAGGGGCCACTCCAGGTTGGATTTAATCCCATTTTTCCCCCTCTCTCTCCTCTCTACGACGACTCCGAGTGTTCTGGCAGCGCATTGGGGTGGTTTGATAAATTCCTGTGTTTTCTCTCTCCTCTTTCTCTCCGTTTTCTCGTTTTTTCCCCCTCCTCCCTGGCGCTGCCTCCGAAGCCACGCCAAGCCCAGGTACCGTACCCGGAGGTAACCGGCATGGGGGACACGGAGCTTGCCAATTAAGCTGCCAATTAAGCCGAAAAGTTCATTAAAACCCTTCCAATGGCCACGCCAATTGGGCATTTCAATTATTTCAGGCACAAAAAGGAGCAGGGCGGCTCCGCAGTGGGGCAGGCCAAGATTAAAAGGTCTCTAAGCCAAGCTTAAAAGCAAAAAACCAAACCACGGTGGCCACGGACTGGGAGAGCCCAAGGGAGAGTTGAGTTCCCATTAAAATGAGGTTTTTCCCTATTAAAAAGGGTTTTATTCCCTATTTAAAGAGGGTTTCATTCCCTATTTAAAAAGGTGTTTTTCCTATTAAAGAGGGGCTTTTCCCTATTAAACAGGGGTTTTTCCCTATTAAAGAGGGGTTTTTCCCTATTTAAAGAGGGGTTTTTTCCTATTAAACAGGGGTTTTCTTCCCTATTAAAAAGGATTTTTTCCTCTATTAAACAGGGGGTTTTTTTCCCCATTAAAGTTTTTTCCCCCTATTAGACAGGATTTTTCCCCCTAATAAAGAGGGCTTCCCCTCTACCCCCACATTAAACAGGGGTTTTTTTTCCTATTAAAGAAGTTTTTTCCCCTATTATACAGTGGTTTTCCCCTTAATAAAGGGGACTTTTTCCTATTAAAGAGGGATTTTTCCCTATTAAAAGTGTCTTTTTTCCCTATTAGAGAGGGAGTTTTCCCTATTCAAGAGGGTTTTCCCTATTACATGGGGATTTTTCTCCCTATTAAACAGGAGTTTTTCCCTATTGTAAGAGGTATTTCCCCTCTCTATTTAAGACAGTTTTTTTCTCCTATTAAAGAAGGTTCTTTCCCCTATTTTAGAGGGGTTTCTGCCTATTAAAGAGGGGATTTTTTCCTATTATAGAGATTTGGGATTTTTTTTTTTTTTTAAATTTAATTTTTTTTTTTTTTTTTGGGAATTCCCCTGTGCCTCTCCCAGGGCTTCGATCCGGGAGATTCCTCCCGTTCCCGGTGTCCATTGGAAGGGCTGAGCGGGAATTTGAGCTGTGCATGTTCTGCATGGAGCCTTCCGCTGGCTTTGCCCTCCTCGCAATTCCCAAAACCTGGGAGCAGGGAGGGAACTTTTCCAGCACCAGGGACAGCTCCTCCTCCTCCTGCCGCTTCCATGGAAAACCCGATCCCGGTTATCCCAGCGCCGCCCCGCAACTCCCCGACACAATTCCAGGCCACCAAGGGAAGGATTCCCACCTCTCAGAGACGTGGAAAAATTCTGATTTTTCCACACCCAACACGCGTTTCCCACATTCCAAGCGGCGGGAGAGCCTTTTCCCAGCTCGGGAATGCTGGAATGACCAATCCAGGGAGTGCAGCCGGCCTCGAACTCATCCCAAAAATGCTTTTTTTTTTTGGGGAGAAGCAGCAGCTCCCGAATTCCTGCACCGAGGGTTCTCCAATAGGTCGTGCTTTGCCTCTGCACATTCCGAGCAGGAACAGCTTCCCAGGGAAGGTTTTCCCGAGGGGTCCAAGTGCAGGATTCGCTCTCTGCACCTTTAGGATTGGCTTTCCTGCCTCGGGAATGCTCCTTTCCCTTGGATTTTGTTGCAGCGATGTCTCTTCCTGATATTATTTTGCTTTTTTTCACTCCCCTTCCTGAATAGATGCCGATCTTTCTCCTTCCTGTCTTTTTCTCTTCCTCCCCCTTCCCCAAAAACAAACAAACAAACAAACAAACAAACTAACAAAAAGGAATAACAGATTGGTCAGGTTTAGGTGGTGGGGATCTGAAAATGCACTTTAAAATCCTGGAAATGAACATAAACACCCTGGAAATGATGAACATAAACATCCTGAAAATCAGCATAAAATCCCTGAAAATCAGGATAAAATCCCTGAAAAAGCACCTAAAAACCCTCGGGATTGGGACCACCCTCTCCCACAGCTCCTTCTCCATCCAGGGCTTGGCTCATCCACCAGAATCTCGATTTTCTTTGTGGATCAGGATCACCTCCAGCCCTTTTCTGCTTCCAGAGGGTCTTGCTGAGCTCTGGAATTCCAACCCAATCTCTTCATCCTCCCAGCACCGAACCATTCCCAGCTTCGTTTCTTGCCCCACCGGAATTATTTGCGATTTCAGGGATAATCCTCCAGTTTTCCAGAGCCCATCCCTTCGTTTTTCCCTTCCTGAAAGGAGAAATAACACTTTGGGAAGGGCTGGGAAAAGGCTGAGAGTCAGGAAGTGGAGCTGGAGGTTGGGAATTGCTGCTTCATCTTCCTCCCAATTCCAGGCTCCGGGCATGGAAAAATCCCTCTCCCATCCCAATCCCGCTCCAGAGCCGGATCTCATTCCTCCTCTGGCTCCAGAGGATGTTTCTCTTCCCGAAAAATCCCAGGAAATTCTCCCTGGCCTTTCCCATTTCCGCTGGCTGACCCAGATCAGGGCGGGTTTTTATGGAATTTGTCCTGAATTGCAGGAAATTGCAGGAAAAGCCTCCTTTGCCACGGCCGGCACTGACAGGGAATGGAAAGGTTCCTTTTCCAGGGAAAACCTGGCAGGGTCAGGGCCGGGAGGAACCGGAGCAGGTGATGGAATCGAAGTGAAGTGCAGGGATTTTCCCTTAGGAAAGGCTTCACCTTTCAGGCTTTGGACAGTGGGAGAGGGGATTTGGGGAAAAAAAAAATTAAAAGGGGTTTTGTTTATTCTCTGAGCGAGAAAAAAAAAAAAGATCCCAGATTGGATTTTTGATTTTCCATCTGTATGGAAAAGCTTCATCAGGGATCATAAAAAAATCAGGAGGGGAAATCCTGGCTTTTTGCTGTTCATAAATGGGATTTTGAGGAGAAAAATCCCATTTTCCAGTTTAAAAACAGGAGGAAATGCTGAGTCCTCTCTTTCTGCTCCATCACCCCCTTCTCTTCTTCAATTTCTTTTCTTTCCACATCGGATTTTCAGCATTTCACAGCCAAGGATTTCCAATTCTCTCCTGTTGGTAAAAACCAGGAGAATTAAAAATAAATCTTCACGAATATCCTCAGCCCAACCATCAAAAATCATAAAACATTCATCCCAATTTCTCTGCCTCATTATTTTGTAGACACACCCCAGGGAAAGCCGTTACCACAGCCCAACACCACATTAAAAGCATCTTTAAATAATTAAAAAGCAGCAGAGATTGGGATTTTGCCAAAAAAAAAATCCACTTTTCCCTCAATTATCCCACTCCGAGCAGGATTTGTGTCTTTTCTTTAGAGCTTCCCTTAAAAAAAAAAATCCCATTTTTCTTTTAGGATTCTCCCTCTCTGGGATATTTTTTTCTCCCTTAATCTGAGCTTCAAACAGGTTTTTGTGAGAGGTTTGGGCTCTTTTTTTTACAGCTCCACTCCAGGCTGGGGAGGCAGCGAAGAGCTCAGCATCTCTCATTAGTGAAATTATTAATTGCTGCATCCTCAGTCCATCATCTTCCCCCCCCCAGCCTTCCCTGAGAGGGAATAATGGATCTTGCAGACGGAAAAAGGGAGGCAATTAAGGAGCTGAGTGCTCCTTCGGCTCTTTCCAGGAAGAAGAACTTGGTTAAAATGGGATAAAGATCTGGGAATTGCTACCGGGGAGGTTTTTAGTCTGAATTTCCCAGGTGTTTTTTTTTTTTTTCCCACCTGGAGCAGTTCCCAGCTGCTTCCCAGCCCTGGGATGGGGAAAGTGGCAGAAAAAGGGGGATTTTCCCCCCATCCCCAAAATTCCAGGTGCTCCGTGCTGTCCCTAAACTTCATGTCCAAGCCCTGGGAATGCAGGAAAACAGCCCCAAACCCTCCAAAAAAAGCTCAGGAATCTCGTGGCTGGAGCATCGCGGCCGTTTTTAGGAAGATGGATGGGATTTCCAGGTTTTCCAAAGGTCTGGGGATGCCAGCCTGGCTCTCCCATCTCCTTTTGGGATCTTTGTCACTGCTGGTGGCACCGAGAGGGGACCTCGGGAGCCCCGGGGAGCGGTCGGGTCCCTTTTCCTAAGGGAATATTGGATCCTTGGGATCCCTTAGATCCCTGGGATCCCCCCAGCCCTCATTAGGGGAAGGATTTCAAAGCCCCAGCCAACACCCCCCATCTCCGCCGCCCCAAATCTCCCATCTGAGCTCTCCTCCCGCATCCTTTCCACATTTAAACCCAAACGGGGCCGGAGCTTCGCATCCCGGGGCGGTTCGGGATCAAATCCCAGCCTTCCCTCCCTCTGGGCGGGAGCCGCCTTCCCATCCTCCCCTCCCCGAGAATTCCAGCTCACCCCATCCCACTCTCCACCTGTCCCTGCTCCTGCCAGGATGATTTGCATCCCCCACATCCCCTCCCGGATCTCGCCCGAGTTCTCCTGATGGGAAGTGACGGCTCCGCTCCCGGGGAATCGCTTCCCCCAGAGCCAGGGAAGTGCAGCAGGGAGGGCAAATCCCACCTGGAATCGCGGGCAGCTCATTCCGGTGCTCCAGGCGGGGCAGATCCCGGAAATTTGGGAGTGTGAGGGATGCTCGGGGATCAGATCCCGGAGGATTTGGGAGCGTGAGGATCCCAAAGGATTTGGGAATGTGAGGGATGCTCAGGGATGAGATCCTAAAGGATTTGGGAGCGTGAGGGATGCTCAGGGATCAGATCCCTGATTTGGGAACGTGAGGGATGCTCAGGGATGAGATCCCACACCAGGAGCCACCAGGGTGGGATCAGATCCCGGATAATCTCTTCCCATCTAAAGTCTGGAGGAGCTTTAAATCTGAATTTCTGCTGCTCCTAGGAGAGCCCCGATGGAAGCTGGAAAGACGCGCCAGCTTTTCCGCCGGCTCCCGCCTTTCCCAAAGTCACTTTGAGCCTTTTGGGGTCTCGTTTTCCTCCGAGGGGAGCCTGGATTCCCATGGGAATGCCGAGCCTGCATTAGCTGATCACTCCTTGATTGCTCCCAGCCCCCGGCGCGGCTCCATCCCGTTAATGGGGACATTAACCCGGCGACACCAATCTCTTAACCCCCAAAACCCCCCCGGGAACCGGCGGAGATGGATGGGGGAAAAAAAATCCCAACGCAGGGAAAGCTTTCAGCGGCCTCGGGACCCCGCAAAGTCCTTGAGGAACAAACCCAGAAGGGCAAAAAGCAAAATTCCCTCTTTTTTTGGCAGCACCATGAACATGCGAGGGCAAAGCCGAGCCTTTTGGATGTGTCCCCTCCCTGTCACCTCCCCCTGCTCGGGCTGGGCCCCCCGGGCTGGGGTAGGGATGGGCCGTGCATGGAGGGGCTTCGTTTTGGGGTGCATGAGACCGGGATGCTGTGGGGTCACCACGGAGAGGACTGGGAAGGATTTTTGGGGTGACTGTGGTTGCTCTCGGTGCCTGAACCGGGGTTTTTTGGGGTGACTTTGGCTCCTTCGAGGGCTGGGCTGGTGCTTTTGAGGATCTGGGGTGGGGGCTCTTGGAGCGTCCTTGGGGCTGGATGGGGTTTTTGGGTGACTGTGGCTGCTTCCGGGGCACTTTTGAGGAACCGAGAGTGCTCTTGGGTCACTCCTGGAGGTGGGTTGGGGTTTTTTGGTGCCTTGGGGTGCTCTGAGGGCACCTCTGGGGCTGGGCTGGGGTTTTTGGGTACTTGGGGGTGCTCTGGGGTCACCCCTGACCAGGGCTGGTGCTTCCAGCTGGGCTCCAATTCTAATCTTGCATCTCAGATGGGATGAGCGAGCTCGTTTTCCCCAGGATCTCCCTGGGGATGAACTGGGTGGGAAAGAAAAGCCTGGCTTGGTCCTGGGACTGGTTTTAAAGTGCTTTCCTAGAGCTGTTTGTGGTTTGGGGGCCGATGTTTATAAAGTCTGCCTTCCTTCGCCCATCAGAGGGATTTGGAATCCCGTGACCCGCTGGAAAAATGATGAAAAATATAATTTAACCTGACCGTGCCGGGGTGAGTCCCCTCGGAGTCACCTTTGGTATTTGGAGCAGAATTCCAGCTGCGTTTTCTGCTGGAAGCGCCCCCTCCCTCCCCGTGGGACCCTCACCCCACCCGGGGTGGGCTTAAAGGACACATTTCTCCCTTTCCTTGGAGCACATTCCCGCTTTTCCTTGGAATCACAGCCCAAGCGAGGCAATTAACAAACAAACCGCTCCCAATTATCCCCCAGGACAGCTCGAGGTGTTTTAAAGGTAAACTGGGGAGGGGACAGCGCTGCCCAAACTCCATCCCTCGCTTCCCCCCGGGTTAAATCCCCCTCGATGCCTAAGCTGCTCTTTCTCCAGGCTGGAAAAATCTGGGAAGCTTCAGGCTTGAGGTGGCAGCTCAGAAAATGCTGGAGGTGTAGTCCAGGGGCAGCTGGATTCATGGAATTGTCGCTCGCCCAGCAAATGGGATTAGGGCGTTTTCCTGAAGAGATCAATCCCATTTCGTTCTCCCGCCATGCGGTGGGACAATGGGATGAGGACACACCCGGCGTCCCCTCAGCTGGATTTTTCCAGGCTGTCCGGGGCTGGTTTATCCCAGAGGGGTGATGGGCAGGGAAAGGTGGAGGAGAAACAGCTCCTTCGGATTTGGAATTGGGGTTGGGATCGATCTGGGAGAATGGGAGCAGCCCCAGCCCCACTCCCAACCCCTGGGATGGGCGTAGGGGGACAGGGGTAGGAAAAGGGGTCAAGCCGTGTGTTCCCAGCGGGATTTTCTCCAGCCCCTGGGATGGGCTCAGGGGGACAGGGGTAGAAAAAGAGATTCTGCCAGACATTCCAAGTGGGATTTGGTCCATCTCCTCTCCCAGCTCCTGGGATGGGTGCAGACCATCCCTGCATGGGGACAGGGGTAGGAAAAGGGATCCAGCCTTGTATTTCCAGCAGGATTTGCTCCAGCCTCTCTCCCAGCTCCTGGAATGGGTCCAGACCATCCCTGCATGGGGCCAGGGGCAGGGAAAGGGGTCCAGCTGTGCATTCCCAGCGGGATTTGCTCCTTGCCATGCCTCTCCGGGGAGGGCAGAGCCCTGGGGACACCACCTCGGGTACAAAGCCAGTGTTTCCCTCTCCCAGAGGCAATTGGGCCACCTCCAACTGCAGTGGAGGAAACCAGTCCTGAAACCAGTCCTACAATCAGTCCTACAATCAGTCCTACAACCAGCCCTGAAACCAGTCCTACAATCAGCCCTGAAACCAGTCCTACAATCAGCCCTACAATCAGTCCTACAGTCAGTCCTACAACTATCCCAACCACAACCACAACAGCCACCACAACCACAACCACCACCAGCACCAGCACCGCCGCCAGCACCGCCGCCGAGAGGGCTCCGGCAGCCACCACCAGGCACGAGTTGGGTACTGAGCTTTCCTTTTCTCCCTCTAAGCCCCCTCTAACCCTACTGAGACCCTTCCCCGCCTCCATCCTTTGCGATGCCGGGAAAATCGGAGCCATCCCACGCTCCAGGATGGGAATCTGGGTGTACAAGTGGGAATTTGGAGGGTTCTGTGTCAATCTCGGGGATAACCCAGCCCTGCCACGGGCGTGGTGATGCCGGATGAGGTTTGGGAAGAGGTGGAAAACCCTTGAAGTTCTCCCCAAAGTGTCATCCAGTGTTCAGAGCTGTTAAAAAAACGAGTCCTGGTGCTACTGCAGGAGATGTCAGCTCGGATTTAGCACCTCAGCTGTTAGCAGGAGACCTGTCAGGATTTATCCGAGTCTCCTTGGGTTTATCCCGCTGCTCCCTGCGCTGCCGGAGCCCCCGGGAATGCTGGGGAAGGGTGGGAGTTCCAGCACGATCCCTGCTCTGGGTGTTTCCCAGGTCAGGAGAAACTTCTCGTGCCATCAGGAGGATCCAGCTCGGCTCTAGCAGGGAAATCTTCCCTCCTGGATGTGTTCTGGGGATAAGTCTGGAGGGATTTATCTGGGTTTGGGAAGTGGGGATAACGCAACTTATGGTTAATAATTAATTAGGTTTGTTCCAAAATAAATTGAGAAAAAGGGAGAGAAATCAGGATTAGAAACTTGGATGGGGTTTGGAGCAGCCTGGGATAGTGGAAAATGTGGAATGGGGTAGAATGAGATGAATTTTAGGGTCCCTTCCCACCCAAACCATCCTGGGACGATTCCATGACCCATTTCAAAGCTGTTTCTTTATATTTTTGCATAAAGTCAGCTTAAAATGCTTAAAACCCACAAAAACTTTCTGCAGGGGACATCTGCCCCCTCCTGACACCCCAAGTTTGGTGATGAAGCAGGACCACCCCCAGACCAGCCATTAATCCATGGAAAAAAGCTCTTAATTGGGAATAGGGAATTAAGTGTGAGGCACAGAGCAGGGAAAGAGGGCAGGAGGAAAGAGGAATGTCTGGTGTCCCCACCCAGCCCAGATCAGGATTTAAAAGGTTCCAGGACATCCCACAGCTCCAGGTCCTTGCAGCGCCCTAAAAACCCCAAAATTGGATTTTTCCAAAGGATTTTGGCAGTCGATCCTGGATTTTGCGACATCTAAACATCAAAACACCCCAGGGAAAAATGACAACAAAGCCCCCAAGGTGTCACTTCTCTGCTGTCCCTTAAAACCCCACTAAAGCGTGGGATTGGCTCTCACTTCTGTAGGATCGGGACTCATCCCAAGCAACGTCGAGATCCCTTAACTTCAACCTCACACCCGAGTGACCTCGATGTCCCACGGGGCCACGGTGAAGTGACAATTCCCTGCCACTCCCAGTGCTGGATCCGTGCTCATCCATGCGGGAATTCTGGGCCGAGGTTTCCCCGCTGGCCCAGATCCTCAGGGATGTGCCCCGGAAGAATTCTGGGATGAGCCGAAAGCCGTTGGATTTAAACACCTCCCAGAATTCCCTAAAATATGTTGGTAATCTTGGAAAGAATCGATCCAGCCTTAGGCTGAGGTTAATTCACGCTTAAGCTGAGACCAAAGTGTTCACTCCAGGAATTTGTAAGGATTTTTAAGGCTTTTTAAACTCTTTTTTCAATGTTTTTGTGAGGATTTTGTGAGCATTTTTAAGGTTTTAAAAAGATTTTTACGGTTTTTCTGAGGTTTTTGTAAGGATTTTTGAAGTTTTTGTAAGGATTTCATAAGGATTTTTGGTAAGGTTTTTGTAAGGACTTTGTAAGATTTTAAGGTTTTTATAAGGTTTTTATGAGGTTTGTGTGTTTTTGTGAGGTTTTTGTGAGATTTTTGTAAGGATTTTGTAAGAGTTTTGTGTGATTTTTGTAAGGTGTTTGTAAGGTTTACGAGTGTTTTTATGAGGCTTTTATGATGTTTATGTGTTTCTATTAGGTTTTTCTAAGACTAAGATTTCTGTGAGGTTTTTATGATGTGTCTGTGTTTCTATGAGGTTTTTTAAGACCTTGTAAGATTTTTGTGAGGTTTTTGTGAGATTTTTACCAGGTTTTTGAGATTTCCGCCAGTTTCCCCACCACCACCCGCTAGCCGAGCTCTGAGCCGGGCCTAACCCCGCTAAAAACTAACTCCTGTTCTAACCTGTCCCCCAGCCACCAATGGATCGTCCATATGGGACATCAGAGCCATGGCAAACAGTAACTGGGCAAACATCACCTGGAGCCACAATTTCTCGGCAGGAACTGACTTTGTGGTTAAGTATATCACCAGTAAGCATCAGATCGCGTGGGGACTCTACGGGGTGGCACTGCCCTTAGAGATCCTGCCAGCTCCCGCCCTTCCCTTGGATTTAATCCCATAATTCCACAGCCAGCTGGAAAAACGGGAGAGGGAAACGCGGTGGTGGTGGTGGCGGTTGGGGTGGATCAGAGGTTGTTCTCCAAGGGTTCCCTCTCCGTGCGCCGACAGCCGTGGGGTTGGATGATCTTTGGGAGTGCTGAGCTGTGGTCGGAGGGAAGAGGTGGAAAACAGAGAGGGAAATGAAATTGGTGGGAATTGGAAGATGGGATTCCTGAATCTGGAGTTGGCAGAATCCTCTAAGATTCCAAATCTCCTCCTCCTCCTCCTCCTCCTCCTCGGTGTCTCTTAGCGATGTACGGCTCCGTCCTGGGCTGGAAGCAGAGCTGGGGTCTCCGGGGTTGGTGCCGGTTTAGGGAGAGGTTTTTGTGTCGTTGGTTGGTTTGGGGTTTCTGGAGAGGTAGTGCCGGCTGCTGCTCATCCCTGAGTTTATTTCCCGGCCCTCTCATCTGCTGCTGCGCCGGTCTGGAATCCCTGAAATCCCTAAAATCGGCATTTCAAATAAACCGGGGATAATTCCCAGCAGGAAACCCCTCCTGCCCATTCCAGCTTCCCTTAGGGGATGACCTTGGATTGTCCTTGAAATGATTCCCTGTGCAAAATCGGTGCCTGGTCCCTGAAATTCCCATATTTCAGGATATGCATGGGCTTGCCAGGCCCTAAATCCCAAATATTCCAGCTCCCAACCCATCCCTGTTTTTTCCCAGTCACTGGGAAGCACAGGGAACAAGCCCAGATGCTGAATCTGTGCAGCAGCAGCAGCAGCAATACCCTGGGATTCCCTCTCCAGGATCTGGCTGAGGGAGGAGATCTTGGAGATTACAGCACTTCCCAGACAGCCATGGTTGTCCAGCCCTTTTTGGTGGCATTTGAAGGAACAAAACCTCAAAGCCACAATTCTCAGTGGGTAATGACCCAAAATCAGCACCTCCTTGTCCCCAGGGTAGTGACCCAAAATTGGCATCTCCTTGGCTCAGTACTGACCCCAAACCAGCAGTGCCTTGGGTCAGGAAAAGATCTCAAATCAGCAGCTCCTTAGTTCGGGTACCAATCCCAAGCCAGCAGCTCCTAGGCTTGGGAAATGATCCCAAACCAGCAAGTCTTAGGCTCTGGTACCAACCCCAAACCAGCAACTCATTGGATTGGTACCTACCCCAAACCAGAAACTCCTTGGGTCAGGAAATTATCCCAAACCAGCAACTCTTTGGCTCCAGTACTGACCCCAAACCAGCAGCTCCTTTGTTCGGGTACCAACCACAAATCAGCAGCTCCTTGTTCCAAGTAGCGATCCCAAGCCAGCAACTCTTTGGCTCTGGTACCAACCCCAAACCAGCCGCTCCCTGCCCCGGTACCGACCCCAAACCAGCAACTCTTGGCTCTGGTACTGACCCCAAACCAGCAGCTCCTCACTCGGTATCGACCCCAAACCAGCAGCTCCTTGGCTTGGTACCAATCCCTAACCAGCAGCCCTTTGGCTCTAGTATTGACCCCAACCCAGCCGCTCCCGGCCCCAGGAGCCGCGTCATTCCCGGCCTGCCCGCAGGGCCAGCCCCACGCCCAGGCCGCGGCATCCCTGGTGTCCCCGCGGGGTGTCCGGGCGGGGTTTGATGTGCGGTTTCTGTTCCCCAGGTAACAAGACAGAGAAATCAATCCCCGTTAAGGCTCAGGGCCCGTCCTCGGTGCAGCTGGCGGATCTGACGCCGGGGATGATGTACAAGCTCTGGGTGTTCCCCATATGGTCCCACCCCAGCGAGCACTCGTACATTACCTTTACCACCAGCTCAGGTGAGACGGGCGTCGGCTGCGTGTCCCCAGAGTGTCCCCGGCGTGTCCCCAGCATGGCCCCGGCATGGCCCAACCATCCCCATGGTGCTTTGGCCATGGCTGCATGGAAACCCCTCATCCCACCAGCATTTCTCAACCCCGGGGGTTGCTCGGCGTTGCACGGAGGAGCAGAATCCCAATGAAGGACGAGGATCCCTTTGGATGTGGATCCCTTGGGATGTGGATCCCTTGGGATGTGGATCCATGAGGATGGGGATCTCTTGGAATGAAGGAAAGGGAGGAGAAGAGAACATGTTCATGTTGTCACAACCTCTGCTTGCGGCCCCCCATGTGTGTTGGGACTCTTGGGGACAATGAGATGTCGCTGCTGGGATGCAGGATTGGGAGTGGGAATGTGATGCTGGCAAGAGCGTATCCGTAGGGATTTCCACCCTCCTGGGATGTTTCCTCTGGCACTTGGTGCGGAGTTTTCCAGGCTTTGTATCCGTGTGGTTTCCACGTCTTCCTCGTTGTGGATTCGCCCATTCCCCACTCAGCTCCAGGCGCTCCCTCCTTCACCCCACAGGAGCTTTATCCATTTGTAAAACTCGGCTGTTCCCTCCTGACGACTCCCAGTAAATCCAAACAGCCCTGAATCCCTTTTTATCCACCCGGGGCTTTTCCGCAGGGATCTGTGCACAGCTCCTGTCAATTCCACTCTGCTGGAATTCCACGGAGACACCAGAGCAGCCTCCCTGTCAGTGGAGGATTTCCAATAGAGGTGGGGTTTTCCAAGGAGTTAAAATGGTTTTGCTTCTCTCCAGTCATGGAATGGGAAGGTCTGGCAATTCCTAGGCTCTGCCGGGGATGGCAAAAGGAAAATGGGAATCCCAGCGAGGGACGGCTGTGGGAATTGGGGAGCAGAGCTCCCCACATCCCCTGTGAGCATCCAAAATTGTCAGAAAACCTGGAATATCACCGGGTAATTCCCTGGCAGGGACAGATGGCGGCCGCTGGTGTTCCTTGGAACTGTCAAGGTTGGAAAAACCACTGCGGTCATCGAGTCCCACCCTTCCCCCGGCACCGCCAAGGCCATCATGTCCCCAGGTGCCACATCCAGGTGTTTTTGGAGTGTCCAACCCTGCTCAATGATGACAAACCCCCAGGCAGGGCTGCCCTTGGCTCTGTCCCCAAACTGCTCCGGGCAGATTCTGAGCGAATCCACGGCACAGCAGCCCCTGGAATAATCTGATCCCACACATGGGAGCTGATTTTGGACTCAGACCCCACCCCAGCACAGCTCCAGTTGTTGTGTTAAATCCCCGATTTTATTTCTGCTTCCGGATCTTTCCCTGAGTGGGAAATCTCCATCAGCTCCCACCTTTCCACGGGAGTTATCCCTATGGATAACCATTTTATCCCCATGGATAATAATTTTATCCCTCTGGATAACCACTTTACCCTTCTGGATAACCATTCCCAACCTGGACCCGCCTTTTTTCCTTCCTCCTCTGCTTTTCCCCCACTCTGGGATCGTGGGGGGACCGATGGGACAGCGAGGGGCCGGGAATCATTAAAAAAACAGCGAAAAAAAACCACAATATCCTTGGCTGATTCCTGCTGGGAAGACTCTGCATATATTTTCCATAATTGAGAGGTTCCTACTGATATTTTCATGGAGAATGAGGGATGGGGCCACCTTTATCCCCGGGATTGAGGCTGGTGCTGACCTGAGCCCTGTGGGATGCACGGAGCTGTCGCCTTCCCTGCAGGAATAAACGCTCCACATCCCATTTTTCTCCTGGCTGGATGCTGCTGACACAAGTGCCCGGCCCCTGCTGATAATCCCATGGCATCGGGAATGCTTTGGATAAAAAGGAGCCGTGCGGTTTTGGGGGGTTTTTGGGGATTTTTTAATATCATGTAAATCGTTGTTCCAAAGGTTTCTTCAGGCTGGGGGCAGATAAATAAGAAATATTCCCCTGCAGGAAGCCGAGCTCTGATTTTGCTCCTGATTAACTGGCAGCTCATTAAGCCAAAAAATTCCTCCCAGGAGCAAAGGGCACTTGGAAATGACAAAAATAGAGGAGTGGAAGGAAGGCTGCTAAATTTTGAATAAATAAATGGGTTCTTCAGCTTGGACAAAGATGGACACACTGGGAAGATTGTCTAGGGAAAGGAACGGAGATGGGGAAGGGTGTGGAGAATCCTGAGGGTGCTGGGGAAGGGGCTCAGCCTGGAGAAAAGGGGAGCTCAGGGGGAATTTCTGGCTCTGCACAACTCCCTGGCAGGAGGGGGCAGCCAGAGGGGGGGATTTGGGATCTGATCCCAGGGAACAGGGACAGGAGGAGAGGGAAGGGCCTCAGGCTGGGCCAGGGGAGGCTCAGGTTGGACATCAGCAGGAATTTCCTCATGGAAAGGGCGCTCAGGCCTTGGCAGGGGCTGCCCAGGGAGCTTTGGAGTGCCCAGGCCTGGAGGTGTCACCTGGAGGTGGCACTCAGAGCTCAGCGTGGGGATGGGGCACAGCTCGGGCTCGATGATCCCAGGGGGATTTTCCAACCTCAGCCATCCTGGGATTCTGGGAATAGGATCACACAAGACTGGATCCAGAAAGGACTTTTCACACCCACAAATCTCCTTTGCAATCCAAGACTAAAACTCAGCGGAGCTGAGCTCTGCTCCTGGCACATCAGTGACAACTCAACTAACAAATTTTCTGCCATGAAATTATCATTATTATTTTTAAAAAGGCTCTGCAGCTGCAATTCCAATCAGGACCTGTCGGATCCTGCAGCTGCTTTCCCGTTTTTCCTCAAGGTTGGCCTCACCTTAAAGCAAATCACAGAATCCCCTGGGACAGCCTCGGGCTTCAAACCTTCCTTCCTTCATTTACTCCAAATCCACCTTTGCTGGGACTTTGATTTGGTCCTCAAGTGTTGCTTTTTTGGGAAGGATGGATTTATCCCCCCTTTTTTTGGGAAGGATGGAAATTACCCCCTTACCTACAGGCAGTGCCCCCATCCTCCTGCAAAATCTCCTGGGGGATTCAGGGTTTAAAATCCTCCCTCCTTTCTAAACCCAGGTCCAACCTTTCAGCCTTCTCTGGAATTTCATATTTTGAAGACCCCCACCTTGTTTCTCCCCGGAAAAACCCCATCCCATTGCTGTTCATGGAATTTTTTCCCATTTCCAAGCTTTCCAGCAAGGCTCCCTTCCCCTCCCCTCCCCTAGCACTTGGATAATTAAATCCATTCCTTTGTCATCCTCTCATTCTCTCCATCTAAAAACTCATCCTGGAGGACTCCGGAGCTCAGGTTGGGATAAAGGAAATTTGGGATTTGGCAGTGTTGGAGGGAAAAGCAGCCGAAGGAAGCATCAGGCAGCTACTTCCACCCTCAGTGCTGCCCAAAAGCCACAAAATATTCCGGGTTCAGCATCACAGAGATTCTCCTTTGTGTCATTCTCCTCTTTTATCCCAATTTCCTTGTCGTGGTTTGCCTGCAATTCCCTGGATTTCATCCTGAGGAGCTCCCTTCTTCTCTTGGGCTCAATTCCAATGGAATAAGCACAGCTTGATCCCTGAAATTTTGTGGGGCAGGGAAATTTTCCAACCCAACCCATTTCCAACCCATTGCTGCCGCTCTCCCAAAATCCTTTCCCTCCAAACACATTAAGGGAGGGCTGTTCCCTGTTTTCTTTATCCATCTTTTTCCTCACCAGATTTTCAGGATGCTCCCTGCTCTCCCCTGCCCATCTGCATTCCCAATCCCATCCCAGCCATCCTGGTTCTCCCACATTCCCACCAGGAACACCTCAGTTTTCCCACAGCCTGGATAAATCCACCCCTTCCCGCTGTGCTGAAGGTTATTTTCTCCTCTGCCTCGCTGAATTCCAAGGAGAGGCTGGAAAAGGAAGCCTTGGAGCTATTTTTAGGCCATGGATTTGTCTGTCTGACCGCGTGGGAGTCAGGGAATGGCAGGGAGGACACGGGAGCTGGAGGATGGGAACAGGCTTGGAATTAATCCCATAAACAGGCAGCGGCCTTGGGAAGGAGCTGGAAGCAGGAATTCCCTCCAGGAGAAAACACTTGGAGCTGTCAGACCCCTCTTCCCTCCAGTTCATCCCAGTGCATCCCAGTTCAAGGTTCCAAGGCTCTGCAATTCCCTGATCCAGCTGTGCTGCCCAAAATCCCTGGACACCAGGATTGGATCCGTGTCATTCCCACTTCTTCAAGTCCCAGGTCTTGGGGGACTTCCCAGCTCTGGGCACCCGTAGTGGCCACCAAAGACAGCAGGACCCAGGTGGTGGGGGCAGAAGAGCCACCTCTGTCACCTCTGCAGGGACACCAGTTCATCCCAGTTCATCCCAGTTCATCCCAGTTCAAGGCTTCCAATGAACCCTCAGGGCTCAGCAATTCCCTGATCTACTGGTGCTGCCCAAAATCACTGGACAGCAGGACTTGGGAACGCTTCTCTTGGATCTTCTCACACCCAGGGCAGTTTTTAGGTGCAGCAAATTCCATCAAATTCCTTCCCCAGCTTCTTTTGTTTTTATTTGCAATTCCCTTTTCCCAGATTTTCCTTTCTTTTGGGCCCCTTTGCTGTTTGCAGCTCCTGATAAAACTGATTTTATTTTCTGCCGTAAAAGGAAAAAAAAAACCACCAAAAAAACTCTCTAAAAAACACCAAAAACATACAAAAACCCCACAAAAAATTTAAAAACCACAGAAAAATACCCAAAAAATACCAATTAAACACACAAAACCCCGAAAACACTAAAAACCCCACCCAAACGGAAAAAAGACTCCACAAAAAACCCCCAAAAACCAAACACCAAGAAAACACCAAAACACTGCACAAAAACCCACCAAAAAAAAAACGAAAACAAAAAAAACCACAAACAAAAAGAAAAAAAAAAAAACCAATAAAACACAAAAAAAAAACCCAAAAAAACAAAACAAAAAAAAACCCACAAAAAACACCCACAAATCCCTGGGCTACAACCTCATCCACGCACCCAGACACACCAAAACGATGGGAAATTCCCGAACCAGCACCCTGAACTTCTCTTCCTCCGTTCCCTCCGTGCTCTGCTGGGTTCCTTAGGAATATTTTCCCCATTTTTCCGGCAGCCTACACCAAGAACCAGGTGGACATCGCCACGCAGGGCTGGTTCATCGGCCTCATGTGCGCCATCGCCCTCCTCGTGCTCATCCTGCTCATCGTCTGCTTCATCAAGAGGAGCCGCGGCGGGAAGTATCCAGGTGAGAGAGGGAATGGGCATTCCCAAAATTTAAATGGGTTTGGGATAATCCAGTGGTGGGAAGTATCCAGGTGAGAGAGGGAATGGGCAGTCCCAAGATTTAAACAGGTCCAGGATTCTTGAAGATCATCCGCTGGTGGGGAATATCCAGGTGAGAGCCAAAAATGGCCATTCCCAAGGATTAAGCGGGTCTGGGATTCTTTGGGATCACCCACTGGTAGGAAATACCCAGGTGAGAATGGAAATGGCCGTTCCCAAGGGTTAAACAGGTCTGGGATGATCCAGTGGTGGGAAATATCCAGATGAGAGAGGGAATGGGTAATCCCAACCCTTTTACACTTTACAAACCCTTTGTAACCCCTGTGTAATCTTTTCGTAACCCCTTTGTATCCCCACTGCAAACCCTTTGTAAACCCCTCACAAACCCTTTTCAACGCCTTTTTCACTTCCCAAACCTTTTGCACCCCCTGTTCAACCCCTTTGTAACCCTCTTGCAAATCCTTTGCAACTCCTTTCTAATGCTTTTTAATCCTTTTTAACGCCTTTGTAAACCCTTTTCAAACTCTCTGCAATCCCTTTGCAAACCCTTTGGAAACCCCTCACAAACCCTTTTCAACCCCTTTTTCAGTTTACAAACCCTGTGTAACTCCTTTGTAACCCCTTTCAAGCCCTCCTTGGTGCAGTGTTTACCCATCCGAGCTCTTCCCCGTCAGGGACATCCCCGGACTCTTCCCCAGCTCCTCCCCATTCCCAAACCCTTCAATCTTTACTGNGCTGTAATTCCCGGAGGAAACGGCTCCTAAAATGCTGCCAGACCCGCCAGGTTGGGGGGGTTCCTCCTCCTTTTCCTGGGATTCTGGAGTCGGCGACCTTGGACAGCTCCCAGCAGGAGTAAGCCGGACCTTAGTGGAATTTCCAACACAAAAAACCTCAAAAATCACCCTAAAAACCTGAATTCTGTAGCAGCCTGAGGGGGTTTCTGGAGTATCCTAAAGGGTATCCAAGTTCTGTTGGGATCAGTCCGGGCAGAGCTGGGATTCTGGGATCAGCTCCCTGGGACAGCTCCCACCAGGAGAAAATCAACTTTAATGGAACTCCTGACAGGTAACACCCCCTCAAAACACCCCAAAATTACTCCAAATCTGCAAGTTTTGTAGCAGCCTGAGGGTATTTCTGGAGTCTCACCCCACAGCTCGTCCCCTCTCCTTCCCATAAAGGAGGATCCAGGGCAGAAACATGAAGAGTTCTGTTGGGATCAGCCCTGGAAGGAGGAAAGGTGAAGGATTTGGGGTCTGCCTGGATTCCAGCCCCGCACAATCCCACCAAAACCCCCAGGAGGGCTCCAGCAGGGATTCAGCCGGAACCTCTCCGACCTGCCCGGCTCCATCCTGCTCTTTGCACGCAAATGTCATCCCTGGAAGAGCAGCAGAGCCTTTTTCCCTCCAGGAAAATCCCTGGAATGGAAATTCTTGGAAGGGACAGGAGCCTCCCAAGCATTCCCAGCGCTCCGTGATTTCCCAGGAGTCAGGGCTCACCTGGCAGCTGTGGGGATCTGGGACGTTTTAATTTGGATTCCTTAAAGAATTCAAATTCCCTTTCCTACCTGACCTGGAGATAAAAACCCAGTAGATTTTTCCTACTGATTTAAACCAGGGTTTCATTCAATCCTGTGTCATTCTCAGCATGGGAAGGATTTATTTGCGATTCAGGAAGGGATGGAATAAGAACGGGTTCTGCCAGAGGATTTAGGGGAAAGAAAATTAATCAGAACCAGAAATGGAACAGAACCAGGGATCACATTTATTTTGTCAGAGGCACAGAAACTCCATTTCAGAGGGACTTTTTTCATTCCAGAGGATTCCATGGAGCTCCCCAGACTCTCAAAAACCACAGAATAAAAATACATCCCAGCAGGACGTTGTAGGGAAAGGCTGGCATTCCTTAATGTCCTAAACAACACCCAGGGGCAACACCTTCCTCCCCTCCCTGCTGCTCGGCTCTTCCAGCAGTGGCCAAAAATCCATCTCTAAATTTTTGGGATGTTCCCTTTTGGACTCCACACCGGGACAGGGAAAACAGCAGGGGAGGAATGAGCCCAGCCCGGTTCTGCTGCAGCTTTTGGGGTCAGACCCACCCCTTCCCAGGCAGGATTTTATGGGACACTCCTGGAATGGGAACGAGCCACAACCAGGGCACAGCCTGGCCCCAAATGATGATTCCAATCGGGATAGGGAGCCTCCTGCTTCCCAAATCTATGGGGTGGTTTGCGGGAAGCCTGAAATCCCCATTCCGACCAGGATTCCCACAGGGATTCCCACAGGAATTCCCCCAGGCCGAGCTTCTGGCAGCACTCAGGGATTTCCTGGCTTCTCCGGAGCTCACGGAGCCCCATCCACCATTCCCGAGGCAAATCCATGGCCAGGCACCCCCTGCCTCGCTCCGAAGGGAATCCAAGCTCTTGGAATGGCTGGCAGCACTTCCCCGGCACCATCCGAGGGGTGTTTCCTTCCAGGCAAGGAGAAGGATTGGGGTGAATCCTTCATCCTTCTGCTCAGCTGGAGCTCTGACTTCTACGGACAGCCCCATTCCCAAAATTTCCAAGGGAAAGGCAGGAGTCGGTGGAAGGACAACAAAACTCCGGGATGGAGTCCATGGGGGTTTACGGAATAAATAAAAGCGGGAACAAAATACCCCAATCAAATAAGAACAACCAAAAAAAAANGCCTTTTTCACTTCCCAAACCTTTTGCAGCCCCTGTGCAACCCCTTTGTAACCCTCTTGCAAATCCTTTGCAACTCCTTTCTAATGCTTTTTAATCCTTTTTAACGCCTTTGTAAACCCTTTTCAAACTCTCTGCAATCCCTTTGCAAACCCTTTGGAAACCCCTCACAAACCCTTTTCAACCCCTTTTTCAGTTTACAAACCCTGTGTAACTCCTTTGTAACCCCTTTCAAGCCCTCCTTGGTGCAGTGTTTACCCATCCGAGCTCTTCCCCGTCAGGGACATCCCCGGACTCTTCCCCAGCTCCTCCCCATTCCCAAACCCTTCAATCTTTACTGGTTTAACTGGGAGGGCTCTGCTCCTTCGCAGTGCGGGACAACAAGGACGAGCACCTCAATCCCGAGGACAAGAATGTGGAGGACGGATCCTTTGACTACAGGTAGGACCCCTTGGAATGTCGGACACCCCCCATCAGCCCCTCCCCCACCATCACAGCCCCCTCCC
>VZTR01002066.1:3110-21896 GCA_013400775.1 Chaetops frenatus
CCCCGTCCCGCTGCCCTTCCAGCTCCGCCTCCCGGCCCGGCCGCGCTGCCCCCGTGGCGGGGCATCCGCTCTCTCCCGCCTCCGCCTCGGCCCCGCGGCCCGCCCGGGTGGGCACGAGCGCTGTGGTTTCATTGAAAATAAATAAATAAATAACAACAATTAACCCCCTGCGGGAGGCAGGGCCGGGCCGGCGGCGCGGCCGCACTGCACGAACCGAAAGCGAAGTGCCCCGGGCGGGAGGGCCCTGGCTCTGGCTCCGGCCTCTCCTCGGCCCGGCCGGACCCCCCGCGCCCCCGTGGCGGATCAAACCACCGGGAGGCCTCGGAGCTCCGGGCCGGGGCAGCACCGGTGCTGCAGCTCCGGTCCAGCACACACGGAATTACCTAACGAGACCTAATTGGTGTATTGGTTATACCCCTAATTAACGCTTACGCCGCTAAATTCGCTTTAGTGGAGAGACAGGCAAATGGGAGCAGTAGGAAGAGGTTTTATTTTTTTTTTTTTTTGTTGTTTTTTGTTTTTTGCTTTTGTTTTTTTTTAACATAAGCAAATTAGATCTCTATAGGCAGATATCAGAGGCCCCTCGTTTTACTGCCTTTGGGCATAAATAAAATTAAGTTAGATGCTGAGAGAGAATACTGTTCGGTAAATATCTTCTAATTTATTTGTTATGAGCGTAATTGCTTTTTTTCCTAAGCCTAATTTGCTCTCACATACAAAATTTCATGTACTTCTCCAGATCTGAGGGGCAAAATGCAAATAATTTGCCTTTACGGCACTCTGAGGGTGAGCTGGGTTCAGTGGAGACATTAAATGGGGTTTTTAGTCACTGGAGGTGTTGCTAAACCTGATCCAGAAAATATGAACTTTCTTTAAATGTGCCATCTGCTCTCAAAAAGCAGAAATAAAATGAAAAAGGGGAAACTTACAAAGCCTTTGTATATCTTTAGTTATTTTTGCCAATCACGGAGGACAGGAATATCAAAAGCCGTTCATAGGGAGCCTCCTCCTCTGGTGCTGTGACCTCGCACTTGCCCTGGGGGACATCAGAGCCATCAGTGCACTCAGCAACGGAGGGCAAGGCTGGGGCTGCCTCCCCCAGAGATTCCTCCTGAATTCCCGAGGTGGGAAGTTTGCTCTGGTGGCTTTTTTCCTCCGTGGAATGGAGTCACCAACACTCCTCAGCTTTGGGTTCTGTGAGGCGCTCAAATAGCGTTCGGGGCTGAAAGGTTTGGCTCCCTCAACTTCTCAAAAAACCAGAGTTTTTTGTGTTTTTGCAAGTGCTGGCCCTTCCTTGGGGCCAGGTTGTATCAGGAGGAAGCAAATGGGGCTTTTTGCTGTGAGTGTTGTATTCTCCACTTGCTGGAGCTGGGAAATGTGCTAATCCATGCAAATAGCAGGGGGGTTAGTAGGAGGTTTAGTATGCAGTAGGAGGTTTAAGAAATACATTCTTCTCTCCTTCACAAGAAATGGATAAATACAAAAATTTAATAAGATCAACAATAAATTCTGTCGTTTCCAACAGAAAATGGTGCTCTGTACAATGTCGTTGGTAGTTGAATTTAATGTTAACCTTAGTGGAGGCTTACACAGGATCACTTGTGTTTGAGTGGAGATGTTTCCCTGAAATAATTGAAAGTCATTCCTAAATGAAGACATGCAGGTTTTGCCTTCTGGTGTGGTGCAGAAGGGGAGGTTCTGCAGGAGATTGGTTTGAATCCACAGGGCAGAAGCTGTTTGGGCCGAGTTCCTGTTGGGATTTCTGTGCGATCTGGAAACGTGGGAGTCAGTGCTTGTGGGAAACATCCCAAACCCAGGATCATCCCTGCCTGGCAGACTTAGGGGGATGCTGCTCTTACTCAGAGTGTTTCACGTTGCTAAAAGCAGATGTTTTATGCCTTTCTTTGATAAGGGACATGGGGCTTGGTGCTCAATCACTTCCCTCCAGTGCCATACAGGAGCAAATATGTGATGTGAAAGTTCTGAGGAGCAAATACACACTAATTCTGAGAGGCTAGTAAACAAGAGGTAATGTGTCAACACGTTAATTGCATGTAAGTTTCAGAACACGCTGTTGTAGCCGTCGCCTGTGCTTTCCCTGATTAGATCATTTGCATTTATTTCAAGGAAAATCAGTCATGGAAATAATACTGTTCTTTTTTTAAGGCTGGAATTGAAGAGAAATATTTTAAGGTTTCAGAGTGACAACTTTGATTTGCTGTGTGAAGTTGTAGTGAGTGCTCCCAAGGCACTGTGTCTCTCAGGACAGCTGAAGGCTTCCCATGCCTGTGCTGCTTCTGTGGATCCTGTTGTTAATTATTCCCAGGGGGATGAGCATTGAGCCATGCCATTCCACAGCCTCCCTGTGCAGATGGTGCCCACCTCTGCAGCTGAGATACCCCGGGGTTAACTGGGACTGACTGGGATGCCCCTCAGTGTCTGGTGGGGTTGGGGCTGGTTCAGGGCAATGCTGAGTGTGAGCAGGTGACTGAGGAGTGAGGAAATAATCCAGAACAGATGGAGGGCCAGACAGAGTCACTGAAAGGGCTCTTTCTCCCCCTGGTTTTGGTTTTCTTGGTGAAATTAGATAACTCTGACATTTTTGCTCTTTGAAAGAACCAACATCAATGGTTTGTGAGATAAGTTTTGTTACCTATAGATCCAAGTTGTGTATAAAATCCATGTTCAGTTGCATTAACTCTGTGATTTGCGTTTACCTTCAATACCTGCTAAAAGCCTTCTGTTCTTCTTTTTCCCAGGAAGCTTCCCTGAATTGTAATTTAATGTTACCAGCAGCTCTCAGAGTAGAGGGGGATGAGCTGCGTGGTTGTAACAGAATACATCAGTGTGGCAGATAGTTTGAGGGTCCTTTAATACATTTATGGGGTGAACTGTGTGCAGCATAAGATGTGGATGGCATAACAAAATAAATCAGCTGCTCCCAGGATCCTGTACCCACCAGCCACCTACAGGAGGTGGCTCCTGATCAGGAATCCAGCTGTGTGGAAGTTCTCACACTCTCTGAGCTTATGAGCCTCATGTTTCACTGTGCCCTTGTTGCCCAAGCTGCTCTGCAAGCACAGGTCCCTGTGCAGGCAGGTCAAATTCAGCATTATACTGGTCTGTGGTAGGAGCACGAAAGAGTTTGGAAAGGCTGTCATCTGTATCTTGAAGGTAAGTGTATGGAGATAATCTTCCTAGTACACTGCCTTCAGTGGCTAGAATGCCTTGCTCTGGCTCTCAAAAAAGTGTCCAGTGTTTAAGTACCTCAGTAAATAATAAATGAAGAACTATAATTGAATATCTTGCCAAAAATCTTTTTGTTTCTCCTAGCAGGGCTTTGATGTGAGGTGGAGATGTTCAATTCAGAGGTACCAGTCTGAGAAGGAAGTGTTGCACACAGGCCTGCCTGACCAGCAGCAGCTCCTGCTGTAAATCACTCCAGGGGTACCTGAAGTTCCTTGAGTTACTGCAACTGGGGATGGTTTTGCCCCCAAACTATTTAAAACTTAAAGTGCAAAATAAATCCCAGCATTGTGTTTGGAAGCTAAAATACAGTTGTTGTATATATATATCTCAGTAGGGCTATAGTGCTCTGGCTTTTTTCTTCCCTGTCTCAGTCATTGGAAGCCAAGCAGGCAATTGGATTTGTGGGATTTTTTTTTCCCTCATATTCTTAGAGGAATCCTTCAAAGAGTTGACTTCTGTAGCGACAGAAATACAGGCAATGATAATCTTTGCAGCTGAAACAAAGGAGGTACTGTTCTAGCTGAAATGTGACTGGTTCTTAATTGAAGCCTGGGAGTAGTTGGAGTGTTAGTAAGGCATTTGTAAATCTGTGTGTAACCTAGATGTGCTTTCTTCATCAGGATAATGTTTGCTTTGCTGATGTCTTTTTTTACTCTTCAGTAGCTAAACGAGCAGAGTTGAGAGCTTCAGGTTGGACAGTAAAGCGTGCAGGGTTTCATACCTAGGGAAAAGGCAATGGCTGGAGCACTAAAGGAGGTGGTGGTTGGATGGATGTGAGGAAGGCACAGCCTTGGGGTGAGCCTTGGGGCAGGGGATGTGAGGTCTGTGCTGCTGCCAGGCTCTCAGAGTGACAGTCCTGTTTCAGAGAGTGCCTCGCAGAGGAAGGACGCAAATCTGAAGAGAAAAGATTGCTGTGACTTTGGCAGCAGTGCAGAAAATGGGGAGGAAGAGCTTAAGAACATGAATTAGAGCCAGGCAACTGCACTCAGAGCCAGCAGAGTGGTGAAATGAGGGAAGTGGACAAAGGAATGTGGAAAGCTTTATCTTTTGCAAAGGGTTAGATGAAGCAATGGCCTGACTGGGGAAGTGAGATGGCAGAGGGAAGGAGGCTATAAAGATGCAGAAGTGTGTAAAGGAAAGTTGTCTGAGGTTTGTGATGATGGTGGCAGCAGCCATCAGTTTATTCAGGTGAAGGAAAGCTGTAGATGTGCCAGTTGTGGGGGAACTTCTGAAACAATTACTTTTGGTTCTTAATAAAAGGAAGTTACCAGTTAATGGGGAGACTTAGCCACTGTGTTTCACCAGAGGCTTTTAAAATCCCATTCAAGACTCAGAGATTTCTCACCTCATGATTCAGTTGCATTTTCTAACATGACTAAATTCTGCAAGCTCTGCCTGGTGGTGAGTGAGTGAGGTGCAGCAGAGGAAGTTCCTGCAGCCTGAAACACTGGGCTCCTCTGTGTGAGCATGGCCAGGCAGCTTTTGGCTCCATGGCTGCCCCAGAGCTCTGCCTTGGGGTGGGAGCTCCTGGAGTAAATCCCTGTCCAGGTGTCCATGTGAAGGAGATCCCACCTCTGCAGGCAGCTGGTGTGGGTGCAGCTGCCCTTTCCAAAGTGCTCTGGGGTTGCTGCTTTGAAAAGCCTGTCTGCCTTTGCTGCGTGTCAGACAGTGCTGGCTGTGTCCCTCAGGATGCAGAGCTTGGACCACTGCTAAGATTTGGGTCACTGAGGAGTGTTGTGAGCAGCATGGCAGCAAAACAACCTGCCTTGTTACAAGGTGTACCCTCAGAGAGACCTGGGAATGTTCTTTGAAGGATGGATGTACCTTTTCATTTTGTGTTTTCTAAAACACCTCAGCTGCTTGTTAAACCAACTTGCTGTGTGTCTCTGGGTGTGCTGGGTTTATTGCTGGGCAGCTTAGAGGTCGCTGGGGCTTTGGCATTTCCAGTTGCCCGTCCCTGGGCAGCTCAGCTTGGAGTGCTTGTGCATCAGTGTGCTCAGGAGAGTGCTGGTGGCTTTCAGATGAAATGGATGTTGCAGCAAATGTGCCAACGCAAGAGGAATGATACGTGGGAGAGAACAAGAGACCGTGCTTATGAGAGGGCTGCTCCATGGCAAGGATTTTTTTTTTGTTGCAAGGCAGAAAATGAATTGAAGGGAAATGAGAATATTGACTGAGTTGTTTAAATTAATGCTGATGGGTAACAATCCTTTCCTTCCAGCTTTTTTCTTGGGCGACGTCTTCTTTATATGAATGCCACTGTTTATGTTGTTACATAATCTGATTTTGTGGTTTGATTTTTATGGCATCATTCACAGAAAATCCATTTTTTCTGGAAAATCCCTTCCTTCCCCAGTTTATTGATGTATTTATGAGCTCAGTGGTGTGACATCTGACAGCCTACTCCATTTTCCTGTACCACTTCCACACATTGTCCAATATGAGTAATGCATGATCAAGAGCAGATAATGCAAAAGTAACGCAATGCCATTGGTGTTTTAACAACGAAAAGCACTGACTCTTTCTGAAAACTTAATTTGCTTCTCATGCAGGCTGAATTAACAACGGGAACGTTTGAAGGCATGTTGTTTCTTTGGTGCTTTGTTAATCCACATCCCCGCCGGACTTGCATCCTTGTACTTCCACTCTAGGAAGTTAACAGTTTTGTTTGGGATCAAAGAGTAGTTCAGCTTCCTGGGCCTGTTTGTAGGATGAATACAGATGGAAATTTATAAGATGTAGGTAGGGACCTACTTGCTAGGAATAGAGAGTGATGTGTTTTCTGGATAAAATGGCAAAAAAGGCTTTTTGGGTCAACTTTGAGCTGTGGCAACACTACAGAATTTTGATTTACTCATTGACTTAGAGGAGAAGAGGAGAATCACTATATATACGTATATATATATATTCAATGTTGCAAGTTTGCTCTGAGTTTCATTCTCTTGAGGAGTTCTTGAATGTGGAGTTTTGGTACAAAAGTTCTGGCAATGTGCACTGTTTCCCTTTTGAGAGGTGTGAGGTTGTATTTCAGCGTGGTTTGCACGATGGGGCTGTTTTCAAGTCTTCCAACCTTTGAAGTGAAGCCAATTTTCACTTTTCAGTCAAAAAATGCCTAAAGCTCTTTGAAAACCTATACTCAGAATTTGCAAAACTTACTGAGTTTCAGCTTGGGCTTGATAGAGAATCTGGTTGGCAGTTCTCTTACGACTAGGCAGGGGAACTTGTTATTCAGGCTGTCTCCAGCACACCAGTCCTTCTGGAGACAAAAATCAGGCCTGTGCTGTTACACTTGCAAATAACGTTAAGGTTTGGCTCCATGGAGAAGTGCCTCTCCTTCCAGCATCCTGCTGGCTCTGCAGTGACTTAGCAAATTGGTACATTTATATAATTTGATAGCTGGCTTCTTGCTGAGCTATATTGTACTCTGAAAATTCTGAGTCATATGCCTTGACATCCTAGCATTTTCCTTGGCAGCCTTAAAAATCATGCATTGGACATGGTACTGGGCCTGCCTACAGCGCTGCTTTGTCCTTGAAACGCTGCCCTGGCATTGACCAGCTTTGCCAGGGGCTGAACAGCAGGAAATGGCCCCACCATGAAGATGCTCCTTTCTTTGGGGAGCTGTGGGCAGTCAGGGACAGTCCTGTCCTCATGGAGACAGTTTCTTGGCACAGCTGGCGACAGTGGCAGTTTCTCCACCCTTCTGTGAAATGCTGGAGCTTGAGATGTGGGGCACAGCAGTGGAGGCTGAGGTTCAGCTCTCTGGAGAGCAGAGGAGAGAGGGTGAGAGGTGGTGGTTGCTCTGGGGATGTTGCAGCATTTTGTTCTCACTGCTGGTGGGGAAAGCTCTGTAGGCCATGGTCCAGACTCTTTGAAGCTCTTGGTGGAAGTTGTGCAGTTTGGTCTCTGTAGGCTGAGCTTTCTGTTTGCAATGTGTAGTGTGAGTTTTCTATAGACCCCATCTTCTCTGAGGTGTCACTGTTCCAGCTGCTTTAAATTAGTCACTCACACTCTCACTGTGCTGCTGGCAGGACTGTCTGGAGGCCTTTTATCTCCCTGCTTAGCAGGAGATGAGTGTTTCTTGTCTCAGGAGTACTGTATACTGTCTTACTCTGTTCTGGTTCTAGATTGTTTTCCAGAGACATAGCAGTACTGAAAATATACTGAATTCAGTGCTGTTGTTCAGATCAGGAGTGTCTTGACAACTCCATCTTTGTGCTGCAGACATGTAAGGCAAATGAGGTCATTTTGAGCCTGGAAACAGAAATAATCAGTGCAGTAAAATGCTTTAGAGGATGTTTATGGCAGAACAGGAGAACATTGAGTTCTGTTGTGCAAACCTGTGTTCCTGGAGCAGGCCTGCGAGGTATGAGCTGGTGGTTGATGCTTTAGGACTTGCTTTGTTATTTGCTTTGTAGCTTCTTCTCATCTTCCTTAATCTTGGCAAGGTGAGCTGTACCCCAAAATGCCTGTTTGGGTGACCCAGGGTAGGGGAGAGAGCAGTTTCTTGTCTGTAAATGCGTTTCTCTGTCTTAGATCCACCAATCCGACGACCCCACTAACGTAGTTGGTCCCGGGCTGGGCAGGTGCCTGGGCTGCCTTGTCTCTAACAGCATTAGCAGTAATTGGGATTTCGTTCAAGAAAGAAGTAGATACACCAAGCTGAAGATGATTGGCTGCTCTCTTTTAACAGACAAGTCTGAGAAGGAAAACCCATTCGAATCCCCTTTCATTCTGGATTGGTGGATCTGAAGCCCAGAAACAAAGTTTCAGGTAAGAAGTCACCCTGTACTATATCTTGCTGCTTCTGCTTAGATGAGTTTGTCCGCACATTCGGTCTTCCTGCTTTAACTGCTTCATGTCCCTCAAGCGTTAGGGCACAGGGAATCAGCTGCTGAGCTGACAGTCAGACAGGGCGTGGCCAGGAAATACAGGAGCAGTACTGGAGGGAATTGCCAGTCTGCTGTGAAACAGGCCTGGGAACACGAGGTGAACTTCTGTGTGTGCAGGAATGGGCACAGAGCCCTTGGCTGCCACATTCTGCTTCTGCAAGGGGGGAGCAGCCTTTCCTGTGACTGCCTTGAGCTCCCCGTGAAGTTCAGGGAGGTCCCAGCTCTGAGTTCTGTCCCTGTCCTCTGATGGGTCCATCAGAACTGGAGAGAATTCTCTGGTTCTTCCTAGGACAAATTCCTGTAGCTTTACTTGTTGAAATGCCGTTTGAAATTCTGTTGTGGGCAGCACTTGGAGTCAGTGTCCTAAACTCTTCCTGAGCTGTCAGGGTGAAAGTCTGGTCCCAGCTGTTCGGGGACAGGTGTAGGGCAGGGCTGGCAGGAGGAGCCTCACAGTGATACTGGGTTTATTTCAGAGTAGGGAAGAGCGGTTATACTTTGAGTCACATTCCTCTGGGATTTGAGATGCCTGCAGAAGGCTACAACAGGTTATCTTGGAGGTTTGGAAGGTGTTTGTGTGCCTCAGAAAGGCAAGCTGGGTCCCTGGCTGACAGGAAAATAAAGTTATGTAAATTCAATATCATATCTGGTATGAATGAGAGAGCTGCACCTCCCAGTGCCCAGCTTTACTGTAAGTTGGTGCTTTGTTGGACTTGGCAGTTAGTTTCTAAAGTCACTATGAGACAATGTGCCTGGATTCCTTTGGACCAATAACAGCAGTGATGCTGAGCCTCTGTGTGTTCTCCTCTGTAGGCAGCTACTGCAGTGAATGGTGAGGCCTCAGTATTTAACCTCCTGTAGCAGGAGCTGCTGTAAGTGCTGTTGATCTCATGTGCGGTTTTAGTTCTGTATTTGTTTTGCTGGTGTGGTATTTTGTGCCAAAGTTATATTTGAATTTAATTGGTAAGTACATTTATAATGAATTACTTGTGCAAAGGGTGCTGTTGTTTCCTGGTTTGATTTTTCGAGTAGTTGAATTTTGTTTGGTTAGGGAGGAGTCTGTTTTAGCGTAACTCTCTCAAATAAATCAGAGGGAGAATCTAAGGGAAGTACTTATTAACCTTGGACTGACACATTTCTCATCTAGTATCAAATTGAATTTGTTCCACACACCCATCTACTCACTTTGGAATTAAAACTGTAAAATAACATTTTCTGTGAGATATTTGCTGTTCAGGGTGTGCCTTTTTCTAAAATGAGAGAACAGGGAGGCAGAAGTGAACTTGGAATCTTTAGTGATGAAAACTGAAAAGAGGAAATAATTTAAAATACACTGAGCAGGGAAAAATGAGGAAGCATAAATGAGTGCTCCTGCAGATCAAGATCCTCAATGTTACTTAATATTGCTTAACTTTTGGAAACATGAACCAGCCCTACAAAGACAGCAGTAGAGCTGAGCAGGTTGGAGGCTTTGTTCTTGCCTGTGTTTTGAATGTTACATTTGAGAAAATGAAATGTGAGGCAGTTCTCAGAGCTGTGTCAATATTCCTGTGCAGCCCTTGCCTGGGAATCCAGAGGTTGTTCCTGGCAGCCCAGGCTCCACAGGCATTAGAACTTGTTGAGTGCTTGTGCCCTGCCTTGGCCATAGTAGGATTTATTCTCACCCTTAAAAAGCTAATAGAGAAGGGTCTGAGACAGCTTTTAACGTGTTAGACAAGTTTCAGCCCCATTTTGCTCTGTGTTGGGCTCCCTGCAAGTTTCTCCTGTGTGATTGGCAGTGCTGGGTCTGTGTTCCCCACTCAGGATTTGCCCTGAGGTGCTGACTGGAGATGTCTGGGAGCCCCTGTCCTGCTGCAGGAGAGCAGAAGAAAGTGTTTTGCTTTAGAAATGGCCTTTGTAATGTAAAACGGGATGTTAGTGCAGAAAGGTGCATCACACTTAACTGGAGGAGTTGGGGTGTGTGTACATGGAGAAAGCAAGGGCTAATCTAAATGCTGTGTATTTTGGAAAATGCAGATTATTTCAGTTAATGTTCAGAGTGACTTATGCAAACATCTTAGGATTGTCTTCCCAGTCCTTTGTATCTTCTTGAAAATGAGCTGCTGCATCTCATGAGTCTTATCCTGATGAATAAATTATAATGGAGTAAGATGGTTGTTCTATTCAAAGAAAGCATTTAATCTTCTCTCCACTGAACCCATATTCCTTTTGTAGCACTGACTGTGTGTAGCAAACACACACTTTGATCTTCAGGAGCAGAGTGGAACAGCGTTCTCCATCAGCCTCCTGTGAATTCAGTGTCCTATCTAGAGCATCGCTGTGGTAATGAGGAGAATTTCTCTGATCAGTTATTTTCCCTTGTCTTGCTTTAAATTTCCTGATTCCTCACTTAGTGTTTTTCCCCAAATGCAAGAGCTTACGTGCAGATCCTGAATGGCTGTTGGAAGATTGTTCCATTGAGCAGTTTTTATTGTGAATGGCAATCATTTGGCTAAATTGATTTTCCTAGTGACACTGTGACTCAGCTATTGGTTATCTATTTTTTTAGGATGATCTGATAGCAATAAAAGAATAATCAAAAATGTTCACAAGTTAAAATGAGTTTGCCACTCTTGTGGATATTTATTTTTGAGAAATTCACTTTTGCATTTGTAGTTCACAGAACAGAAATAAATGCAAGAGTAAATCTAAAACAACTTTGTTGACCTGGGAGTCCAGTTCTGCTGAAATTGAAGTAGACTGCTGGAATGCCCTTGTAAAACTCCCTGGAGTGTGGAAATGTGTTGTATGGATGGTACTCCAACAGCCTTCCAAATCCCCAGTTTCAGTGGGGTTGCATTTGGCCATGGGAAAGGCAATGATGTGATGACACCGATTCCAACAGACCCGTGTGGAGCATGTGGGCACAGGGCATCTCCCCGGGCACAGCCTGGCTTTGGAATGGCAGCAGGAGGAGCCCAGAGTGCTCCTCTTGGTCAGGCAGCCGTGTCTGAGCTGCGTCTCTGCCTCCTGAGATGTGCAGCCTTGTACCAAGGTGCAGGGACTGTCCCCTGCCAGCCGGGCTGTCCTGGGGGAGCTCTGGCACTGCTCCCTGCATGTCCCACAGTGTTCACACAGCCCCCTGGATGTTCTGATGTTCTGCTTTCCCACCTGTGCACACACCCAGGGCACTCATCCCCAGTCCAGGGCCTCACCGCTGCTCTGCTTGGCACTGTTTGAGTAAAGCCCTTATGGGAAAAGCACCAGGTAAGAAAGAGCTGCAGAAAATCCCAGCCTGCAGACCGAGAGAGAGTTGGAGCTGGCTGCTGTTCCTGCCCAGTGTAAAATAATACTGAAGGCCTTGAAACAGTGGTGCTGCTCGTATTTTTTATGTCTGATTGTGGTTAATGCTGATTTTTGAGGAGATCTGAGGTTAACATTAAGTTGGACGTGGGAGCATGAGTCCCAATGTCAGACTGCCCTCAAATCCAAAGGTTGGACTTCAGAGCACCCCTTGGGCTGCATTAAACTGAGCCTCCAGCCATGGAGAGGGGTTTAAGTAGCACCACTTACCCATAAAATTACCAATATTAAGTGTTGATGGAAAATGTTGTTGGTCCAGGGCTAAATCAAAGTAAACTACCCAGGAAATCACCAGTGTTGAGTAGCATGTGAGTTTCTTACAGCTGAAAACCTGAAAAAATTCACACTGAAGGTTGAAGTTACGTGGTTGTACCTTTTTTGGCAGGTGAAATATCTGTTTATAGCACCATGGACATCCAGAGCACAAACTAACCTTACTGAGGAGCTCCCAGCTTTGCTGTCACAAGAAACCTGGGAAAAACATTTAGGATTTATAAACTTGAATGGGTTTTTAGGTTTTAGTGTTCAATTTAGTTTTGTAATAAACTGCATAAGAAAAAAGTTGTTTTAGGAGGAGTGAATTAATATAATTAACCGTGCTCCTTGGAAAAAATGGAGCGAATTAGCTGTTTCATTTGTTTTACTCTGTTTTCCTTTGAAATTCCAAAATGCCTCTCCTTGCCAAACTTTTTTGGACTCTTGTCTAGAAACTGATTTTCAAAAACAAGGATAATTTTGCCTTAAGACCAGAATTTCCCAGGCTGTAAACACACCAATAAATTTGGATTCCCTAAATTATCTTGTATAAATAAAATGAATGCAGTGAAAAATTCCGAAGTCATAATTTTAATATTTTGTAAAACTTGCAGCATGAGTCTGGGTTATGTAAATGCTGTCATTCTTAATTATGACACTGCAATATTGCCATGCCTGGGTTGCAAAGGTGTTCTAATTCCATCAGGAATACAGGCTGTAGGCATTTCTTGAGCAATTTAATGGGCTTTAGAAGATAAATGGGTAAGTTTTTTTTAAGGGATACAGAAGCATGAGGATTTGTGTGTGACAGTATCAGATGCCCTCAAATAAGCTATTTATGGGTATTTTACATTGCTTTAATCAGGCCATGAGGTAACCTGGGAGAAGTCCAGAGTGAAGGAAAGCTTCAGATGGTTCAGGGCCTGAGAGGGTGTTTTCTATACCTCCATTCTAAAAGTTCCCACCTCCAGAGTGGCTTTATTGGATGCAAGTTGCTGTTTAATTTTCTTTTAATATTAAAAGTTCTTAACATCTGAGTCTTAAAGATATTGAAGCATCTTCCCTTTTTACTGAGGATTTACAGTTTTTACTGGGAATGCAGCATTTTGTATAGGCTGCTTAAGTTTGAGATTTAAGATCGAAATATAATTCCTGGGGCTAGACCACCAAAGCAGTTCTTTGTGTATGGAATTAACATCAATCATCTAATAGTAAAATTAGAGCATGAATCTTTCCAAGCACAAAGCACTGAAGAGATCAGAATGAGGATTTCTGTGTCTGTTGCCTCCTTGCCCCGGGGCTCAAAGCCCCTCTCAGCTCTACAGACAGGGCCTCCAGGTGATCCACAGCCCTCAGGATGTGAGGCAGTTACAGCTCTGCATTGCTAATTACCTTATTCCTTAAAATCTGGCTTTCAGTTGGCCTTACCTTAATCCGTGCACTTCTGTGTTCTCATTTAATAATGTGCCTGGTGGCCACTGGCACTTTGCCCTTCCCAGACTTTATTAAATAGTGCTGCACCTCCCTGGGCTCCTGGTGAAAGAAGGGCCAGAGCAAAGTGAAGCCTTTGGGACATTGTTAAGCTTTTGTTCATGACAGGGTCAAGCAATAACATGTCAGGGAAGCACACAGATATTTGCACGTTCCTGTTTTGGTGCGAAGTGGGACACAATATTTAATTTGTAGCATTGTGCAACAGCAGTGCTGCAGCTGAGTGTCCAGGGATTTTTTTTTGTGCAGGGTTTTGTAATGCTGTGAAAAGGTTTTTGTGTGGCTTAACCTTGGCATGGAAATGGCCTTGCTGTCTTTTGAATTAATTTTTTAAAAATGTTCTCGAGTTACCCATTTTTTCTCTTAAGTGCTTAAAATTCAGTTTAGAATAGTTCCTAAAAGGCCCCCACATAATAACATCTAAACAAAAATTTTTAGCTATAATTTTTAGCCCCTACAGGTGTAAATTCATTATAAACATTATACTCAGCTTTCTACACCTCATCTGAACACCTCAGGAGAGGACTTTGCTGTGTTTTTTATCAATGACTTTTATTAAGTCATGTGAGCAAAGTGATTTTTTTTAACCAGGCCTATATGTTTAAAAATGTTTTTGGCCTTTAATCAACACCTGCAGCAATACCCTGAATTTTGGTGATTCAGTGTTGCAGAAACACCGTGCAGATACTGTCCTAAATAGGAACAAAGAATGAAAGAGATTGGAAAGGAAGTTTCTTGAATTATAAACTCTTGTTTTGAAAAGCAGACCTATAAAAAGTGTCTGTCTTCAATCAGTGAGTTTTAACAGTACATCCCATCTTTTTTGAAAATATGAAAACTACTTTTTTTTTTTTTAATGTATTTTTGAAGTTAAGGTAGTTTCCCTGTTGTCCCTGGCTCACTGTCTTGGAAGTGTCCTGGGAACTAAATTGCCAATGTTAGTGTGAGGACATGTCAAAGTAAATTACTTTAAAGTAATTACAGATACACTAGGTTAATTACTTTATTGCTAAATCCCATTTTTCTAAACTTTAGATAAACTTTTAGAAACTTTGTTGTGTTGCTGTTAACAAAAGAATAATACAATAAAACATAAAACATGACTATTTTTACCCCTGTCCATAAGATATATGCTCCCACTCTTGCTATGCCAAGTGCATAGCACAGGACATCCCTATGGGATCAGCACCTTCCTGCTGGATAAGAGAGAGAATTTCAGTGTGCTTTGATGCTGCTAGGGGCATTCTTGTGCTGGTTTTGCTTTAATTTCTCTCCTTAGCATGGAGATGAAAATATGAGTCTTTCTTTTCTTTTATTCATAAGGTATGAAACAAACAAAAAAAAGTTTTTAACCCCTTTAGGTGCTCTGGGCTCTCTCCGCCTCCTCCATCCTGGCACAAGCTGCTTTCCATGAGGCTTTCAGCTCTGACCTGTGTGGGACTTTCCTTTTAAAGTTTTGATGTTTGTTGTAACTAAATTGGAAGCCTGTGTGGAAAATAGTGAAAGCTCATTCTGTGCCAAATACTGGTGCTGGGTTTGTTCACTGCTTGATGCTGAGGAATCAAATCCTTTTCCCTGACTTTATCTGATGTATGTACTGCTCTGTCCTTAAAAGGAACTGGGAAATAATATTGGGGAGCTACAGAAGTTTTGGGGAGTCTGTCTGCATCCAGATTCTTCAGCTTCAGAAAAGAAACGAAAGGGATCTCCAGACTTTTCCTAACTTCTCGTGTCAGCAGTGGGGAATTTGGTAGTTAAGGTTGGGTGGCAGGATGAGTAATAAATATAACCAGGGGATAATTCAGCTTTGGGATATGTTTAACTGTAATTCCAGCATTTTTCCCTAGTTTATTAGGACACATTGACTAAGCAGGACTTGGTGATTTTGAATGCAGCTAAGTGTGGTTCCTCTCTAAAATGTGCTCCCACTGTCAGGTTGTGTGTCCCAGTGCAGACCAGGACCTCACATTAACGTCAAAATAAAGAACCACAGTTTGTTGGAGAAAGCTGAGGCAGTGGGGAGTGCCAAACCTTAATTCCCAAAGCTCCTCCAGGTGGGTTCTAAAGCCTTGCCGCCCCAATGGCACCTCCTGGCTTCCTGTCCCCAGGGGCACTGTGCAGGGAACAGCTGGGCAGGGATTTTGGCCAGGCTGGGTTGCTGGGTGAGGCCTTTGCCCCAGAGCCGCTGCTGTGAGCAGCAGTGTGGGTGAACTAAAACTCTCCTGCTGCTGGGAATCAGTTAAAATGTTCAGCTGGGCACTAAAGCGACGAGATTATAGAGGGCGAAAAGGAGCTCAGGGCAGAGGGGTGGCCTGTCCTGGACAGGCCAGAGGGGTGGCTTGTCCTTGTTTGCTGCACAGGGTCTTCAGTGGTTATTTTACCCTTGGCTGCTAACTGTGATGAATGTAGAAATAACATAGATAAGTACCCACGTTAACATAGTAATGAGTTGCCTGCCTTGAGTGATTTGTTGTGGCATCTAACTGCTTCTTCTCTTCCTTCCTTTTTGTCACCCTGCAGTGTTCTGTGCCAAGGTCTTTGTGGCTAGGCTGCTCCAACCTGGTAGAGAGCATGTGCGCACTGAGATGCCTGCAGAGCATGCCCAGTGTCAGATGTCTCCAGGTGCCTTTCTTCTTTCTTGTTGTAAATGTTATGCTGTTGAACTTGTGTTAAACTCTCAGGACTCTGTTTAATCAAATTGTTAAGTCTGCTAAATGTTTTTTGTGCATCCTTTTCTGAAATCTTCTACTTAACTGCATTTAGGAGTGACTCTTTAAGGGCTTTCTGTGCAGTAGGGCTGGGGGGAGCTGTTGTGTTTTATTGCCTGTTTACTGAACTTGTGATATCAGTAGCATAGTTCTGCATGTTGCCTGCTACATTTTGCTTTCTCGTTTAACTTAAAAAATAACATAATGAGCTTTGCCATTTTTCTTAAATTGCAATGAACTGACCAGCCTGTGATATTTGTGTGATTTAATTTAGAAAGGATAAGCTTTTTATTTGCTCCTAAGCGTGGTCCTGGGCGTAGCTTTACCTTAGTCTTTGCATGTGTTTGAATGCAGATAGTGAGCCTGGGGTCGTTGGGTTGCCCTGTTAACTCAGTTTTTTAACTTTTAAGAAGTGAAGAACAAGGGATGGGGGGGAGTTGCTCTGCACAGAAAACCACTAAATTCGAAGTTCTCTGTTGTTTTTCTTCTAGTAAGCTGTTGGAGCTGAGCCTGCATAATTTATAGATGGGGAATTGCTGCTTCACTGGTTTGGGAGGGATTGAAAATGATAAAAAGGGAGCTTTTGGGACCAGTTGACAGTTTTGAACTCCCAGGGTATTTACCTTGGAAGGAAAATGCTGAACATGTGTAGTAAGTGTGTGGCACTTTCCAAAGTGTTTTGGAATGTAACATTTTTTAGCAGAACACAAGGATTATTTAACATTAGTCTCTTTGGTAACATAAGAGCATTATTCTGTGGTTGAGTCTTTCATGTGTATAAAATGAGTACTTTAAAGAAATTGCTTTTTTGTGAATGAAAATGAAAAATTGAGTTTTGTGTGTTACTCCATTTGAGGTCAACCACTGGAGAACATTAGTACCTTGCCTTAGAGAGTAACCAGTTACTTCAGAACCTCTCTCACCTGCAAAATGTGGCCACTTGAAATCCAGCAAATCTGAATTTCAGAACCAGAAATTCCTTAAAAGTTTCTGTTAAAGTACATATCTGTTTTTCCATTTGAATGCTTTATGTTTCCAATGTCAAAATAATATTCAAAGAAAGGACAAAAACTCGTGTCCAAGACAAACTGTAGATGGACAATACAGTTTTATAGAAATGAACAGTCTCATGGCCAAATAATGCTTATAAAAGAGTGCCTGCAGTCATGCCAGGGCAGAGTCCCAGAGGTTTGGTGTCTGTCTTGGATCAGTATTTGTAAGCTACTTCTAATTTTGACAGGGTGGGATTGTTAGGGTGTCTGCATGGCCACAGGTTGGACTTTAATGATGCTTGTGGGTCTCTTCCAGCTCAGGATATTCCATGGTTCTATGAAATACTGTGCCAAAATAAGGGCATTCATTTTTTTATTAAGGTTTGATTGTTTTTGTAAAGCTGCAACCAGAAGAGGCTTTGAGACTTTTGGAAGTGTCTGTGAAGGATTATTTTTAAAAAAAAAAAAAGTTCTCCTTTTGTGTGTGTGACTCAGTGATGCCTGAAGGGGAACTTGGAAGCAAAAGTGGCACCAGCTGCTTTCCCCATTTATTATTTTTGGCATGGTGACTTGCCCTTCACTGTTTCCTGAGCTTTAAGCCCACACAGAAATCAGGTGGGGCACAGATAGCTCTTGGTTCTGTAGCACACATTCAGTTAGGGTGAAATGATTAATAGGAAGTGCAGGAAGGGAAATACAGAAGCTCTTGGGTGATTCACAGAAGTTATCTGGGATTGTATCTATTGTGTGTGGGGTGTGTAGAGCAACCAGTGAACAGGCCAGAGAGAGGGGAGAGCTCCACTGCTCTGGAGCCTTGGAGAATCTCTTCAGGAAGCTCTTCCTCAGTCCTGGGGCTTTTTCAAACATCCAGGCTTCAGCAGTCACCTGCCATCCCCCTGAAGGAAGAAAGCAGGGATTTGCTCTGCCTTTCCATGATGTTGTTAACAATCATCAAACCTAACAAGGCCGTTTAAAATCAAGCTGAAGCATTTCAGCAAATCCCCTCTGCCCACGATGTTCGGTTCTCAGTCTGGGTGTGTTTTCTGTGCTTTTCCTCATGCAGTAAAATAACCTTCACAGTGCCTGCAGTTTACTGGAGAACTATTTGCTTTCTACATTCTGCGAGCTTAGTGAATGCAGAAGAGTATTTATTAAAAAATATTTATTCCTATTTGTGGTACTTGATGTTTGCTCTCATGTACTCTGGCTTTTGGTTTAATTGATATTATTAGGAAATAAAGTCCCTGACACTTAACACTTGTTTCTGTTGCATGGAGAAGCACATATTAAATACCAGTTCATAATACTTGAAACTGCTACGAGACCTTAGTTTTAACTGCTTAATTACCTTTAATGATGTTTCTGTACATGAACACGCTTATATCCCATAGCTCCTGTTTTCCTTTGCTTTGATATGGATTTCTCTGCAAGATTAAAACCAAAACTCTTGGTTGGGTCTTTAGAGAAACTGGTTCTATTAGCAGGTGTGTGATGCAACCCTGTGGATACAGCACTTCCCATGGCTTCGTCCTTTGCGCACGGCAGGGTGTTGAGAGTGTTTTGTGGTGCTGCTTTGGGAAGTGGCTCCAGCAGGGCTGCCAGGCACAGACAGGCAGGGTTCTGGGCTCTGTGAGTAAACATCTCCAGTGTGAAGTGAGCACTGCTCATTAAGCAGCAGAAGATAAGAGCCCAGGCATCACTTTGAGTTATTGTATGATGTTGGAGGTGATGAAATAAGTCTTGGGAAATGAATGATTAGACAGATGTAATGAAGTTAACCTAGTAACCAAATACTGCCCCACCAAGTTTCTTCCCTGTCTTCAGTTACACTTTTCTTTCACTTGTTTTTTTTTTTTTTTT
>VZTR01002066.1:21924-188360 GCA_013400775.1 Chaetops frenatus
ATTATTTTATCTCTCTTCTAAAATTCTGCTTACTTTTTTTTTGTGCTTATTTACACCCTCCCAAGGTCTTTGAGATTTGTAGAAAAGGTTCTTTCCTATACCTTTCCATCTATTCTAAAAGTTTTCAGCTTAATTGCAGATAGTGCCCTGCTCCTCTTTCCCTTTCTGTTCACACAGGGCCTGTGTGGTCTGGAAGCTTTATTGGAGTTCATTTACTGCAGGACAAGAAATGTCTCACTTCCCGAGTTGCCAGTGGGAGATGTCAGCTTGTTCCTCCACAGGCCAGATCTTAACATTTCTGCAGTGCCTTTTTCAGACTTGAGTCTCTCTTGAGTACTTCCAGTTCTCCCAGTACTCTGGAGATTTGGGATAAACACCCCTGGCTGTCCTTTATCCTTGGCTTCTGCCCAACAGGATGCCCAGCTCCATAGGTGCTTTGGATCTGCATTTTCCTTTTCATGGACTCCCCATCCCCAGAGGTAGCACTTAGTGCTCTGGGCTGGGTATCTAACATAAAATTCCCTTCTTTCAGTTTCAACACAGAAGTTTCCAGAAGAAAGTTTATCTTTCTATTTATTGATGTTATAATTTAGCATTTACTTGCTTAAGCTTCTGTTTGTTTTTCTTTACTAATTATGAGCTTCTGTTGATGTTTCTATTCTGATACCAGAAGGAAGCACAACAACAGAAAGTGTGGTTGGAAAAACTTGTAGTTGAAAGTCGAGAATTGAACATGAAAATGTCTTCATTCTCTTTTCCCAGTACAAATTCAGGCACAGACACGATGCAGTTTTCTTAAAATGCTGGCAAATGCTGGAGATGGGCTCTACTCAGACCTTTTCCTCCAGAGCATGAAATCACAAATGGGAAATGATGAGTGTCCTGTCTCTCTGGAGCCTGCATCCCTTTGGAAATGTTACTCTCTGCAGCTGTTGAAATGACTTGTCATAACCAGACAACTACTTTGCTGCTTCTGTTAGGTCTGAAGTAATTTAAAAATACTCTTTGACATGTTTTCTGGTATTTTGCCTCAAAACAGTGGAAGTGTTACCATTTCTTTTTGGAAACAGTCCAACAGATCCATTTAAAAGAAATACATATTTGATTCCGTTTCTTTAAAGGAACAGAACGTTCTCTCTAATATCTGAAATAGTTGTGCTTGTCCCTGTATTTAAACAGACTTTTCAGAGACACAGAGCTTTCAAACCAAGGCCAGCAGTGTAGAAGCAATTAAAGCTACCCCTGGTGGGTCTGGAGGCAGTGTGGGCAGGGAGATGGCTTGAATTCCCAAGTCCCTAAATCCGAAGTAAAAATGGCCAGTTTTCCTTCTGGTAATCTGCAGCGGTGCTTTCCAGTCTTGTTCCTTCTGGCTGGAGTCTCCTCTCAGTGAAAAGTAACACCAGTTTGGGGTTTGTTTCAGCAGTTTCCTGTAATAACTTTTTTTTTTTTAGTTCTCAGTGTGGGTGTTACAGATTTTCAGGCCTGATCCGACAGCTCAGTTCAGTGGTAGTTGCACATAGTGCAGCTATTTTGCAAAGGGTAACATTGCATTTTATTTCCCCTGGTGCTTCTGGCCCTGCTTGGCCATCCTGGTCATCTCTACCATCTCCCAGCCTATTTCCTTTGGAGTGCCTAAACTGGGATGAGCACTCTGGATGCAGTCTGGATGCATCCTTACAGTCACAGCAGCTTCTTCTGGTGCTTCCTGATGGTGTGACCAGCCATGGCTTGGTGCTGGATCCAGACATAAGGAGGATGGGGAGATGTGAAATGCAGGAATTGCTTTTGCCAAGCATGATTTGTTATCCAAAGGGAAGGGTTCTGATAAGCACTTCTCTGATGTCCTTCGTGTATCTGAGTGCTTTTGGCTTTATGACTTTAATTATTATCTGAGCCTGTTCATTCTTAGGGGAGGAAGAGACCTTCTCTGTATTGGGTCGGTTCCTAGTGTTTGTTTGGAAGTAGAAGTGAATGGTTACTCACTGGAGTAAATCCCAGGACTGAGCTTTGAGCCAGAGCTCTGCTCATTGCTTTCCTCAGCTGAGGAGCAGAAATGTGTCCCTGATGTGTGAAAACCAGCAAATGGGGTTAATATCTGTGAGTTTTGGTTCCTGATTTGCCTGGGACATGATATACGTCCATCACTTGGAGCAGGCTGTGGCTCCTACTGAGGATTCCAGCTGTGTTCTCCTGTGGTCAGCAAAGGGGGAGTGAGGATTCCAGCTGTACTCCCTGTGGTCAGCAAAGGGAGAGTGAGGATTCCAGCTGTATTCCCTGTGGTCAGCAAAAGTGGGGAGCAGCCTGTGAAACCACGTGACAGGTTGGGGTCACCTGTGGTGGCCTCCCCTGGCTGGTGCCATTTGGGTGCTACCAAGCACTGACCTTTCTCCTTGTGGGGAATAGGTTTTGCTGCTACAAGCAACTTGAGACACTTGAGTGCCTTTTTTGGACTTCGTTGTTTTCAGTGGTTTTTGGAGAGCACATGCCCAGGCTGCCAAGTGGGCTTGAACAGAAAAGTGACCCTTTTCAGGAGCCTGCTGCTCTTGGTGGGCAGTTCTCTCATTGTGGTCTTCTCTTCAGAAGTTGCCAGTATTCAGAAGTCAGTAATTGACTTGATCACCGATCTCTGTGAGCAAGACGAGGAGGAAGTGGTGATGAGTGCCTCTGAGATACCTCACTAAGCTGCTGCTGCTGCAGGAGGGAGGTGTGATCGCAGAAAGAGTCATGGGAGCTTAGAGACCCAGTCCTTACTCCTTTGGATGCCTTGCTGGCCTGCCTTTTGTTAGTGTTTCCTGTTCCATGCAGAGATCCCAGTCCATCCTCCATACTGGGCAGGACATGTCCCTGTGGAGGCAGGTTCTCCATTTTTACGTGGTGAATTCGTGGATCACCACAAGGTACTGGACCGCCCCTCAGCAAACCCAGTGCCCGTTGCTCAGAGCTCAACAGTGAGTGCAATGTCAGACGTTGTGTACCTCAGAAAGCTTCACACAGTCCCACTAAGCCTGAGGGATTTCATAAGTGGTGGGCAGGAGCTGTAATTGCTGATGGCTCTTCCTAAGTGTCTGCAGAAGGGATGCTGGTAGCCACAGCCTCGTGTTGATGCTTTCTCAGCCTCTTTTGGAAGAGAGGGTTATTTTCTCTCTCCGATCCTGCTACACTGGAAAGAAATGTGTTAGGAAATGTGCCTTGCTCCCTGCCTGCCTTCTGGCAGTGCCATGCTTGTGCTGGGAGGGCTGGAGGAGGGAAATCTGCTTGAGGAGAGGAGGAGATGCAAGGCAGTCTGTTCTGGGTGTGTGTGACAGTCCTCTTCCTTGCAGGTGTTGTCTCTTTCCCACAGAGGAGTCTTCTAGGAAACAGAAATGTGTAATCAAGTATTTCCCAGCAAGGTTGAACACGTTTGTGCAGTGTCTTTGCACTGCAGACTCGTCATCAGACCCTGCTGGCAGGAGGGTGGGTCCCTTGCTGGGGAATTCAGCAGCTGTGTGAGTACCAGGGTTAATGGTTTTGCTGATAGTGATGGTGCCACTCTGAGTCACCATCAAAAGGACACTTATCCTTCCCATGTGACACACTCCTGAGTGCTTAGCACGCTGCCGAGTCCCAGCTTTCCCTAAGCCTCCGTGATCTGCATCTGATGACTTGTTTTGTAGGCCTTCAAGACTGACATTTAAGAGTCCTCACATGGGCGTTTGGTTTCTTGTGATCCTTTGAAATGGTGGGAGAATCCAAATACATCAAGGGAGGCATCAGAGTCAAGTGTAGCACAGCTGGCTACAGCCGCAGCAGGGGATTGAGCAAATTGTACCAATCCCTACCTCGCAGGGCTGGAGGAAGTGGGACAGCAAAGAAGCAACTATAAACTGAGCTTTTCACTCCCCTGTGTAATATCTCTGTGGCAAAATGGTCCTGTTTGCAAAGCCACACTGCAGAAAGGCTTGGCTTTGTGGTGCAGGGTGATCTCCCATTGCTCCCAAGTAGATTTGGGATTCCTGATAAGTTTGAAGTGACGTTGTTGCCCTCGAGGAGCAGTGCTGTAACTGATTTCTGTCTTGTCCTGCAGTACCTGTGAAATTCTATTTCAGCTTTGCGGACTCCAGAGTTACCTTCCCAAAGCCCTTCAGACTGCGGATCAGACCCCAGGAAGCAGAGCTGGGACTCTGGGACTGTCCCTGTGCCCAGAAGTGAGGGCCAGCAGCTTTCCTTCCTCAGTGCCATCCTTGCCCAGGCCCTGGGGAGGGGATGGTGCTGGCACTGCTACGGGCACAACTTGGTTTGCCCTATGCCACAACTCTGCCACTTTTCTCTCACACCAGAAGCTGTGCTGTGACATCAGGCACTGATGTGGTATGGATTGAAAATAATCTTCCAAACCCAGGAACATGGGGCAACTGTTCCTGCTGTTCTCAAATCCTGTTCTGTAGAGTCTTACACTGAGGTGCTGTTTGTATTCATCAGCTGGGAAGTTGTATAGAGAGAAGTGGTGCCGACCTTCCAGGTCAGGAACGTTTACCATCCATTATATAAATGATGTGAAATCTAAATTAGGCAATTGCACATGCCTTTGAATAGCTAGATAAAATCAGCACTCCAGTGCAGAGTGTCTGCCTAACCCCAGGCAAGGCTGCGTGGATATTTAAAAAAATTATTGGAGTATTTTTTTACATCTTGTATTACTGAAGGTTTTTTCCTTTCAGCTGCAGTTAGGCTGCAGCCTTGGTGGAGATAAGGTTTTCTGCAGGTTCTGGGTTGCTTGGATATCAGCAGTTCCAAACTCACACTGAAGCTGTGCATAAACAAAAGCTTGTGTTTCAGACAATTAGTGAGTGATTAGAATTTCCTGAGGAGTTGTGAAGATTGATACACTTTCATGAGCTGCCAAGTCTGGAATAAACTGCTATACACCTCTGGAGGAAATAACTGAACTTAGAACAGGACAGGATTCTTCCTTGGAGTAGCTCACTGGTTCTAGGCTGCATTTTTATTGCATTTTCATTGTGGTGGCTTCTTTTTTTGTATTTGTTTTGTGTGCAAATACCTTCTTTTTTGCCAAAGAGAAATAATTGAGGGTTACTGCAGGTTTAGTATTTCAGACTCTTCGGTGGCTTTGAGTAACCTTTGTGGAACTTTTACTGTAAAAGTTTATATAGAGGCCTGTTCAAAACCTGCCTAAAGTTTTGCAGTGTCTGAGTCCCTTGGGTGTCCCCTGCCTCTCACAGCTCTTCAAACCCCTGGTGCTGAGAGTTGTGCTTTGGGCTTGCGCTTTGAGGTAGCTCCCTTTGGTTTGATATGGAAACAGCAGAAGAGATCTGAACCTAAATTCCCTCTGGGAAATGAGGAATAACCTTTGAAGCATTTTAACTTTGCACCAGGCAGCCAAGTTGCAGATGTGTAGTTAATCTTAACAGAGGCTAATTTATTTTTGATTAATTTTTACTGATCTAATTACTAGCTTAGCCTGAAATTTGCTTCCCAGATGTTACTTATCCTACCTTTAATCTGGAATACTGTTAACACTTATTGATTGTGTGGGGCAGAGTGGTGTCTTTGCCTTGTTTACCCATGAATGTGGCACAGAGAAAAATGTCCAGCTTCTGGAGCTTTTGGAATTTGAATTTGCCTTGCCGTGGAGTGGGGGTGTCCATACAGCCCCTGGGATTTTGGCAAGGATGCTCTATGGGAATGGCAGAGCTTGGAGGAGGTGCTGTGGCAGGCTCTGGGCTGTGGAAGAGCGGTGCTGATGAATATTTTTGATGTTGGAGGGATCCATCAGCTGCCTCTGGAGTGCCTTGGCTGTTCCTGGAGCCCTGGAATTCAGCTGCTGCTCTGTGCTCAACCCTTGGTCAGATGTCCTAATCTGAGCAGTCAGCACTGAAATGCAACTTTAAGTAGTTTGTTTTCCTTTTACAAGTCCTATGAATTATGAGATGAGTGGATCTGAAGCGGTCTCTGCATCTGCTCTAAAAGGAAGAAAAGCGATGATAATCTCGAGCCAGTGTTTTCCCTTCAAGTTTTCTTTTTTGGAGCTTTTTTAATACAGGAAATAAAAGCAAAGGGGCTCTTTACTAGGCATTGAGACAGTTTCTAAGGTAGTAAATACTACTTAATGTTTTCATTATAACAAAAAAAATCCTGGAAGCTTGACATACCTAATCCTCCTAACTGCCTAACAAAATCCAGTTATTTAGGGTAGATTTTGGTACAGTTGTAGGTGCAGATGTTCTGAACAGGTATGAAACATGGTGTAGTCAAAGTTTTAAAAACTTAAGCTCTGCTTTTCCTTCAGAACCTTCAGTGAGTCCACTGTGTAATTAACATGGTTTGAAGTTTGCCGAGTCTTAAAAGTACAGAGGAAAAACTGTTCTGCTTTGGGATGGATTAAGATTAAAAGTGCAGATTCTACCTAAATTTTATTTTATGTTTATGTGGAAAACAGATGAACCTTTAGTGTAAAACTATTACTAATAATTATAGCTGAGAACTTGTATTAACTTCTCTTAATTTAAAAAGATCAATTGAAAAAAACAAATCAATACCTTGTTCCTGACATGTGTACCTTCCTGCAGCCCGTTTGTCAGGGCAGTTTCTGGTTTAAACATTTTGCTGTTAAAAAAACTTGTTCACAGGCAGAAAGGATTTCTCTTTTGAGGTATTTAGCCTCTAGAATAGTGCAAGTTAATTGAGAGATGTTTTAGGCAAGTGACTGCAGCTGTTAGCTGTGATATCAGTCATAGGCTTGATGCTTTGATACACAATTTGAGTGTGGAGATTTTGCTGCTCTGGCAGGAATGTGTATTGGAATTTCTGCACACATCAGTGTCTGCCAAGGAAGGCTGAGTGACCGGACAGTGAAAGGCATGAACTGAGACACCTGAAAAACAAACACCACTCGTAGGCTGAAGGTGGAGTTAAAGCTCCTCTTGGGCTGGCCAGGGGCTGCAGAGTGCAGGGGTGGGAAAACGAAGCCAATTTTCATCTGAGTGAGCCTCAGGTGAGGCTTTGCAGGGAGCTTTGCTGGCTCTTCTTATTGCTGGCTGCTCTTGCACAAGCTGGTAGATGATGATAATGATAACGATGATTTTATCTTATTTATTATTTTTATTTTATTATTTTATTGGTTGAAGATTTCCCCCTGGCAGCTCAAGCTGAGCATGTGGGCACCTTAATGTAGCCCCCAACTCTGATCTGGCTGAAGTGCCCACTGCTTTTGCCATTTTTCCTGGTCCTGCATCGGTGGTGCTCTCTGTCTGAGGGCCAGGTGCACAGAGTGGTTTCTGTGTATTTGGGCTCTGGTTTTCCACCCAGCACAAGGATTTGCACCATGTGTGAGTTTTGCAGGCAGTGCTTTAGTGCTGGAGTGATGCAGGGATGAGTCATCAAATTGCTACAATTACACAATTCCCTGCTCATTGTCCTTGTAAATACAACGTGTTTTTATAGGATGGGTATAGGCAGGTTAGGGTTACTGACTCTGCTCCAGACACTCAGAACATTAAATGAGAGTTTAGAGTGTCTTTGAAACAGTACCACAAGGAAGGTGTTAATGTGATCCTGCAGTACCTGTTGAGGTAAAGCTGCCCTTAAGAACTAACCAGTTACTGCATATTTAAAACCCAGCAAAACCAAACAACCCCCCACTGGATGTCTCCTGGGATTGCAGTAATTAAGTTATTTTTCTGTTGACATCAGCTTGCTGCGTGGAAATGGAGGTATGCTGGAAAATAGCTCTGAACTTGGACAGGAGTGCAATTGTTTTGTTTCTTATGACAACCTAAATTGAACTAACAGTCAGTGAATATTTTTGATGTGAATCTTTGTGAGAACGTGTAATACGCTATTTCAGAAGTTCTAAAAGCCCCAGAGTGATTTCTGTAACGATTCTCCATCAGCTGTAGTCCTTCACAGGCTGGGTAAGGATTGAATTCCTGCTCTACCAGGCAGGCTCAGGCTGCAGTTTGGGCACACAGCTGCCTGGTAAAAGGATGTGCCATCACCAAAGGCTAAGTGGTGCAATTGGAGTCCTGGCTTAGTGTTTCATGGAATTGGATCAGAAAAGTAATCCGGAGCTGCTGAGCATTTTCAGGTGTAATTTCAGTTTAAAAACAAGTTATGTAGTGTGACTCTGGGCACACTGACCTGATTTCTGAGGCCCACCAAGGTGATCAGAGGGATGGAGCACCTCTCTCATGCGGAAAGGCTGAAGAGATTGGGATTGTTCAGCCTGGAGAAGGGAAGGCTCCAAGGAGATCTGATTGTGGCCTTCCAGGAGCTGAAGGGGGAACCCACAACAAACACAGAGGGAGACAATTTGCAAAGCCCTGGAGTGATGGACAAGGGGGAATGGCTTCTCACTGCCAGGGAAGGGGTAGGGGGGATATTGGGAAGGAATTGTTCCCTGGGAGGATGGTGAGGCCCTGGCCCAGAGAAGCTGTGGCTGCCCCTGGATCCCTGGCAGTGTCCAAGGCCAAGCTGGATTGAGCTTGGAGCAGCCTGGGACAGTGGAAGGTGTCCCTGCCATGGCAGGAGGTGCAACAAGATGAGTTTTAAGGTCCTTTCCAACCTAAACCGTTCTGGGATTCTCTGATTAGTTCCGTATGAAGTCAGACATACTGAATACTCAGACATACACAGTTATATATCTATATCCATTTCATTTATATCTCTCTCTCTATATATATATCTAAAAGATCAGTAAATTAATTTGTAAGGAGTTTAAGGTGAGGACTGATACTCTTCAAACAAAATGGTGGTACTACTTGCCAGTCATCAAAGCATTGGTGATTAGGCAGAGTGACCTGTTTAGTAACTACTTGTAGTCTTTGGAACCTGCAAAAATAACTGTTCTGGAACATTTAGGTGAGGAATGGCTTGAGATTTTCCTTCTTTGAGGAGAGACAGGAGGTAGGAATTTTAGCTATGGCCAAAACCTCCTGTAAAATAAGCCCTTGAGAGGTGTCAAACTGGGTATGGATGAGCATTAGGAGTCTTTTAAAAACTTCCCATCTATAACTTGTGGCCAAACTTCAGAGTTTGTATGTAGCAGCTTGAAACACAAACTGGGGAGCTGTGGTGCTGAATTCAGCATGTGTTCCTCTAAACTTTTTGGTGGGTAGTCAGAGGCCAAATAAAAATTGATGCCCTATTTTTGGTATGATGTTTTTTTTCTAATTTTGCCTTCAGCTGTTGGCTGTTGGTAGACCCTTTAAGTATTTTAAGTATATTTTTGTTTGAACTTCCAGCAATAGCTGCACTAAAATAAAACCTGGCAACTGGGAGAGCTGCGAGCTAGGTAAGAATTGAAGCATGTTCAGCTTAATTTGTGCAGATCCCCAGTGCTTACATAAATAGTTTAATTTAAGCTGAAACAAGCAGTTACTAATACAGACATGGCCATGATCAGCAGAGTGAACTTTTATGTTTGGTTGACAACCAGCTGTTCCTGGGGACCAAGGAGGCCAATGGCACCTGGGAGGCATTCCCAGCAGGACAGGGGGTGATCCTGCCCCTCTGCCCAGCCCTGGGGGCACCTCTGGAGTGCTGTGTCCAGCTCTGGATCCTCAGCACAGCAGGGACAGGGAGCTCCTGGAGCTGAGGAAGGGCCTGGAGCATCTCTGTGCCCAGGAAAGGCTGAGGGAGCTGGGGCTGCTCAGCCTCGAGAGGAGCCCCAGCTGAGAGGGACCCTCAGCCCTGGGTGTCCCTGNCTGAGCCCAGGAATGGCCCCTGCACAGGAGGCAGAACTTCTGCCCTGGGCAGTGCCCAGCCCTGCAGGGATTGTGCAGAGAGGCTGTGGAGTGTCCCTCCCTGGGGATATTGCAGATATTCCTGTGCCCTGTGCTCGGGGATGGCCCTGCTGGAGCAGGGGGGTGGCACCAGGTGAGCCTCTGTGGGTTCTTCCAGCCTGGGATTCTGGGAATCATCCTGGAATTCATGCAGAATCTGAGGTTGGAAGGGGTCCGTAAGGATCATCCAGTCCAGCTCCCTGCTCCTCACAGGACTGCTGAAAACTAAACCTTAACCTGATGAACCTCAGAGTTTTGCTTTTCCAAGTGCCTTATAGTGGCTGTGGACAGTGGATTGAATTTGTCTAATATCAGCTATTTTCAGGAACTCTCTATTTGGAAAATCATGTGACTGTGGGCTCTATTTTATGCTTTTCTCAAGGGAATTAGTATTTATTTTTGTGTTAAGCTGTGATGGGATTATCTCATTATATTAAAAGTACATAATTAATGGAAAAATATTGCAACGAATCATTTTCTGTAGGCAATGGAGTGATGTTAAACCTGTAGCTTAAGATGTGCTGGTGCTGCCTCTGTGAACCCAACATCTTTAGTGACCAGATTTGTATTACTGTCCACACCTTTGAATGCTTTCACATGAGCTTTGATGCCATTGTTCCATCCATAGGCCATGGCTGTGCTTCCAAAGAAATGTTTTGTGGTGATGAATTTGCAGTGAGTGGGACAAGCACCCTTTGTCAGTTCCTGACCTGGCATTTGGGAGCACTGCAGGACTTTTGCATTTCTTCACAGACAGATCTTGAAGAGGGTGAAAAGGAAGGGGTTTGGTCCTTGCTGTGGGAGGGGTTGATTCCCATCTTTTGCAGTCTAGGTTAGGAGTTCTCCAAATTAATTTCATATTTGTGCTATAGGATATTTTTACTAAGAATCTCTCCGTAGTTAAAAGAGGAAAATCCCCTCTTATCCTTGATCAAGTATCAAACATTGTTTAACAGGTTCCTAGTTTAGCAAATGCTGCCCATTTCTCCCCAAGGAGAGGCTCACATTCATTTGGAAATGCTTTGAAGCATTTGGCAGTTTCTGGCTCTATTAAAAGAAGGAAGCCATGAGGGGCATGTGCTCATCACTTTTAGCTGGTGCAGATGGCTGCCCAGCTTCCTCCCTTGCTGCTGGCTCCAGCTGTCCCAGAGCGTGGTGGATTCCTCATTTTGCCTGGGAAATGTGTGCTGGGACCTGCAGCAGACCCTGTGTGGCAGAGCTGGGTTCAGGAGGGATTGAAGCTCCAGCTCCCTGAGCTCAACCTGCAGAGTTTGACTCCAAGGTATCCAAGTATGTTTTAGTTATTTTGTATTGGTTCTTCAGCTTCTTCAAAGTCAGATGTGGTGTGTTAAAGGACATCAGAGCCTGTTTAGCTGAATTGTTTTAATTGGTTTTGCTCATTTTGTAACTTGAACTGAAATTTCCTCGTGGTTTTTTCCAGCGAGTGGGAATCTTGTGAAAAGTTAGACTGTTGAAAACTTAGCTTGGTCTTTAACCAAGATGGGAATTACTGGTGTGGTCTCAAGGGTAGTGGGACATAGATAGAGGTTCTTGTTTTCTATCCCTCTCCCTTTCATTAAAGCTAAAATATAATACTCTTCTGTTTTTTTAAGGATCCACAGCTGTTGCCTTGTTTTGTCCTTCCATCCTTTATATCCTGTGAATCCCTCATTTGTCAAGAGAAGCTTTGTCATTGAAGACACTTAGCAGTGTTGAGTGCCTTGCTTGGTGCTGAAACTTGAGTGTCCTGCCCCAGTTCCCAGGATTTCCTGCTATCACTCCCAGAATTGCTCTCCTGATACTGGAGCTCAAAGTGGGTTAAGAACAAAGCTGCACTGGGCTGTTCCCCTGCCCAGGCAATTAAATGACTCAAGGCACTCCCAGCTCCTGGTGCAAACCTAGGCTAAGAGCGGCCTGCTGGAAATCTGGAGCAGCTTGTCCAGGTTTGATGGATTCCTGCTGGAAAAAGATGCAGTTTTTCCTGCAGCTGCTGAGGGAGGGGAGCCTTGCAGTGCCAGGAAAAACACTCTCACAACCTCACATCCATTGAACTGCTGTGCTTGAGGCATCAGTTACTACCTGGTATCCAAGGATCTTCATTGAAACACTGATTTATGGAGTTTTAGAATACCTACAATTTCTTTGCCTTTGGGGATCGTTCATAGTTGTTTCTATTTTGGAAGTTTTTCATAAAATCCAAAGGGAATTCGTTTGATGTAATTAGGCTTGTCAGAACCTCTTTCTCTCCAAGTAACTTGTGGACCTGTTTTTGGCATGGTTATCTGCACCCCATATGAATCCCAGAAACTTGAGGTATTGTGGAGCAGAAAGACTAAAGAAAGCCTGAAGTTTCTGCGGGATAAAGCAAGGAATGTGGGATGCAAATCTCCAGGAAATGAGCTTTTAAACTTGCCCAGCTTGTGGAGCAATGTGTGAATTTCACTGCCATTTCTGGTTACAGTCAGTGGAAGGAAATAGAGTCTGAGGCTTTGCTCAGTGTAACTCGATTCAGTTGGGATTTAACAACTGTAAGGCAGCAACAAAACATCCCAGCTTGCACCCATTGTTATCTCTTGGCTGTCACTGACGTTCCCAGTAGGGATGGAGAGCACTTACTCCAGGCTGACTAATTAAGGAATGACAGCTGGTTGGAAATAATCATTCTACTTTTTCAAGAGCTGTGAGCAACTTCACAAGAATCTCTGGAAAAAATGAATGTAAAAACAAGATGAATTGACAATATTTAGAAGCTCTGCTCGTGCTGTGAGAAGCTGCAAGGCTCCTGTGGGGGTCGAAATCACTTTTGGGGAATGTCTGCAAGGTCAGCTGGGCCTTGCTGGGATCACTGGGATGAGCTGTCACTGCGTCCATCAGGCCTCAGAGCTGCTCAGCAGCAGAGCTGAAGGGAATTGTGGTGAATTCTGTGGTGATGCCACTTCAACGCACTTGGGAAACCGGCTTTAAGTGGAGGTGGGTGGGGTGAACAAGAAATGCACTGAGGGAAGGAAAGATTTGGACCTGGAGATGCCTATCTGTGTTCTTGCACAAGGGCTGGAGCCCAGGACCCAGGGCTGGTGACACCAACTGCTAGGAATTCTGAAATCCTCCTTCTGCCAAGTGCTGGCAATGGACAGGACAGATCAGAGTCGTCTAATTGCTTCTTCCAGACAACAGGGCAGGATCCACCCATCATCTCCAGGTCTCCAATTAGTAGGCTGAAGTGCTGGGGAGGGAGATTGGAGTCTGAATTGGGGTGTGTGTGATGGGCAGAATGACCCCAAAATGAAGTGTTTTGAGAGAGAAGCAGAGCAAGTTTGTTAGGAAGAGGAGATATAATAGGGAAAACAAAATACATATTTGGGAGCAGAAAGGGAAAGGATGAATGATTTGAAAGCTCTAAAATACAGTAAGAAAGTGTGGAATGAGGCAGGATAGGAAAAGAACACAAGAAGCTGTAGTAGTAGATACCATTAATTTAATGCAGCTGCCAACGTCCTGGTGAAGTATCTGAATATAGTGTTCATTTCCAGCCTAAAAATCAGTTTGCATTATCTGCCCCCACAGCCATGGCTCAGATGATGACAGGACATGGGAATGTCTCTGGAGAGCAGTGCAGTTTGGAGTCCCCATCCCTGCAGGTGTCCAAGGAAGGCCTGGAGGTGGCACTCAGTGCTCTGGGCTGGGGACAAGGTAGGGAGCAGGCACAGGTTGGACTCGATGGTCCTTGAGGTCTTTTCCAGCTTTAATGATTCTATGATCCTGTGACATTCCAAGGCTGTAGCCTCTCCCCAAAGCCTGCTGCCCAGTTTTCTTTCCCTGGGCAGCAGTGGAGCCACAGTAGAATTGAGCGGGGGCACAGCACAGCAGGAGCTCACTCTGCAATCTGCTGGTGTGGAAATGTGATGGGTTTGGTGGTATTTGTGTCCCTGCACTCTGTGTCACAGTGCTGCTGTGCTGTAGTTTTATCGGATGTTTCCAGAATGACATCAGGTTTAGGAGGCAGCTCTTAGTCTCCATCCCTGGAAGAGCTGGCAAAGATCTCTGAGATATTTTTTGATAAAGGGAGAAATACATTAGCAGAGTCTCACCGTGCTCTGTTGAAGGAAAGTTAGGGGGGATAAATGGATAAAGTGTGGGATTTCTGCTGAATTTGCTGACCCAAGCCACTTGTGTTTGATATTCTCAGTGTTCCTTGCTTGTAGCTCTCACGATCCATGGGTTTATTTAGCCTTCAGCTGCCAAAGGAGATGAGATGTTCCTTACTCATTTAAGGACACACTAATTGGATGCACCGTTACCCACATATAATCATTCTAATGAGTATTTTTACATATTCATATTGAAATAAAGTAAAATCAAAGAAACCCTACATAGTTCCCTGATGGCTTGTTTACTTTCCAGCATGGGGTAACTGGTGTGGGCTGGCTGGGTCCCAGTCAGTGAGGGGCTGCTGTGTTCCCTCCTGGGGTAGAGCACCCCTTGCATGGTTTGCACCCCAGCGAGAGGGGCTGGTTGGGAATTGTGGGTAACTGGATGGCCCTCTAGAGATCATGACTTCAAAAACCATGGAAGGTGTGGTTGTCTGTTCTGTGTATGTCCAGAAACACTAAAATCCATGTTTTTGTGGAGTCACCCCAAACATCTCCTGCCTTTATCCCTTTCTGGATTCCCTCCCAGCCACCTCCTGGGCTTGTACATGTCATTGTCACATGTGTCATAACCAGGGAGTTGAGTCTTTCCATCATCTGTGGTCGTAGGTTTTGTCCTGTGATCCAAAGTCCATGTGCCACATGTTTTTCCACACCTTCAGGGAGGGTTCAGGGTAAGCTTGAGCCAGGGCAGTTGGGCAGAGGAGGAGGGGTTGCTACAGATCGGATACTGTTAATTTTCCAGGTTTCTGGGTTTGTGCAGCACATCCTTGTGGAAGAAAAAGGAGGAGATGAATGCTTTTGAGATGGAGTTGTGTTTTTAGTGGGGGTGGATGTAGTTTCTAAGGAGTTACCCACAATCCAAGATGGCAGGAGTAAGGGAGTTGTGTGACTTACTCCATTGTGTATTTTACCTGAGCCCCTTGTTCCTGTTTCTGCTGAGACAGGAGGGGAGAAGGCTGAAATAAATACAGAGGGTGTTTTTGAACAATCAGTTTGTCCTGCTAACCCTCTGCCGGTCCCCTGGGCATGGGGATGAGGAGGGAAGGCTGAGGGAAGGAAGCAGGAGCTGCTTGGGAATGAGGGAGCTGGCAGCAGGGAGGAGATGGGGGCTGTGATGTGGGGAGAGCACTGCAATTAAGGCAGGGGTGACTGCCAAGGGTTGTAGACACAGCCTGGGCAGTTCTACAGAGAATCTCTGCAGAGATGTTCTACAGAGAATGATCCCTATTCCTACAGCTGGGGAAAAAGCATATTCTGTTGCATGGAAGTACTGTATAGTGATTTTTATTTTTTCTTTGCCTAGCTGTATGCAATTTAACTTTGGCAGAAAGTACTGGTTGAATACATTGACAGGTTTAATTGCTTTGGCTTGAGTAGGATGAAAGTGAATTTATTTCCCAGTGAGAAAAGCGTTGAAAGGCTGCATGAAAACCTGTCAAAGGAAATTGAGCGGGGTTGGGGAGTTATCTTTACAGTAAATGGAATTGATAAACATGTCAGTTAAAAGGGGAGTTTATTTATAATACTCAGGTTTTGTGGCCAGAAGTCTTTGAGAATTCCGCTCACTGGGAAAATGAATTTTATCTGTTCAATTGATTTGCTTTTTCGTAATGTTTGTAGAGCAAGAATTGTCACGGAGTAAAAAGCTGAAGTAATACTTGTTCTTTTTTTCCAGAACACATCAGTAATGGAGGATCAGAATGAAGATGAGTCTCCAAAGAAAAATACCCTGTGGCAGGTAGGACTAACGTGGATGTAGGAGGAGAGGTGCCAGGATTTTGTATGTTCCTGCTTTTGAGAAATGTCCAAATTTCAGGTCTGCATAATCATCTTTGAACACAGTTGGCTGTATCCTAAAATTAGCTCAACCTTCGAGTGAAGGATGGTGCCAGTGGATAATCCTTGAGAAATTACCAGTTCTGCTCAGATTTTGTGGTTTGTGCTGACCTTGGAAGAACAATGCTGCGCCAAAGCATCCTTGGGAATAAAGTTCATTTATATTTCTGAGCACGTAACTGTTGTTTAAAAAAACAAGTTCAACATGGCAAGGACTTGCAACCCATTTGCTTTGAAGAAGTCTGGAGTATTTCAGAGGTGCCAGTTGCTCCCCAGCAGCTCCTTGGCTCCTGAGGGGCTCAGAGGAGCTGGCATCACTGAAGCTGTCGTCACTAATTAGCAGTGACTCCTGCCGGGGTGTTCTAGGCCATCCTGATGTGGAGCTCCTAGGATTTTAATGAGGTGTTCATGTGGATGTCCCAAACATTGACAGGAGCTGTTTTGCCAAAACAAACTGAGCCCTTGATTCTCAGTTTTCATTTATGAACAACCAGTGCAACACTGGCATTAGAGTCCCAAATTCTTGTGTTAATTAGAGCATTTATATCCAACTTTATCTGTTATTTTAACTGCCAGAACCTGAGCAAAACATTTGTGGAGACAAACTGCAATGTGCCCAGAAACCACTGCTTAGAGCTGGGAAATGTAGTTCTAAAAACAGTTAAGTTCCTTGCAGTTTAAATGGTAAGAGGTGTAAGGGAAGAACTGAAGACTTTCAGTGTATAAAGTAGTTTAAGAGCAAAGTCTATGAAAGACTTTGAAAAGTCTTTGAAATTCATCTGATGTAGCTCATATATTGAAGAATGTGTTTTAAAATTTAGTTTTGCTTATTTCTTTGCATTTTCTTACGTGTTCTTCCTTGAGAGAGTTTTTATTAAGCTGTTTCCATAGTTTATATGTAAATACCAATATTTAAATATATACTAACATATAAAAAATGTTCCTTTTCCAACCCAGATAAGTAATGGAACTTCATCTGTGATTGTCTCAAGAAAAAGACCATCGGAAGGAAACTACGAAAAGGAAAAAGACTTGTGTATAAAATACTTTGACCAGTGGTCTGAATCAGATCAAGTGGAATTTGTGGAACACCTCATTTCCCGAATGTGTCACTATCAGCATGGACATATTAACTCCTACCTGAAGCCCATGTTACAGCGGGACTTCATCACTGCACTGCCAGGTAAATCCAGCACGGAGCAGGGGTCTGCTCAGGGCTCTGGGGTGTGCAGCTCCTTGGGAACATCCTCCCCATTTCCATGGTCCCTTATAGATCCAGTACTGCTTCCTGCTAGAGAAGGGAGCAGTGTGGCTGAATCCCTTCTGTGATTAATTCAATTGGCCACTGGATGCCAGTGTTGTTCCACGTTAAAATAGTTGGACTGGTGCATCCCAAAGAATTTGTACTGGAATTGGAACTGAGTTGTCACAAAAGCTGTGTGTCTGCAAGCTGTGGTCTGAACTCCTTTTTCACACAAATCCCTTAGGTACAGAAAATACTGCTGCAGAGCTGTTCTTAGTTTAGGAAGTCTTACACTTTAATGTCATGCTGAGTTTCTGCTTAGATGAGTGCATCTAGTTTGTCTACTCCTGTTGCTGACCTAAGAGCAGAAATACTTGTGGATTTTTATTGTGTTGTCCAGCCCTGATTCCTCCTTTCAGTTACTCACAACCTCTTCTGACACCCACAAGTGTCAGCCTGTGTGATATGTTCAGATAGGAAATCTGTTTTTGCACTTGCTCTGTGCATTTTTTCACAAAAATGCAGAGCAGCAATGAGTGGATCTCTAGAATCTCCTAGGGTATAACCTGCTGGTAAGTTGTATTTATTTTTCCATTAATTTTTGGAAGAAATTGTATCTCTGGATTTGTGCTGCTGGGGACAGGGATTCGTTTGATTCTTGGAAAGGGAAATGCATGGACACTGTTTGCAGAGTGGGAAATCAGCCTGCCTAAGTGCTCAGTGTGTTTTGCATGCCACTGGCAGCCCAGTGGCACAGCCTCACCCTGCAGTTTGTGAGCAGCCTGTGGGGTTATCCCAGGAATGCCAGGACAGCACTGAACACTGAGGGTGGAAGAGGAGGAGAAGCAAAGCCTAAAAGCTAAATCCTAAAAATCCAAATCAGCTGCTCCTCCTAGGACTGACTCTCCAGACCTTTCATGTGCAAATCCGATCTTCAGTTATAATTTTGTTTTGTTTGCTTTTATACCTCAGGTCCAATACAGAGTTATACAGATCTTTCATGTTAAAAATTTCTGCTTAAGAAAATTTTGGGAGCTTTATAAGATGACACTTGTTTACACCGCATTTGTATATATCAAAATACATCTTTAAAACTTCTGTTGCTTTTTTTTCCAATGTAAATACTGGGAATTGGTCCCATATTCAGCCTTTCTTGAAAGTGCTGTGGTGTGAGAAGAACATCTGTCTAAATTTATCCAGGAACTTAATCCCAGCTGATTGAAATCAATCCTGTGTTGGACTGCAGTCACACTAAAGGATAACAGTGGAGTGCCACTCTCAGACACATGGAGGGATTTTTGGGGTCATCCTGTGCAGGGCCAGGAGGTGAAATTGATGATCCTTGTGGGTCCTTTCCAACTCAGGATATTTCACAATGCCTTTTTAAAAGATACTTCGCTTGTCTTAAAGAAGTCAAATTTTTTTGTTTTAAACAGACGTAGTTTTTGCTCCCTGCTTTCCTGACCAACTTTACACCTGTGAGAATGTAGGAAAAATGGAAGAAGAGTTGATGGAATCTGACTTCCCTTTGTTTTCAGTGACAGAGTGGGAACTGTGGTGTGTTCTCTGATCTGCGTGACTGTTCTGTATCTAACGTTGGTTACATTTAGAGAGTTGACATCCCACATTTGGGTTTCATTTTCATACAAAGTGATACTTATACACAGACTTTTGAAATCTCTGTGAGTTTTAATTGTTTGAATTTGTTATTGAAATTCAAGCAAACCTTCAGCTGCTCCCTCTAATCAACAACAAGTCTTTTTCACCACTTTCTAGAAAACTGCAAAGACTCTTGTAGAGACATAAGGGATGGGTGTCATGTTTTCCTTTGGAAAGTCTACCAATAAATGTTAAATTCATTTTACTTCAGAAAGTGAATAGGTTTTAGTACCTATTTTAGAGACTTGCAAAAACGAATCACTGTGTTTTCATGCAAAATAGGAATATGCAGCTATTTCAGGCCTTAATGTGTCTTAATCTTAGTCCTGCATTTGTCTGACATCAAATCTATTCTTGAGATTTTTACTGCTAGCAGGAGTGCACAGATTTAAAAGTGGCTACATTCAAAAGAGATGTCAACTAAAACAGTTGCCCTAATTAACACAATTAACACAATTACACCTAACTAACCTAATTAACACAAGGAACAGGTCCACTAGACTTATGTTACAGTTCTCTAAATTGTGTAGAATAAATCAATAAATGAGTAAGGCTTACATGTATTGGTTTCTGCTTTCTGCTGCTGTTCATTTTTATGAAGACTGTGTGAAATTCAGTGTGCAGTGGAGCACTGTATGAACACTTTCTTCAGGCTTTAAAAAAATAACGGTAGTTCCTTTGATTTGTCAGGACTGTTTGAAGCCTGAAGTGGGCTATCATGAGATAAAGTGGAAAATTGAAAAGGTTGTCATCTCCTGGTTTGGAAGGGTTTTTTTCATCCTTGGCCAAGGGGTGTATGTTACTTACTAAAATGAAGTTATTCAACGTCTCAGGTTCAGGGGAGTTTTGTGGAAAGCAAAATTACAGGTCCTTTGAAATAAGGAACAGACTTAGCAGTGAATTCTTCACAGGGAAGAATTTCTCTCCAATATCCCGTCTATCCCTGCCCTCTGGCAGTGAAACCATTCCCCCTTGTCCTGGCTCTCGAATTCCTGAGGCAGAGGAACTTTCTAGTAGCCCTTTCAGACACTGGCAGGGACTCTGAGGTCTCCATACACCCTTGTCTTCTCCAGGCTGGACATTCGCAGCTCTCCCAGCCTGGCTCCACAGGGGATCTGCTCCAGTCCCTGTAGCAACTCCATGGCCTCCTCTGCACTTGCTGCAGCAGTTCCATGTCCTTGTGTTGGGGACAGCAGAGCTGTGATCCCTGCTGCACGTGGGATCTCAGGAGAGCAGAGTGCAGGGGACAGTCCTCTCCCTGGGCCTGGCCATGCTGCTTTTGCTGCTCTGTTGTGCTGATTCTCCCTCCAGGGTAGAAGGAAGCTCCCACAGGCAGGAAACACATAAAACCTTGGAGATATTTTGGTGTCTCTGAGTGCACTCACACCTGTAACTGGTGCCTCTCCCAGTGACAATGTTCTCATGTTGCTGCAGTGCCCTGAAGCTCTGGATTCTCAGTGTGTCTTGCAAGGCTGCTTTGGTTGTTTCTGTGCACTGACTGTTGCCTCCATTTCTTTGTAGAGCAAGGCTTAGATCACATAGCAGAAAACATCCTTTCCTATCTCGATGCCAGATCCCTGTGTGCAGCAGAGCTGGTGTGTAAGGAGTGGCAGAGAGTCATCTCGGAGGGGATGCTCTGGAAGAAGCTCATTGAGAGAATGGTACGCACAGACCCGCTCTGGAAGGGGCTCTCGGAGAGGAGGGGTTGGTAAGTACCTGAACTCACCCCCTGCTGCAGTGTCCTCCTCTACAAATCCCCACAGAACCAGCTCTGCCCAAAAAGAAGGGTATTGCTGAGCTCTGCTGGGACTGGAGGCCAAAGCTGTCCGCTCCCCATTCTGCTCTGGCTTTGTCCCTGTCCTTTTGTCCTCCCATGTCTGTCACCATTTTTTCTTGCTTGAGTCTGTGCAAATTTGGAACTTCTGTTTTGCAGGGAGAGCTAACAATTGAGAGCTAACAGGTCTTAACAGTGACAGCACATTTGCAGGGCTTTTTTTCAAGTGAAGTGTTTCCAGCTGAACTTTGTTTATTTATTTGAGTGTGGGGGTTTTTTTTTGTGGATTTGTTTGGTGTTTTGTTGTTGTTGTTGTTTTTGGTGTTTCTGTTTTTGTGGGGGGGTTTTTTGTGGATTTTTGGGGGGGAGGTTGGTTTTTTTTTGGTTTTGTTTGTTTGTTTGTTTGTTTATTTTGCTTAAAATGTAAAATAGCAGCTTGGGCTGCAGAAGCCTCTCAAAGAGAAACCCTTGCTGCTTGTAGCAATGGAGTTTTCCTGTCCTTTCCAAGTTTCTGGAGAGCTGTTCTGCCTCAGAAACCTGTTTCCCTGTGCTCTCTAGTGGTGTGCCTAAGCAAAGACATGGACAGAGCAAGTGGATGGCACCCTGCTACTGCCTGGAAACCTTGTGGAGCAGGGTATCAGAACTGGAAAACACTTGTTGTCTTTTTAACCTTGGATGTTTTAAATATTTGTCAAATTGCAAAGTCACAAGGGTTGTAATAGTGATACTAAAAATTCTTCCAAGCATTTTTGAGAATATGTGCTGAGGGTTTGTTCTGGGCAGGCTTTACATTCCTGTGAAGTTTGGATTCTTTGTGGTACATAGAAAACTCTGTTTCTTCTTCTTTCTAGGGATCAGTACCTGTTTAAAAACAGACCAACAGATGGGCCCCCCAATTCGTTTTACAGGTCATTATACCCAAAGATAATCCAGGATATAGAGGTAGGTGTTCTGATGTGTCCTGTGTGCAGGACAGATAATGGTGCTGGTTTTGGGGTTCCAGAGGTGGTGAATGTTGGAACAGTGAATCTGTGCCACTACTGCTTTTGGGATGATGTAAAAATCACTCTCAGCAGCTCCCTGCCACAGCAGGTGCATTGGTTTAGGTGTCAACACCATCCTTTTTGCATTTAAAGAGTCTTAGAACTCCTGTGCATTTTAATAAAATAGCAGGTTTAGGACACACTTCTGCAAGATTATTCCATGTATTGCTGAATGTTCAGTATATTGGTCACAGTTACTTAGAAGATGATCTGAGGTTGATACTTTAAAGACCAGTTATTTAAAATATAGCTTATTACTTCTAAAGCAGTGACTGACTGCTGCAAATAGAGCTTTGGTCCCTAGGGGACAATAGGGGAAAATAGGGGATTTTTCTTCTCTGCACTGGTTTGATGGGATCAATAATCAATCCTATGATGATGAACTCACAGGGACATCAGTGGTAAAGAAGCTTCAATACAAAATTTTGTTTATCTTGTTCTGAGATTTACAGATCTAGGCTTTCTTGGTGGTTTTGAAATATTTCTGATAAGTCAGGATCATCCCAGTGTTCTGCCAGCAGGAAAAAATGTGTCTTGCTCTGTTTGCTGTACCCACCACAAGGCTCTGAAGTTACACCATAGACTGTCATGGATTTATTTCAGGATGGGAAATTATTGGTCTGAAATTCATTAGTGGTGAAATGTGTTTTGGTGTTGAAGACAGATGTGAACTAATGGAATCAGTCTGTGGAATGGCAAATGGCAATTTGTGCTGCTTGGCACTCAGGAAAAAAAATGATCCCAAACTCTGAACCCAGCTGTAAAGTGGTTCTGCTGGAAGCCATAATGTGCTTTCCAAATACCTTTTTATAAACCTTGCTACATCATTTATAGGCATTTAAAGATAAAGAGCTGAGCATGAAATACACCCTAGGCAAAATATGAGCAAACTTGATATTTACCTGTGAGCTGAATGATCCACTTTATTATTGGAGGGGAGATGTATTTCCCCTGTAGGGAATGGCAGTGATACAGCAATGATAAGAAGCCTGTGGGATTAAGAGCTTTTAGTGTGATATTTTCTTGTTTTCTGCACAATATGGCCTAGTTCTGTAAAGAAAATGGGCAAAAAGCAGCATGAAAACCTTTGCATAGAAGACTAAAACAGTTTGGCATTACTGTAACTCACACTTATATTATTTTTCTGCCACTCACTTGTGGAAGTAGAACATTTGTGTAGGCATTGTTGTTACTAGAGATGGAAGGAGTCCTTGAAGGTATTCTGAAGGCTTTTGAATTATCCCAATCTGCTCTTTAATGCTTTGATTCTTCAGTTGCTGTAGATTTGCTTTGCAATGCATAGAAAGAAAGCTCCTGAATTGAATACTTCTTGCTAGGATGAAGCAAGTAGGAAAAACCCAAATTCCTTGTGTTTCTCTCATCCCCAATATCAATAAATAAATATATATCAATAAATATTAAAAAATCACCAGTCTTTGAATAGAGTGGGAAAAGAGTAGGATTTAAAAATGTATAGTAGTAATGAGTGTGTTTCTGCCACAGCAGATTTTCCCCTGCTTACCTATTCCCTCCAAGCCCTCTGAAATATTGTTGTTTGCCAGGCTTCCAACCTGGAGAGGGCTTGGTGTTTGTGCTAATAGTCAAGGACCCAATAATTCTTCCACTTCCAAAAGTCTATTAGAATTTTTTTAATAAATCAGCCTTTAAAGTACTTATCACAAATTGCTTCTCTAAAGGGCTGTCAAAAGAAGCTTTTAACACTGTTTAAAATGTAGAGAATGAGTACCAAGAACAACCAAATGTAGCTTTAAGATTAACTTTTTCCTCCTCTTTGTGTTTTTAAGCCAAAGTTGCTCTTCCACAGTTTTGTACTTTCCCCATGCTTCCATGTTTCACAGCAATGTGAAGAAGCTCTTAAATAAGACTTTCATCTTAGCTATGATGAAGAATTTTTTGTCTCTGAATACAAAAGTGCTTTTTCTTCAAATATTTATTTGCCTGGATCTTTAATAAGGTCTTCCTGTTTCTGTCAGAGGGTCAGAGTTTAGGGAGCCATAATAGCATTTCTAGATTTATATACCTGTTGTTAAGAACAAATCCAAAGGATGTGATTTTTTTAATACTGTAAAATATATTTGATGTAGCACAAAAGTCTTGTAATTTGGTATTTTACCAATTTACATAGATTGACTAAATTCTGTTAGATTGTTTCCAAGGGTGAGAGTTAGGAATTTACTGTAGCTGGTGCTAAATTGGGTTGTGGGCAGAGGTAAGCTCAAACCAGAATGTCCTTTGTGACTGTCAGAACTTGAAAAATAATCCCAAACCTGAATTAACAATTGGAAGGAAAAATGAGGGATGATAAATTGCAAATTTGAATTCTTTCCCTTGGGCTCTTATTTCTGGGTCAAAAGTTCATGCAGCCACAAAGTGGTGGGAGCTGAAAGTAACCCAGGCAGGGGTTTGGGAGAGGAAGCTTCCCCTGCCTCTCCAGAAATGTGGTGGTGCCAGTGTCTGTTTACTTCATTTTAGAAACATAATGTCACTTCTGAAGTCATTAGATTTGAAAATAAGAGGACATTTAGAGATCTGAAACCAAATTATTGGAAAGAGATGGTTACTCCGCACCTCCACTGTGAAGCCAAATATTTAATTAGGTTTAATTTTGCAAGAGGTGGTCCAGTCCCTCCAAATGTCTCCAAGTCACATGTTGAACTGCCAAGATTCTTTAGGAGCTTTGTTAAAGGGAAAACGGTTTTGGATTTGGGGGTTTATCCTAGAAAACTGGACTTGGTGTGAGGCCTTGTTTGTGGAGAGCCCCTGGTTGGAGCGGGGTGTCCTGTGTGGGGTTGGCTGTTCCAGTGGGGCACTGTCCTTGGGCACAGTGCCAGGCTGGGAAGTTGCGTTCTGCTGATTCCAGAAGCCCAAGTCCCTGGACTTTTTCCATATTATTTGTGGAGCTTGGCCAACTATTGTGTTGTCCCCTCAGGATTAGCACAATTATCTATTTCTGGTGCTGAGTTGAGAAGGCTTTATTTCATAGATGTTCTCCTTATCTTGAGGCACATGGTGAGTGCCCTCAGCTCATTTCCATGGAGACTTGGGTCCTCCTCATTAGGATGAGAATTAAAATGTGTTTCTTCCGAAGACTTTAGGAAAATGTGGTGCCAGGCCATCAGATAGACACTCTGCGTTCTTCCGGTTTCTGAAAAAGTTCAGGTTTTAGGACTGGAACCGAAATTGTAAAGCCTTGGGACAAATTGTAAAGGGGAAAAAGTCAGTTCTTGCCCTCAGTTCCTGCCAGCTTTGGGAGATGGTTGATTATGAAAATTGCAGGGTATAATTTCTGAGGGAAATGGGTTTGTTTAGTACTGCTCTAATTATGGTGCTGGAAAAATTTTACATGCCTGTGTGGGGAGAATCTGGTCAGCATTATATGCCTAGAAATTTTTTCAGCCAGCCTTTGAAATCTCTATTCTGCAGGCACTTTCCAAAAAACATTTCTTAAAAATGAAGCTGGCCAAGGAAAGGGGAGGCTTTGGAGCAGGAGGGACCAAGTTCTTGTGGTGCATGGCACAGATTTCAGATTTTCTCTTCTCTGAGCAGGGCAGAACGCCCCTTGCAGCTGCCCCGGCCTCTGGGTGGGGCCCTGGCTTGGTTCCTTTGCCCCTCCTGCTTTTTAACAGAAATGGGCTGGAGAGCAGCCCTGGAAAGGGACCCGGGGGTCTTTGCTTATCAAACTCTCTTACCTTCATCATAAATGAATTATTAAGCCCTCTCTACCCTGGTGACTTAAGTTCATTTACTTGTGCCTTCCCTCTGGCATGATCAGGAGGTATTTTCCTTTTTCCCTTTGAAGAAAGCAGGAGAAGAACAAAGGATTGGATTTTCATGGCTTAATGCGTCAGGAGAAATCCCTACGTACGTAACAAATGTCAATGTTCCTTCTGCTTTTTCCTGCCCCACTTATCCTGCAGGAGAATTGTGTATTCAGAGGGAACAGGAACTCCTTGGTTTATGGGATTAAGATAAACCCACTTACTCTGCAATAACATTCACAAGGATAAAAATGCAATTGTTAGCCAAGGAGCTGAACACAGTATACATTATCCAATGGGGAAAAAATCCCTGTTCCTAGTAGATTATCCTTAACACTTCCAATGTATAGTTAATGTTCCAGATGTTAATGTGGATGAATTGCATTTTTTTTCACTGTGCATCTTTGCACCAGTGAATATTTTCTGGCATGATCAAGGTTTGGCTACACCTCTACATCTTGGACTATTTTCTGTTTGTACTTTTCTCACTAAATGCCTTTTTTTCTTTCAATCCATTTGTGCACCACTTTAGCTGCCAAATGGCTCTCCTGCTGTGGCAAGTGCTTGATCTTTATCCCTTGTATGTCCAAATTTTGTTGCTTGTGAAGCATTTGTGAGCTCCTCGCTGCTGTTGCTCTGGTGAGCTTTTAGGAGAGTGTGAGAAACTGTGGGTGTGAGCTCAGGAGACTGTGCTGCTTTTAACTGGGAAACCCGAGTTCACAGGCAGAGAAGACTTTTGAGGGCGTCTGTAGAAAATACGGTAGTGGGTGTTTGATATCTTGGTGGTGGTTTGGAACCATAAATATGCAAATAAACTGTGGGGTTTTTCAGCCCTGACTCCCTGATGCTTGTGAGAGGCCATAAGCTCAGTGATTTCCTCCCCCCTAATACCTGCTGTCCTCCTTGCTGGGTAGATCCAGTCATGATATCTCCTGGCAGAGGGTGCAGGTGAAGACTTTCACTCCCTGCACCATGGAGCAACAACCAGAAATTCCCTACAGCAGAAGCTTTCATGTGGTTGCCATTTCTGCATTAACTGTGTTCCTCTCGGAAGGTCCTCCAGTTGCCCACCCACTCAGTCTGTTCAGTCATCCCAAATGTTATTTCTCTGGATGTGCACATCTGGTTTCACTCTGCTGCCCAGGGAAGTGCTGCTGTACATTCTGTGTGTCGTGGCTGCTTTCCCAGCATCCCAAGAATTAAGGCAGCGTGAGGGGATTTTACTAGTACTCCAAAAACAGGCACTGTTTTCCCACAGTAGCCACACCACATAATGGCTGCATGGAATGACATCTCCCAGAATGAAAATGTGCACCTGTATATGCCTTACTGCCCTCACAGAGACATACAAGAGTTCAGTTTCCTTTATCTGAAGCCAGCATTTTTTTATGGGGAGCAGCTGAAGTAGCTTCCTATAGGGAACCTGTGAGAATTGAGCCAGCTCATGTACCGAGTGCTTGGTGAGCAAACTTGACTGCATGCTGCTCTGTTTGGGAAGCTGTGACCAGCAGCATTTCTGGTTTGTGGGGTTCCCAGTGTATTCTGGGGCTGCTGGAAGTGGCTGTCACAGGAAGCTGAAGTGTGGAAGTGCTCACGGGGTCTTTCAGCACTCACAGCTCCTGGCATGTGCTTGGTGCAAGCTTAGTGCAGACCTGTCCCAGAACAGGGCTTTGGGGAACCTCTTCCTTGTGACTATTCAGAACTGAATATCTGAACATAAATAGTTTCTAAAACTATTTAAATTGGCCGACTGGGATCTCTGATGCTTTATCTCCTATGTCTCCAGTGTTACAATTGTATATTTAAATCTGCTGCCTTCAGATCTATAAATACATGGGTTCCTGCTGTTAATGCCTGTGATCCTCTCCTGTTTTTGAGGAGCAGAGGACTTGATGAGCTGCAGTTCTGCCTTCCCAGCCCAGATGAGATAAAGCTTGGGAATTGCCTGTCCTTCCCCCTTGAGCCCTGCATTCCATGCTGGGCAGGGAGGGTGATGAGCTGGGCTGTTGCCTCCAAGGCTGACCCAGAGCAGTAGCAGGTTTGAGCCCAGTGCCTAGTGTGACAATCGCCAGGGCACTGGCAGGCCAGGAAAGCTGATCCCAAACTGACACCCTCCCTATCCCAATTTGATTGTCTTTCCCACCAAACTGGGAGGGAATGAGTGACCTGTCAGCTGCTCCTCTAGAAGGATCTCTTCGTATTTGTGATTTAGACAAATTCCTGAGCCACATCAGGTTTGTGTTAGGACTGGGTATAATTCTCTCCAAATTGCATAATGGGAGACAATTGGAGGAGCAAACACATGGAAAACAAAGTGGAAAGTCAGTTTTCCCTTGAAGCAGACATCTTTTCCTGGAATTGGGATGTCACAGTCACACTCCACTTCTGTCTTTAGTAAGGGTTCAGTCAGTTTTAGTCATGGAGGAGCTGCAGAGGTGCCTGCTACTGCTTTGGAAGTTAGGATTATATAATAAATACACTATTCCAAACAAACTGCCAGTCTGTCAGCTTCTCCCCAGGTTTCCATGCAGTATTTGGGGAGAATCCCAGGGAAATAGTGAAACAGATGGACCGTTCTGGTGAAAGTATCCCAGCCTGCCCACGTGTTGGCCTGGAGTTCATTCTCTTATGGTTGTGTTAGGATCTTGCCGTCCAAAACCCCACATTTATTTGAATCCAGCATCCGTTTTCCAACAAGGAATAAAGCTCATTAAGACCTGAAAATCATGCTGGTTCTACTGTGAAATAGTTCGCAGCTTTTTAAGGTGTGTCAGGTCTCTTTCCTTAAAAATACCTCTCAGAATGAAAATGTTGCTAATAACCCACAGATGTTAAGCAGGGGGAGGAAAACAAGTTCCTGTTGAGCTTTATTTTTATCAGGAGGGTTTCATATCTCAGAACCACTCTCCGAGGTGTGTAACTACAATAAATGGTTGCTATGGCTGAGTAGGGGAAGGGAAGGCCCAGGAAATCCCTTCACTCATGTATTGGACCAGACATGGCACCAAATCAGCTCCTCATCTCATTTTTGAAGCTTTTGTTAGTTGGTCACATAAGTATGGGGGGAACCAAAGGATTCTGGAATGGATCTCTGTAATGGCTCCTTGGGAAATTCTCATTAAGGTTGGTTGACCATGATTTCCTCCATGAATACAGCTTTTTTCATAACAAATTACAGAAGTGCTAATTGTAATTCATTATGGTTTGTATGTATTTATTGGGAGCAGGAGAAGAATTTGTTTGATATCCTTCAGATTCAAGGACGATGTGTGTAAAAGTGGGAAGCTGGGGGAGGTGCGGGACAGTCCTGCTTGCAGCCTCAGGCCCAACTCCTGTTTTTGCCCTCTGGTCAGACTATAGAATCCAACTGGAGGTGTGGGAGGCACAACTTGCAAAGGATCCAGTGCCGCTCTGAGAACAGCAAAGGGGTCTACTGTTTACAGTATGATGATGAGAAAATCATCAGTGGCCTACGAGATAACTCCATTAAGGTGAGCACTTCCCTTTGTCCTTTTCCTAGGGGTGAGTGGGGTTCTGCCCTGGGAAGCTACTCTTGAGGTCTCTTCATGGGACAGTGTCTGTGTGTGGTTGGTGAGGGTGGGATGGCTGAGCCTGGCAAAGTTCTCACCTGCACTCTGCTCTGGAAGCTTGGGGCACTGCCAGGGATCATCTCCACTGACTGCACAGATGTGGCAGGCATCACCTCCATTGGTTAGAAAGATGTACCAGAGATCACCTCCACTGACTGCAAAGATGTGAAATCACTGTTCCCCCAGGAGGGGGGAGCTCTCTGTGTGCCACTGGCCTTGGCTGTGGCTGTTTCATTGCCAGGGCTTGGCTTCCATGCTCATCCTCCCTGGCACTTCCTTTGGCCAGACAGGATTTGATCTCCTTGTGAGGGTTGGTTATTTCACTGTTCTCTCAGAAACTTAGATCAAAACTTCTTTAAGCTAAAGAGAAAGACAAGGCCCACTGATGAGACAGACTCACCCCTCATGGAGTCTGGTTTTCTTCCTTTCTTTGCAGCTGTGACAATGTTCAAGTCTTGGATCCATGTTTGTGATGTTGATAAAACCATTTACCCTTCTTGTTTCCAACAGATTTGGGACAAAACAAGCTTGGAATGTTTGAAAGTATTAACGGGACATACTGGCTCAGTTCTTTGTCTGCAATATGATGAAAGAGTTATTGTAACTGGATCTTCAGATTCTACAGTGAGGTGAGTGTTAAAGTTCTTGCACAAAAATAATTTGAGTATCAGGGCTGGGAATATTTTCAATTGTCTCTAAATATCAGAAAAAATCCCCAAGATTAATGTCATATTTGTATTCCAGAAGCAAGATACTCATGCTTGGCAAAGCATCATATTAAATAAATTTTTTTTCCAAATCTATTTTGTTCTTTTAGCATTAGAAATTTTAAAGGAATATGACCTGAGGGATTCAAGGCATGTCCTGAAGTTTTGGAGTGGCTGATGGCCAACTATACAATAATTTCTTCAGTTAGGGTTTCTTGTCCTGCCCTCTGACATGTTGTACTTGTGACTGTTACTGAGAGAGTGTTCAGTACACGTGGAACAATGCCTGACTGCAGTTTTGCTGGCACTGAGGACACTTCCAGCACCATCTTTCTGCCTTCCCTGAGCCCTGACAGGGCTCAGCCAGCCAGAGCTCTCCCTTGGAGGCTGGGGCAGGCATGTGCACACTCACACCCTGCAGAGCCCTCAGCCTCTCCCTTGGGATAACCCCGTTCTCTCCCGCAGAGTCTGGGATGTAAATACAGGGGAAGTTCTGAACACGCTGATCCACCACAATGAGGCCGTGCTCCATCTGAGGTTCAGCAATGGCCTGATGGTGACGTGCTCCAAGGACAGGTCCATCGCCGTGTGGGACATGGCCTCCCCCACGGACATCACCCTGCGCCGTGTCCTGGTGGGGCACCGGGCTGCTGTCAACGTGGTGGACTTCGATGACAAGTACATCGTGTCAGCCTCGGGGGACAGGACCATCAAGGTAAGTGCAGAGCTCTGCTCCAGGGCTGTGTGGGTCCTGAGGAAAGCCCTGGAGCAGCTGAGGGGTTCTGGCCCCATGCATTTCTGGGGTCTCTTAGGGAGCAGCGTCCTCTCGCTGGCTCTTGGTGGCTTTGGGCACACAGCTGCACTGGAATATTTTCATGGCTTCTGATGTACAACTACAAAAAAGCAAAGCCCATTTGCTGTTTGAACTCTTAGTGTTGAGATCGGTTGCTTTGTTAAATGTGGCACATCCTGTGCCTTTCTCCAGTGGTATTTTTAATTTCACTTGACAGTTCTGTCCAGACATGACATTCTGCAGCAGTGCCTTTCCTCACCACGCCTTCCCAGCAGCTCAGCCAGGCTGCGCCATGTTTGAAGGAGGCTGGATTTGAAGGCTGTTACATACCAGAAGATTTGAGTTACCCAGAGTGCACTAATATAATAAAGGCATTTCCACCCTGCCCTCTCTGAACTAGAGCTGCCTTAGCCTGAGCCAAGAAGTTCTTGGCAGTTCCACGTCCAAATCTCTTCCAGAGGTCCTGCTGCACTCCGTGTGTGAAAATGAGCCACTTGATACTCTGCATTACAACTTCAATTACAGTTCATTAAAAATGGGCAAAGTTGATTGAATCCTTTAATGTTAAGACCAAGCCTAAAGGCCACGCTTGGTCCTTCTCTTACTAAGAGCTTCCTAGTAATTTCTTTGGTAAAAAAGTGTGAGGGTTTTGTGTTTGATAACTCTGGTTTTAAAAATTATTTTTAACTTACGAAGTGTAATCAAATTTTTGAAATCATTTGGGGCAGTCTCTGCCATCTGAAAATATTTTAGATAAAACCCTCAGCTCTCCTCAGTGCCATAGCAGTGCCTGTGGCTCTGTCCCTGCTGAGTCCCCACTGGTGCCCAGGCCCTGCTCTTTGTCTCTGAAGATGCACTGTGGGTTTTCTCTCCTCTGTCCAGCAGAGCTCAGCCTCAGGCCTCTGTGTCTGTGAGTTCCTAGTGATTCTCATGCAGTGCAGAAGCCTTGTTTGGTGCAGCTCTCAGGGAGTTTGTCCCTTGTCCCCAGGTGTGGAGCACCAGCACGTGCGAGTTTGTGCGGACCCTGAACGGGCACAAGCGCGGCATCGCCTGCTTGCAGTACCGGGACCGCCTTGTTGTCAGTGGCTCCTCAGACAACACCATCAGGTGGGTGCCACAAGCTGCTGGCTGTGTGTAGAAGGGGCCTTCTGTCCTGAAAACAAGATTTCCCTGAGCTCTGATGCTGCAAAACTTCCTTGGCATGGCTGCCTTTGGAGCAGATGGTTTGTGAATGGGGCTCACCTCAGTGTGGGAGTAAACATTTCACAGCCCCGTGAAAGAGTGGGACATTGGTTTCAAAGTGACAATCTCTCATCTGCTGCTGTGTCACCTTGTCTGCTGCTGGGAGAGACGGGAAAGACATTGCTCCCTGGTTTTCTTATTTCCTGAACCTTTAACCAACGGTTGACAGAATTTAAAACTGTGTTAGAATTTCCCCACAATAACACATATCTGAGCTTTACTTGAATGTGATTTTAAATTACTATATTAATTTTGGTATATGTACTGCAGCTGCTCTGAATGACACCTTTTTAAGCAAATGAAATGCCTCCCACAGCAAAGCAGGCAGGACATACTTAATCCTGGGTGTGGGAATCAGCCTTTCTCATGTGTTCTCCCCAGGCTCTGGGACATTGAATGTGGTGCCTGTTTAAGAGTATTAGAAGGCCACGAAGAGCTGGTTCGGTGCATCAGGTTCGACAACAAGAGGATTGTTAGTGGAGCCTATGATGGGTAGGTTTGAAAGCAGTTTCCAGAATTTTGCCTTTCTCTTGTGGGGCTCTCGGGAGTCTTCAGACCATTTCTGTGGGGCTGAGGGCAGGACCTCCCTCCATGAGCACCTCTGGCTTGCTCAGTGTCTGCAATGCATTGTGGATTCATGGCAGTTACATCCATATCCAATTTCTCAATTTCTTCCTCTGCCTGGAGAGTTACTGAAAACAATTCTGGAATTGGGTTTGTCTGAGCCTTTTATTTGGGGTCAGTGTCTGCCTGTGGGATTGGTGGGCCCAGCTTCATTCCCACATTCCAGAGGAGTTTGTGTGTGTATTGGCAGCTTGTCTGTCACAGCCATCACAGCTGCTATAAAAAAAAAATACAAAACTACCTGTCTGTTACAAGCTTGAGCATTGGTATTTCTCACAATGTGCTTGATCCTTCGGAAGTAGCTGTAGGGAAAACCTGGCAAGCTTTCCAGGGCTTTCAGTGTTATTTTCTATGTTTTCGTAATGATTTTCTTCTCTTACTTTTAGGAAAATTAAAGTTTGGGACTTGCAAGCTGCTCTTGACCCTCGTGCCCCAGCAAGTACGTTATGCTTGCGTACGTTAGTGGTGAGTAAATATTAATTAATTTGGGGTGGTCTGGGGTGTTTTAGTGCATTATTATGGGATAGGTGGGAATGTCAGGGTGGTTTATGAAGTCTAGAGTGCTTAAGAATGAAGAAACATTTATTGTCGTACCCTGAATGATTTGCATCTGAGCTTAGATGAAAGATCAAGTTTTTCTGATTTGAGATTCTCAGATACTCTTAAAAGAAAAAGAAATCATCATGTTACTGTATCAAATCACTCTGGTTATTGGTGTGCTTCTCTAATTATCACTGTAGGGCTGGTTTTAAATTTCCTCTTATTAAAAAGGGGCAAGAATCTTGTGAGCCTTTCCCAAACTTTTCTGCTAACCCTTCACTTTGAAAGGAAGAGCTGGGAAGGGAGGCTGAGTCCAATAGATTGCCACAGGATCTCCCAGCCCTTCAGAGGACTGTCACATTTAAGGCTTAAGTTATATTTTGTTTTGTAAGGAAGGGTTTGGCTTATGACAGCAGACTTAATTAAAAATAGATGGTGGAGTGAATTCCTTGTTCTTTCCACACAAATGTGTGTGGAATTTTACTTCAGGAGTCAATTTGACAAACTCGTAGCAACTCTGAGTCCTTGACTGTAGGTGATGCATGTGCTTGGCATTCCCAACACCTGGAGAGGTGCTTATGTGGCTGGAAATGCTTCTACTTTCTCTTCAGTAGAGATTTAACTATTACTTAGTTTTAGTGAAAAAAATTGTTTGTTTCTGTGTTCTGTGGGTATCCTGTAGCTCAGATTGGAGCTTGGGATCACTCTGCCAGCTTGGCTTAGTTCTCCAGTAAAGGCAGAGTCCTCACTTCAAATTTAATGAAAATGGATAAGCAGGACTAAGGGGAGACCCCTTTTCTGGGCTTCTTGGGCCACTTTGAGATTTGTTGGAAGAGCTGCTGGAGCACGTACTCCTCTTCTTGTGGCAGTGTTTGAATTCCTGGCTGGTGTGTGAGCCCTGAGGATCCTCTCAGCAGGTTGGAGCTGTGATGAGCTGTGGGTCTGCACAAAAACAGAATCAGCAGAGAATTCTGCAGGAGAAGGAGCCCTGGCAGAGCATCAGTGCCAGCCAGGGGCCAAAATGGCTGCTCCTTGGTGGACAGGCTGCTTCTGTCTGGAACAATCTCAGCCTGTGGCTGGGCTGGCCCCACCGAGGGAGGCTCCCTGTACAGCACTGGATTTGGGGGCTGTGTGTTTTCTGTAAAGAATTCATGTACAAAAGCAGCTTTTCTTAAATCTGTGTGTAATTATGAAGGTTTTTTAGTCAGCACAGCAGAGTTTGAACAGACCTTGTGTGTCCAGATCCCTGTGTGCTACCGGTGCACTGCAGTGCTTCCCTCTTGCCTTGCTGACTGCTTGCCTCTTGCCCACAGGAACATTCAGGACGTGTCTTTAGGCTCCAGTTTGATGAGTTTCAGATCATTAGTAGTTCCCATGACGATACAATTCTGATTTGGGATTTCTTAAATGTGCCACCGAGTGCCCAGAACGAGACCCGCTCTCCATCTAGAACATACACCTACATCTCCAGATAACAGTCTGCACTTTACTGCCCTCAGAAGGTAAGGCTTCCTCTTTTGTTGGGTCTGGGAAATGTCTGAAATGTCCCCTCTGCCTGCAGCTTGGCTTAGTCAAACGAGCTGAGGTTTTCCTTAAGAAAAGAAAGCCTTTTAGTGCCATTCCTTTCCCTATCTAGTCTTTGTGTGGTCATGCTCCAGCATGTCCTGTTGGCTTCCCCCTTGACTAATCCCTCCTGGTTATAATTGGGTGTTGAGGCAGCTTAGAGAGAGCAGTTGTGTTCACAGCATTGCTGGAATTGTGGAGCCATGGTGTATGGCACAGGCATTCCAGCTGTCCCATGAAATGGGAGCTGCTGGCTGTGGGGAGCTGTGGGAGGAGCAGAGCAGGGCCTCTGCAGGGATCTGAGCCTTGGGCAGGAGCAGCAGTTCTGAGAGGAGCACAAGTGGCAGGGGGAGCTCAGAGCTGGCTGAAACAGAGCCCAGGACTCACTGTAGTTTGGTTCCCTTTCCCAGCCACTGCAGTCAAGCTCAAAGCCCTTTGTTGGGAGCGTGGATTCTTCCCCTCTCTGTTGCTGCCAACAACTGCACTTCAGAGTACACCTGTGAGTGCTGGGGCTTGGAAACACAGGCACTGCCCTTCCAAAGCACAGCAGGCTCTGCCAGTGCTTCCAAGGAACTGGAGACACCTCAGTAAGAGGACTTGGAAGTGACATTGCCTCAACAGGAAGGATTTATTTTATTTGAAGTAGATAATGAATACTTTGCTTAAAGACTGTGTGGAAAGCCTTCCTGTAAGAAGGGATTTTCATTATCTGTCTGGATATATTTGTCCCTGCTGTGGCAATGTGTTCTCAGGTTTTTGCACTCCTGCAGGATCTCTGTGTCTGGCTGTGAAATCCCTTCCTTGTGGAGCCACACTTTGAGGTGCTCCTGCTAAAAGATGAGTTTTCTTTCACCTCGGGAAGGGTTGGCTGCCTTCCCTGTTACTGAATTCCTCTTAAAACCACCAGGGCAGTGCCCTCTCTGGATCTGACACTGGGATCTGTTGGCACATTGCTCTGCAGGGAGGGTCTGAGCCAGCAGTTGGCCACTGCCAGGCTGAGCTGCCTCTCAGCATTCCTGTAATCAGGCCCTGGAAAAGAGAAGAGCTCTGATGCTGTGAGCATGAGCCATGTGGAGAATCCCATTTCAACCTTCCCTTCTCACCAGGTTTTAAGAACCCTGCTGCGAGGGCATCTTAGTGAAACTCATGGAGAGTGGCTTGTCCTGCCTGGCGTGGGACAGGGACACCTGGAAAGGCTGCGTTTCATAAACAGACTCCATCTGCCTTCCAGTCCTACATCAGTACTTGCTTCTGTTAACTAAAAGGATAATTTGAAATGGACAAATTCTGTTTTTAAATTACAGATTGGGCAGGGTTCTGTAAAAGCCACGTATAGTATGTCTTAAGCACAAAAGAAACACAGAATCATAGACTATCCTGAGTTCAAGGGACCCACAAGGATCACAAGCCCAGCTCCTGGCCCTGCACAGATACCCCAAAATCCCCCCCTGTGCATCGCTGGGAGCAGTGCCCAAATGCTCCTGGAGCTCTGGCAGAGTTGGGAATGTGACCATTCCCAGGGGAGCCTGGGCAGTGCCCAGTACCCTCTGGGGGGAGAAACTTCTCCAGAAATCCAGCCTGAGCCTGCCCTGGTCCAGCTCCAGCCATTCCCTCGGGTCAGGAAATCAGGAGTTGTATAAAATTCCTGTAAGTTCCTTGAGCAGCACCGTGCTGGTGTCACTTGGCCCCGTGGCACACAGGGCTTTGTGTCTTTGGGGTCTGCCAGGACAGTGGGAGATGTCTTTGCCAGGGGGTTCTGCTTCTCCCACCCTGCACACTTGGCAGTTGTGCACAGTTCAGTCTGCCTGGCCCAGGAGGCACAGCTGTGAGCACACAGCCCCCAGATCCTGGTGTTGGTAATGGCAGTCCCTTAACAGCTATTTCCTCTACTGCAGAGATGCTGTGATGTCACTTTCTGACAGGTTTGTCTGACTTCAGAATCCAAAAACGCTAAATCTACATAAAATTATGGTCAAACAGCTAATATTTCATCATGACATTTAATGAAACAGTTTTATAAGCTTTCCAACGTCTTGTGAGTTTTGAAGCAGCCCTGCACACATTTTTACAGGCTTTGCAATGTGAGGCTCTTCAAAGTGGATCATTTTTGACAGTCCTGGCAGTTGGCTGTGAGAGTTTTATTGCTTTCTATTGAATTCCTGTTGTTCATTGTAACATGATAAAAATTGTTACCATATGATAGTCTAATATCCTGGTATTAAGCATTAGGCCTTGGGCTGAGGGAAGTGCCTAAGGGTATTTTAACCTTTCATGAGAATTTCATATCAGAAGAGGGAAGTTCTGCCTAGTCCATAAAGATGGCTTTGGGAAGTGGCTCAGATTTAATTACACTCAGACCTTATGCTGCCTCCAAGCTGATAACGGAGTCATCAGGCTGGAAATGGGAATATCAAAGTATTTGAGGTTTTTGTCTGTTTTCCTAAAAGCTGCTTGTGTATTCAAGCAGCTGAACTTGCCTCCTGTGCAGAACTCTTCCTCTGCAGTGTGAGGAAGGAAGGACAGTTCCCTGGCAGCTGTAGGTCACTGCTCCAATGAACAACGCTGGAGTTCAGGGGCCTGAGCTGGAGGGTCCCTGGCTGTGCCCACCAGGGCTGGGACTGTGGCTTTGTGAAAGGCAACTACCAGTGGGTCACCAAAGCCATGGGGAGCCTGGCTCTCACTGCAGTGGGGCTCAGAGCCCACCCCAGAGCCCCTGGGACAGCTCCCCTGCAGGAGGGGCTGCACTGGGGAGTTCCTGGCCAGCAGCCCTCAATGTCCTGCACAAGTGTCACCTCCTGCTCGTGCTCTGCCCTTCCCCTCTCAGCTTGGATGCAAAGGATGCTGTGGGCCTGAGCACCTCAGGATGCTGCTTGCTCTGTGCCTCCTCTCAGTTCTCTTGTCTTTTGTCTTTTTCAGGGTTCCACAGTCTTGAACTACTGGATTTTTGGCTACTACATGCCTGAAGATGATCAACAGCTAAAGTCAGAATTGGTTCTAGATGCTGTGTAGATGCAAAGCAGCACAATTCTATATCTAAATTTCTTAATCTTTCCTGCTCTCAGTGGTCGTCTTTGAATTTGCTACAAATTCACTGACTTGGAGTAGATGAATTTCAGAAGCTTATCCTTCCCTGCTGTGAGAAATACAAAGCTTCACATGTAAATTGTCCATAGAAACTGAACTCCGATGGCTTGTTTTTCAGATATAAATCAGAAGTCAAGAAAGGACTTGGCCTAATTTATATTGCTTTGCACTTTTGTCTGACTTCAAAGAAAAAAAACAAAACATTCTCCAATGAAATTTGGGTGCCAAACACATGCCCAGAATGTACAGAGCTTTGCTTTCCAGTCACCACTGTCCTTTAGGCGTTCCCCATGGCAGGTTCACAGCCCGTTCTGTTCCATAGGTGTACGTTGGACTCTTTAGAAATATTTCTGAGTTGCTCAGTAATATTTTTGGATTACAGTTTACTTGTTTCTGCACCAGTAATTTCTTTTAAATTAAAGATGCCCTGTAATTCAGGCTAGATTATCTGAACTAGTTCTATAGCACTGTCTTTTCCTTTGCCCTGTGCTCTGTAGTCGCCGTCCTGCGCTTCCTGATGTTTGCTGTAGTCCCCCCATCCTTCTCTGTGTGCTTCCCTCATCTCGGATACTGTGTAAGCATGTAGATACCTTGTACATACAGCAGAGCCTCTGGTGCCAGCCTCAGGATGTCCTGACACTACACACTAACACTCAGCGTGGTGGCACTTGGCAGCAGGATGTCCTGACCCCTGGCACTGGTGGTGACATGATTACCTAGACATTGTCTCTGCAAAAGGAGGTTTTCAGTATTCATTAGTTGGGTTTTGGTTTTGGTTTTTGGTTTTTTTTTTTTTTTTTTTTTTTTTTTAATGGGAACTACATATTTTAAAATGTAATTTCTAAACTTTTTAAAAATTAAAAACTGTTTAATTTATGTTCTGTATCTTACATTTTTGTGCCGCGGGATTTGCAGCTGTGTGTCTCTAACAGCAGTGGGGACTCACAGCCCCCACTGATGTCCTCGGTAGCATTAGTTTGGCTGCTGTGGAGAAGATACCATGGGCCAAAGTTCCATTTATTTATGTTTGGTTTGTGACACTTCCTGACGGTGGAGAGGAGCCCCTTCCAGTCACCGCTCTGCTTCCCGTGCCCGTCCCGTGCTGCTGTCCCAGGAGGATCGGCCGCCGTGTCCTGGCTCCTCCGTGCTTTTCTTAGGGAGCCTCCATAGCTGCTGCTTCAGTTCTCACAGTGTCCCCTCTCATCTGTGTGGTCACACAACCCCCCTGCGCTGTCCTGAGGTCAGGAGAAGACGTGGAGTAATGCAAAGTGAATTTTCCATCAGCACCAGCCCCGTGGCTTTTCTGTGCCTGGGTGCGTGGAGTGGGCGTGGCCCCACCTGCCCTGGGGAGGGCCCGGCTGGCTCGGGAGGTGCTGATTTCCTTGTCTGTGTCCCTCGGCGTTGTCCTGTGCTGGCAGCAGCTGTTGCCTCTGTTGGGTTGTTGCCTTTCCCTGTCGCAGTCCTGGGGCCGGGCAGTGCCGAGGGACAGCCGGGGAGCCCATCAGCCCAGCCCCTCCTCCATGGGGGCACTGCAGGGGCTCCCCTCCCCACCCTCCCTGGGAGCCCAGCTCCCCTCCCCGTGTTCCTCCAGCTATTTATTCATCAAGATGAGCGAATGTGATGAAGTCCAGAAGAGCAAACTCGCTCCTGAGCGTCTATGAGGTCACTTTTTGGTAAGCTTGACAGTAGTTCGTGCAAGTGTCTTACTTTACCCTTCTCATCTAATAGCTTTAATATGAAACTGTTTAAAAAAGAGACATCTGTCGCAGCCCTGAAGAAAAAGGTTCTTTCTCTGTGAAGAGCGGAGTCCTTTTTTAAAAAAATGCATGTGTAAGATTTAAATTCCTGTTTTTCCTTGGGAGGTAATGGTATTTGAACATGCAGTCTAAACTTTGTGCTTTGTGTAACATAGCAGTGGACTTTTGTGACTGGCACCCAAGGAACTCGACTCCTGGGATTCATGGTAGTGATCCTGGCTGCACTCTGGACTTTGTTTTGCTAACCATAATTGAGCAACTGTACATTACTGCGATATTAATGTTTCAAAGCACTGGGATAGTCTAATTCTAACTTGTAATTATGTTTGCCAATTATCTGTTTGGAAAGTTGGTGTATGAACAGCTTCTTGAAACTGTTAAATTGTACAGATATCGTTCATGATCTAAAGCTTTGTACTGTGGAATGTGCTTAATAAAAAAAAGTTTAAACCTAATTTGTCACATGAACGAATGAGTGATGTCCCCTCAGCAGAGCTTGGGTGTGAGTTAAGGATGGGTTGGAGCAGCCTGGGCTGGGGAGGTCCCTGCCCAGTAAGTGCCCTTCCAGCCCAACCCCAGTGGAAGGCACAGGACATTTGGAGCCCAAACCTGTGTGTCACAGCCCAGCTCCTGCTCTGGCATGGGGGATGGCAGCTGCTGGTCCAGCCCTCCCCTTCTTGGGGACAAACTGGGAGGAACAGTGGGAACTGAAGCTGAGCTCATTCACTCATCACAGAGGTCTGAACGCCACTGCCTCTGCAGGAACATCACTGGGATTTTTTCTTACTTCACCAAGAATGCAAGTAGCATTTTCAACATATTGCCCATCTTCTGGCTTGTTGAAGTAACCTCCATGCCTTGAGCTGTGCTGAGTCTTCCAGGGTTTGCTCTGACTCAGGAAAAGCTTTGCCTTGGGCATTCCTTAGCTGCTGTGCAGCGACCTGTCCAGGTTTTGGTGGGTGGCAGCGAGAGGCTCTGACCTGAAATGCTTTTGGATGTGCCGTAAACTCTGTCCTAAAAACATGAGCAGTTCTGGCTCAGCACTCACAAATCCAGGCCTCAGCATGTCTCCAGTGCGGATTGCTCCTTGTTCTTGCCCCACTCCTGATTCTGGAGATTGGGAGCAGCTCAAGCTCGGGCTGCTCCTGGAGCAGAGGGAGTCCAATCCTTTCTGGTGCCAGGAGGGCTCTGTGGAAGTGAAGCCTGGCTGAGCTCAGGGCTTCAGATCCATCCCTCTGAAGGCCTTGCTGGGTTACATTATCCAAATGAGCCACAAAAGCTCTGGGATGGATCTGCAGTGTAAACCTTGAGGTCGGGCTTTAACATTCCTCCTTACCTGGGTGGCCTTTGGGGTTGTTCTGTGGGTTTCCCCTTGCAGTTGCAGCCTTTAGTAGTTGGCTGTTAATTCCCACCAGAGAACTTCCCAGAGAAGTCGTGGAGACCCTGCTCCCCTGGGTGCTCCCACCCATCCTGGAGGGATTTGGGGCCCCTTTGAACTCTCCCCTCCCACCAAAGGGTGGAGTGCCCGTGGTGCTGGGCAGTGCCCAGGGAGGGTGGGCAAGGAGGGCAGGGCTGGGCTCCAGGGCACCCACAGGCACTGAGGTCTCACTCAGACCCAGCATCTCCTGCCCAGTCCTTCCCAAACTCCTGGGGCTGCCTGTGGATGGAGTTAGAGCAGCACAATTCCAGAGGGAAAATGCCATACAGCCTGGCCTTGAACACTCCCAGGGATCCAGGGGCAGCCACAGCTTCTCTGGGCACCCTGTGCCAGGGCCTGCCCACCCTCACAGGGAACAATTCCTTCCCAATATTCCATCCATCCCTGCTCCCTGGTAGTTGTTTATCACCCACATACCAGGACCAAACACCACTCTGGGTGGCAGGGGCTCCATGGCAGAGCTCCTCTGTAGAAAGGCTTTTTGTTCTGCATTAAAACTGAGGGCAGGAGATGACAAAAACCAGCCATGATTATCAAAGCCTGTAGGTAACATCCTTTTGGAACACCTCCAGGCACTGAAGCAGGACTGCAGAGAGTCGAGGCCTCTGGTTTCAGCTGAGCTCACCCAGCCTCCCTGGGTGTTTCCATCCTCACTAAACATGTGGCACGTGCCCAGTAAAAGCTGACTAAGATAGTTCACTTTACCCGTAGTAGATTTTTGTTTCGTTTTAGCACTGAGATTATTTTTTAAAAATATTTTAAATAGTAATTTAGCAAATGAAAATCGCAACTGAGCCAAAGAGAGACCCCCAGAATTTTCTTTGTGGTTTGTACATCTCTGCACAGGAGCTGGGTGTATCCAGCCAGGCACCAGAGATGGGCACATTTTGTCTTCCCTTGGGGACGGCCCCGCTGCCTTCCCTGAGCACCAGCAGCGCTGTGGGAGCGGTAATTGGGAACCGTAATAATTGGGAACGGTAATTGGTTACGGCTGCCTCTGGGAAGGCTTGCAGGGACCTCCCTCTCTTCTATCTCGTCTTTCCCACCGTCTGCTCGCGGCAGAGGCCGGGGCAGCCCCGTGGGCCGGATAATTCCCTGGGGCAGAGGAATTCAGGGATGGGCTATGGGATTTCTGCACCGGCACAGTGAAGCTCTGTGCCCGCGGGTGACCCCGATGCTCTCGCAGGTCCCTCTTGTCCCTGATGAGCTCTGCGGGTCCTGCACTCCCACCCTGCAGCTCCTCGGGGCTGGACTGAGTGGAAAAAGGCACCGGGAGTGCTCTGCAGACACCTCGGTGACCCCCAGTGCCGGGGCCAGTCTGGCAGCAGGCAGAAACACCCTGCAGGGACATCCTGAGGGACATCCAGCAGGGACATCCCGCTGGCCCCTTTCCAGCACCCCTGGGCACCCCTGGACCCGGCTGGCTCCCAACCCTGTCTCCAGTCCCAGGAGCTGCCCCAGGAAAGGTCCAAACCCCCAGCATTTGGTTTGGACACCAACCTTTCCCTCCAAACCGGGGTTGCTCGGAGTGAGGAAGAGAGAGGTGCAGGGAGTGGTCGCGGTGGGAAGAAAGTTGCCTCAAACTTTTCCTTTCCCTTGAGTGGGAGAGGAAATCGCTGCGGGTTCCACATACGGAGCCTCGGTTTTAGAGAGGGGGGCACAGATGGGCCAGTGCCTGCTCTGTTCCACCCTTAGTGCTGCCCAGCCTTCATCCCACTGCTCCTCGTCAGGGCACCCATCCCTCTGTGCTCTCTCTCCCTCCCATCGTGGCTCCAGAACACTGGGATGGGCAGCAAAGGGGATGCAGAGATGGGACAGGAAGGGATGAGGGCTGCCACAAGCACAGGTGGCAGGGAAGGAAGGTCTTCCCTCTCCTGATTGCACCAATTTCAGCGTGGCTCTTGCTCAGCACGTCCCGGATGACGAAGGCAGGGGACAGTGAGGGGGACAGCCCGGGCAGGCCGTGGCCCTCCGGCACGCTGAGCCCTCCCCACACCCGGCTGGGATAAGGGGAAGCTGCCCGTGACGGGCCGCTCCCCGAGGCTCCGCCGTCCCTCGAGATCTCTCGGCTGCCAGGACCCAGCCGGGCAGCTCCAGGTGGCCGTGGAGCCTTGGAGGGAGGGGACCCCCTTCCCTCGGGATGGCTCTGCCCCTGCTCCTCCGGGATGTGCCTGGGAAGGGAAGTTCAGCCCCAAAGCCCCGGGAGCTGCTTCCAGAGCCCCGCGGGCACGGGCGATGCTCTGCCCCCTCAGTCACATCTCGGGACACATAATCCCGACTTCACACTTTTCCCAGACAATATCATTCCATATAATCTTAATGATTCCTGCTGCAATAACAAATAGGCAGCCCTGAGAATAACTTCACACTTAATTTCTGGTGCCAAGAATCTCACCACTTGGCCCTTCTCTGGGTGTTTTCCCTCCAATCCATCTGCACAAACAGACGTGGGCCAGTTCTGTGCCTCAGGAATGAGGAGATAAAAAGGCTATAATTTATTTTTCCACCAAAGCTAGAAGTATTTTATAGAATTTGCTAAAGTTTTTGTTTCAGGAAATTTCATCATGTCTCCAGGAAAAAAAAAAAAAAAAAAAAAGCACTTAATTTGCCTCAGATTTTCTAACTCCCTTTCCATTTTTGTAATATGAGGAGGTCTAGGTCATCTCAAGGTCACTGCAGTTAGTGTTGCTTTAGTGCACCTCTGTGGATACCTTGTTTCTGCAGCAGTTTTTCCTTGAAAAACAGCCCCAGCCTGCTGCTGTAACAGCCACTTTTCCTTGGCAACCAGTTGCATTCCTTTAGCATATGGAAATATTTTCTAAAACACATAACATATAGGGCTGCTTGTAGGTGAAATTCTCCAACAGAAATGGAGCAAATGCTTCTAAGCCCCTTGAATGGTGGGGTAAAAAAAGCTTTTAACAGAAAGCTGCCATTTCCCATTATCTATACTGGGACCTTGATGTCAAAATAAAATGCTGGTGGTTATCAAATTAATAAAAATATTTTGCTTGGGAAAAATTTAATTTTACCACCCTCCCAAGGCTTCCTGCTGTATTGACACGTTGGTTTACATGGCTTCAGGTGGTGAGGTCATTCCAGCCTGGGGTTAGCTTGAGTTTTGGGTCTGTCCCGGTAAAGCTGTGGACTCCAAATATTTTGTTTTAGAAAAACCTGATATGTGGTATCTTGAAAATATAACAAATGCTGGAGAAACAGAGTTTAAAAGAAAGAAGTGTTGGTACCTGAATGATGAGGTTTTTCTGAACAAGTAAGACCAAAAAAGAGAGGAGACAGCATCACAGAATCCCAGAGTGGTTTGGGTTGGAAGGGACATTAAAGCTCATCCAGCTGAGCTGGATCCATGCCCAGAGCTACTGCTCAAGGTTTTCCTTCAGAGGGACCAGCCAGGCTGGAATTATTGGGGGTTTCAGCTGCAGATTTAAAGCATCTGATGCTTTCCATGAGTACCCACTCACAGCCTCCATCTGGGTTGGTCCCCTTGTGCTGCTGCTGTCAAAACCTGGCAAAATGTTGCAAATTCACCAAGGAAAAGCCCAAATGCAAATGAAAACTGGAGGGGAAGCCTGGGCAGGTGTGGGGAGGGAAAAGCTCCTGGTCCCTGATCCTGTGGGATTGTTAAAATACAACAGAGTATTTTAAGTTTGCTGAGGAAAGGCAAAGTGCCTGGATCTGGGGGGGAGATAACTGGAGAGGAGGGAGCAGCGAGATCCTCAGGGATCTGCCATAGCCCTGGTGCATCTTCTCGAGCCTTGGGAGGGCTCAGGGAAACAGGGAGCAGCTCCCAGAGCCGAGCACAGCCCACAGAACTCACACAGCTGGGCCAGCTGCAGCATCTGCCATGATGTTCCTGGTGGCAGATCCAGGCCTGCCAGGCTGGGAAAGGACTCCAGGGCTCGGTGATGTCACATCCAGGAAATTATTTACAAGCAGGACTAGGAAAAGGTTGTTGTGGAAGCGGTTGTGTTCCCACAGGAGAATTATTTATTTTTTTTTCAGGGAAGCAGGTGGTTAAGCTGAGTGCCAGGCTAGACATAGGGCTGAGGGATCTCTGTGTTAATTTGTTAAAACAAAAGGGAGAGCCTGCACTGCAGCTGGGATCTCCTGCTGGGGGTTCCTGGTTCCCTGCTCTGGCCTTGCAGTCCCTCTGGCACAGTCTGGGCTGTGCCTGTGCTTGTTCATCCTGAAAAAAAGATTGTTTTTTCACTAGCAGCACCCTCATTGCTGTGGGAGGGTGTGCCCAGTGCCAGGGACACCTCCCACTGTCCCAGGCTGCTCCAAGCCCCAGTGTCCAGCCTGGCTTTGGACATTTCCAGGGATCCAGGGGCAGCCACAGCTTCTCTGGGCACCCTCAGGGCCTCCCCACCCTCACAAGGAACAATTCCTTCCTCAATAATCTCACCCCACTCTCTTTCAGTTTGAACCCATTCCCCTTGTCCTGGCACTGCAGTTGCTGATGAATTGTCCCTCTCCAGGTTCCTTGGAGCTCCTTCAGAGCCTGGCAGGGGTTCTGAGGTCTCCACACCACCTTTTCTTCTCCAACCTTCACACCCAGCTGTATTTTTGGTGAGCATAGCATGGTTTATTTGCACCTCCTGCTCCATCCTGAACACATTTTGCCATTTTAGGCAAATAACAGAACTGGAAAAGCTGCCAGTAACAAACCCCAAGCTTTTTCTGTGGATGATTTCCTGCAAACACTTATTTCTAGGAGTCTGCTGGTCAGAGCTGGCTGAACACCCCAGCCCAGTGAACTTCCCTCTCAGAGTGTGGTGAATTATTTGCTCTGACTTGCCCTTGGCTGTTTTCTGAGGGTGATTAATGATGTACCTTGGGTGCTCTCCACTTGTTTTGCTTTTTCTCTCCGTGACCAGAGAGCTGAAACAAGAGTAGCAAAACGAGGAAATTCAAGTTGCCACTTAGACTTCCAGCAGGAATTCCAGAGCCAGCAGAGATTCATGTGAGAGCTGGCGAGACTCTCACTCCTTGCACTGCCTCTGTCACCTCCTGGCAGCTCCTCAGCCCATTGCTGAGCGTTTAACTTGTCCCCTGTGACACAACCCAAACATGCTGGGCCATGCTCCCTCCCACCTCCTGCAGGCACAACAGGCATCCAGCTGATCCTCCTTTTTAAGGAAAATCAACATTTTCAGGAAGCTCGTGGACTGGATGTTGTCCTTTTCCTGAGCCAGGGCTGTGGTGTGGTGTGAGGAGAGCACAGAATTCCTGGGAGTCACTAGAGCTGGAGGGCAATGGCAACACAAACCCAAGGCAAACTTTCATTTAGTTTATTCTGAGACAGTTCATGGTCACCTGTGCCACACCACAGGTTTATTTCTCCACCCCTGAGAGGGGTTCAGCACAAATCCAGCCCCATTCCCAATAACCCAGTCCCCAGCAGGGTTGGCCAGGATGTGTCTGGGGATTCTCCCCAGCTGAGCCCCTCAGTCACAGGGGGCTGGAGCTGCTCTGGCCCAGCCGTGTCCAGGGAAGGGCTGGGCACCACTGGGGATGGGTTTGAGCTGGAATGGAAGACAATGCCCCAAACAGGAGTCAGAGCTCAGGGGCAGTGCCAGTGCAGCAGTTTAAAGCCCAGCCCTCAGCAGGTTGCAAGACAGGAGAGAGGCCATGGTGGGATTTGGAAATGCTTTCCTTTTTCAGAGCTGGCAATGAGTTCTGTGAGATCCCCTTGTGATTTCAGGGCTGATGGAGATGTGGAGCTGCTTCAGCTCCTGTCTCAGCTCTGGGCAGGGAGGAGCTGAGCTGGATTCTGCACTCACCACCCACAAAAATGGCAATTTAGTGCCACAAAGGGCTGTCACATCTCCTGTGAAAAACCCGGGCTGACCTGGAATGCCAGAGCCAGGTTGCACCTGGGAACGGGGGTGTGGAAGCCAAACCCAAAGGAATGGATGAGGGGGATCCTGCAGTCCAGGCTGCATCATAGTTTCATGTGGAGACTTGGATCTGCAAACAGAGCCCTGCAACATCTCACCTGTGTGCATTGGTTCTGCACCTGCTTGGTTAAAAACCATCAGCAGTGCCCCTCCTGAGCCCTCTCTGTGCTGCTCCCCTTCCTGCAAAACAAACGAGGACTGGGCTGGGGGGAATATTCTCGAGGCAGCTCTACACAGCACAAAAATGCACACACGACCTGGCATCTGTTTCTTTTTCCCAATAAAGTGCAAAATCAACACACACAAATATGTTTATGTGAACAGGCCAGAAAAACAGCTGGTTCATCAAAGCAAAAGGGGCACGCTTGGCTCTGCCGGGTTCCCATGTATTTATAAAGTGAGAAAGTGGAGCATATTTGAACATGCAGGTGTATAAATATTCCTGCCAGACCTGCTGGAGTGTTTGAAGTCTCCCTGGAGCCGCTGCTCTGACTCACCCCTTCCCAGGGAATGCTGCCCTGGGGGACCTGCTCTGCCAGCCTGGTGCTGGCATCTCTCACGGCCCTGGGCAGCCCTGGACATCCCTGGACAACGGGACTGTGTCCAGCACAGCCTCAGCTCTGCCCTCCTGCAGGGCTGGGTGAAGCTACCCCGGAGTGGGAGGGTTGGGGTAGCTCCAGGGAGGTGCTGCAGGCAGATGTGGGGGTGGGCATTTGTTTCAGCCATGGCAGGAGGCTGCAGCTTCCCTGCCAGCCTGGAAAATTCAGCTCAGCGCTGCAGCCTGGTCTTCAAAAACCACTGGTTCCATTTGATGCTACCACTCCCCTGAGCAGAGCAGCAATCCTGGCACGGGGACACAAAGTGCAGATAGAGCACAAATATTCTGTCAGAAGCTTCCCAGGCCTGCCTTCCTCTGGGTGCTGTCACTGCTGCACTGGGAAAAGTAAATCCTTTCCTAATAAAACACAGGCACACCCCCAGCCCAGGCACACACCTGCACAGCCAGAGCCCAGCACAGCCTTCCCCACAAAGCTCCTGGAAGGTTTCTGTCCACTGGGGCTTTGTCTGAGCTGCAGCCAGCCAGCACAGGCTGATGGGCTTTCACAAAATGAGTTTACCCAAATTTCATCTCCTTTTCTGTGTATCGCTGGAGTGCCCGAAGCTGAATAAAACAATTATTAATATATTTTGCTCAGCTAGAGGTTTTTTTGTTTTTTGTTTTTTTGGTCAAACAGGTCTTTTACATGGGAAGTTTAGGGTAGAATCATAGAATGGTTGGGGTTGGGAGGGACCTTAAAGATCATCGAGTCCCTCCCCCTGTCATGGGCAGGGTCACCTTCCACTGTCCCAGGGTGCTCCAATCCCCATCCAGCCTGGCCTTGGGCACTGCCAGGGATCCAGGGGCATTTGGGTGACATAGACTGTAAATAGCCTTAGACTGAATTGTGATGTAGAAAATTGAGAATAATTGTTTCTGTGGTTCCTGGTGGAGGAGCTCCCTAATGTGAACAGTATTTCCACCAGGACAGAGAAAGTCAGGAATTTTACCTTATAATGTGAGCTGAAGAAATCACCCATGGGTGTTACCTGATTTGATTTTCCAATCTTAGTGTTTATTTTCATTATATTATCAGAACTTTCTAATTTTGGTAAGCTCTACGGAGGAGCTTGTCCAACTTCCACTGACTCTCAAAGATGGAATAGCAACCCCTAACCTGGATCCATCTCACATCCTGCCAGTCTCCCTTTGCCCTTGCTCATCATGACACTGATGAAAGCCACTAGATGTCACTGCTATATTGCACTAATAAAGTTAAAATAATATTTTTCTGGCAATAGATGTCCTGACTCATAAGGAAGTTGGTTTATAAAAGCTATGGATAGTTTGGATTCCTTCCAGTTAAAAAACAAAACAAAACTTCTTTTTCTTTTCTTTTTTTATTTCACTAAAAATATTGGATCCAAGTTCAAAACGCTCATTACACAAATAACATTGATTGGTATTTTAAAAGGAGGAATACTTTGAAGTTAATACTGAGTAAAGAAACATGGTCTGTGGCTCTGTGAACTGAGATGATGGGAAAAAATTATATCTGAAGGTCTGCAGTGCTAAAGATGAGGCTTGACTAAAGGCAGGGCTGGGGATGGTCAGGAATACTCCAATTCCTGTGTTCAACAGAGAGAAGGGCAAAAGGCCAGTGAAATCACAGTAACAGCAGCAGTAATATTGTATTAATGTGCCTTTCCGTCGCAGGTTTCCCCCTGCAGGGCAGGACAACCCTCCCTTCACTCAGCAGCAGCAGAAGTGCCCCTGGCAGCTGTCAGACCTCACTTTGGGAAGGGCTGCTCCAGTCCCAGACACCACCAGGGCCTCTGGGGAGCAGGTGAAAGGCATTTCCATGGGCCAGCTCGGGCTTTGCCCACAGGGCTGGGGCTCAGTCCAATTCCTGCATCTGTTTCTCTCTTCTGCAAGGGGAGGCTGCTTTGGGTTTTGGGTTTTAAGGCTTTGGTTATTGAAAAAACTAGCAGGTCAAAAGTTAACTGTTTCTGGAAAGAAACTGAATGTGTCTCAAGTGGTCACCTGAGGATTCCTTCCCTAAATGAATCCTTGGGTTTCCCTCCTGATGTCACCCAGGCAAGGACTCCTTGCTGCAGGTAATGAGCATCCTGAACTCCTGAAGATGCAGAGAATGTCCTAAATTCTAATAAGAAAATGCTCAGAGGAGGCGGAGCCTCCCTCATCTGTCACGGGAAGCTCTTTTTGAAGATGAAGAATGCAAAGCTGGGATAGGATGGGATGGGATATGATGGGATGGGATGGCATGGGATGGGATGGGAGAGGTATTTTTGTCCCATGGGGTTTCTTCACATTCTTCATACCAGGAAGTAACCTGGACACATTGATGCCATTTGGGAACCAGCATTTTGATGTGGGTGTGAGAACATAAATTAGGAGGGCAGCCACTTTTAGGCCTGTCCCCACCTCTTCTCGATTTTTTTATCCCAATAGAAGGAGCAGAAGTTATTGGCAATTCACTATTTCCCACTGTGAGGAGGAGCCTGGGTGCAGCTGCTGCTGAGCAGAGCCCCATCCCTGTGCCTGGGAGCAGGAGAAACGTGGCTGTTGTGGGAGTCCCTGCCCACGAGGATGGAGAAAAGCCATGCTGTCGGTACCTGTGTGAGGAAAAATGGCTCCGGTTCATGGCAGGAGCAGGTTTAGTCTGTGTCCTCTGGGGAATGTGGTTGTTAAATGAGTGTCACCCTTGCTCTGGGTTTTGTCCACACAGGAGCAGCTCTTTGGCTGTCCTGGACCAGCATCAAAGGTGGGCAAGGTGCTTTCTGAAGTGGCTGGATCTGGGCTGACCTCAGGGCCTGAGACACAGCCTCTGGCAAGGAAGTGCCCCCTGTGTGCCTGCTCTGCCTCTGTTTTAATGATAATTAGGACAACTACAGTGCACAAATTCCTGTTTTGGGAAGCACTTGGGGACTAACGGGGCTGTATCACTGCAGGCTCTTATTAATCACTTGGCAGCCAGCAAACACCTCATCTAGAGTCATGCCTAGACACCCAGGGGAACTGGGACTGGAGAGAAACCTCTCCTGATGGGCAGCACCACAGAGTTTGTGTGTCCCACATCCAGGTAAACTCCCAGCCAGAGCAGGGCTGAGACAGAAACACAGCAGAGGCAAGAATAACTCACTTCCTTGGCTCAAGTTACTGACAAAGGCACGAAAGCCTCAGCCTGGAGGATAAATTATGAGCTATCAACCCAACCAGAGCCATAATAAGAAGGGAGGAATCAGATGAGTAAGGCAATAGGGGAAAAGCAAACACTGTGAGTAATGGCAACACGAGGTTGGTTCCCTAGAAGTTGTCTAACCACATTAGATAGCACAGCTCAGTGCCTGGGGCTGGGCCCAGTGTCTAGAGAATAAATCAAATGGGTTTTTTTGTTGTTGATAAAACATTCTCTCCACAGCAGATGGATTTAATATTTCCTGGATCCATACTATTCAGGCCCAGCAGTGGGGATGCTTTTCCAGGTCTGCTCTGTTGATGGCTTCGTTTCCAAGGGGTGCAGACTCCAAGAGTTCTCCCAGGACTTGTTGCTATAAACTGTGAAGGGAGGATTTTTGTCTCTCTCTCCTTTGATTCCTTCCTCAGTTTGCTGAATTTGTTTGCTCCTGATCCACCTCACTTCCCTGGGCCCCTCCTCCTCCCTCCCTTCCTCCCATTCCTTCTCTCCCCTGCTCCTCCTTTCCTGGCACTTCAATGCTCAGGGTGTGGGTACCATTTATTGGGAAGAAATCCTTGGCTGTGGGAACCTGAAGATGCCCACTGGGTTCTGGGCATGAACACATCCAGGTGGTGTAGAAACACATCCGGGTGCCATGGGATCCTGTAAATCCATGGGAATTGAGGGACAAACACTGCCAGCTTCCTCGGTGGAGCTGTGGGATCTGACCTGGACTCTGGAATCAGGGAGGTGTGATGGATCTGGACTGACCCCCCACCAAAAGCCTTTTCCACCTGGGAATTTGCATTCTGCCCTCTCTCCCCTTTCATCTCTGTCAGAGGGACTGGATTTGCAATGAACCCAACCATCCATGCTCTGAAGAAGCCGTGGGTGCTCTCCCTTCTGCTCTGTCACACTGCCAGCATGGTCTGGAGGGGACCAGAGAGGTTGATTTGGTCTGGGATTGTCTTCAGAGGGAGAATTTGAATCCCAGACAAGTGTGGGACAGCCCACGAGTGGGAGAGCTGTCCCCTGCCCTGGCCAAGGGCACCGCTCCTGCCACAACCAGCTCTAATTAGACAAGCAGTTAATTGAAATGGCAGGAGGACAGAGTACTTGGGAGGGAAGGCATCACCTTTAGATGTGGAGAAAATACAAAATGAACAACAACTGGCTGGAAATCCTTCCAAGCCCATCTTTACACACAAAATATACTGAGCACAAATCAGTCAAGAGAAGAGCAATCTCTTTATAGGCCATGTGCCCCAGCAGTTCTGTAGCACCAATTCTACCCCTATCCTGAGCCAAAATTTGGGTTATACTTTCACAAAAACCATATATATATATACACAATTAAAAGTCAAGTTTTTCCTCCCGTGATTTTCACTGTGCTTCAGTTGTAGGAAAGAGAATCACTGCAAAATTTTTTGAGTAACAGAAACAAATTTAGCTGTTAGTGATTAGTGGTTTGTTTATTTTCTCAACTAATTCATTAAGAGAAGCTGAATTTAATGCCTTACTCAGCCTGTAAAACTTTCCTCCTCATCTCCTCCAGCCCACTTCCTCTGAGTTCAGCACTTCCTGCAGGTAGATGTGGTGCTCACTGTTGTTCCACAATGACTAAGTTCTCCTGAACTGTGTTATGGTTTAATAACAACAGGAATTAGCTTTGCTGCTACCAGAACCATTTTATTATGACACATTCAAAGGCATGAAACCCTCTTGTGCAATAATAAGGGAAAAAAAGAAATCTTTCCATCCAGTTGTACAAAAGAAGCCTCAAGAGATCATTGCTATAATAAGTAGAAAACAAACATGATTCTGTTTAGAAAAATGCAGTTAATGTCTTTAAAGGAAACTGCAAATTTGTAATCAAACAGAGGGATTTGGGAAGCACCATTGTTGGACATGACCTGGGAGTTACAGGGAGACGTTAAATGAGACATTAAACAGATAATGGGGATTTTTGCTGAAATGGCACTGTCAGCAAGGGATTTGGGATATTATATTCAGCTGTGTGCATCCCAAATGGATGGTAGGTACAAAGGAGCTGTGGGCATTGAGTAGCCATGAAATAAGCAGGTGAGTGAGACAGAAGAACTGGGGGGAAATAATTCATAAGAAAGCACATATTTAGAGTTTGACCGAGGGATGGCAAAAGGAGGGGTCAAGGATGGGAAAGCTCTAAGGGGAAGAGGAGCCATACAGAGAAATACCTGAGGGAGAATCTGAAGGGTGTGAGGAAAGACAGTTGGAAGTTGACAAGAAAGAAAGGACTGTCCTCACACAAATCCTCCATCCTTTCACTTTAAGTTACTCCATCCTTTCCTTTTAGTTAAAATAAATACATGGCAGGACCAGGAAATGCTGGCCTAGCAGCTGGAGTAACTTTGGGCAGAAAGAGGAAGAAGGACTAGGAAAGGAGGACTGAGGTCAGTCTGTGAGCTCAGGACTGATCCAGTCTCATCTCACTGATGCATTTTGGGGTTTTCATGTCCCAGGCCCAGTGGGTCCAAAGGCTGGGTCAGGTTTATTCAGTTGTCTTCTGGAATAGCTCTGAACTAACTGGGGCAGTGGCTGACACTGGAACGACTCCTATTTCTTCCAGAGTTTGGAAGACATGGTTCAACCTCCCCTCCTCACCCATTCTTCTGCTCAGAGCTCCTCAGGGCTGCTGCTGGTCCCTGGGGAAGGATGTCCCATGAACCTGCCCAAGGTGCAGGGGCAAATGTGAGCCCAATGCTTTGGTGCTGCAGCTCCTCTGGCCAGAGATAAGAGATCAAGAGACAATCTAAACATTTATTGATAATAAAAATTTAATGGACAAAACCTTACAGTGAAAGGTTTGCTTTGATTCACGTCTTGCTTTCTCCAGCCTGTTTGCACAGCTTTCCCTGTTACACTGGGTATCAGATGAAAAGTAAAATTGCTGATACCTGGGAGGTTTGAGGGCTGGCTGTGGCCTCTGTTTGACCTGAGTAGGAGCCACAGAGATAGAAAATTGAAAGTTTACAAGAGCCTATGGAGCACAGGGGCAGAGTCACAAAACCCATATGAGTCTCTCTTGGTGGCTCCTGGACCTGAGAGTGGAGAGAAGAAAGAGAATCCGCACATCCCCACACCTCCCTGGGAAGGGAGGGATCCCTGAGAACACATCCCCACACATCCCGGGAAAGGGAGAGATCCCTGAGAATCAGCACCTCCCTGGAAAGGGAGAGCTCCCTGAGAACCAGCACCTCCCTGCTGGGTGCAGGGTGCCAGTCTGAATTCCTGACATAGCAGCATTCGAGCCACAGGCAGCTGCCAATGGAGCTCTGGCCCAGCCAGGCCAAACAAAAAGTTCCTCTTGAATATTAAAATTAGAAATAAGATCTTGCTGAGTTGGACATCATGATGAGAGCAGTGGCTCACTTTGGTGTGGGGTGGTTCTGGCAGGTTTAGGACTCTCTCCTCTCCTCTCCAGGGCTGCAGGTACCTGCCCTGTTCTGACCTGTCTCACTGCTAACTCAGGACTGCCCAGCACAGGGTCTGGCATGGGGGAACAACAGTGCTGGCTCTGCTGGGCTTGAAAGAAGCAAGAGGGAGTTTCATTTTTACTTAAAAGCTTTTTAAGTAATGCTTTGATGATGCACTGAACCTCGAATGTACTTACATCTCTTTGGGGACCAGGATGAAAAGGGATGAAGACTCTGGGGGAAGCCAAGCAGTGGAGCCTGGTGCCCTGTGGAGTTGTCCAGCACAACAAACAAATAAATGACTTAGAGAAGAGTAAGTCCTGAAGTTTAAATACTGTTTGTAGCACAAAAAAAGAGTTTTTGTTTCATGACTCCCATCAGCGAAATGGAAAAGTTCTCTGCCTGGAAGGAAATGTCTGCTGTCCTCATGTGCAGGATTGTGGGGAGAGGGTGGAAGGCACCCCCTGACAGAGGCCCTTGGTTTGTGCCTTACCCCAGCCTGGTTCCAGAATTTTCTACAGCATTGGTCACCACCTACCTACAAGAACAGGGCTTGGGTAGGGCAGACAATGGAATCTGCAGCTGGAAATAAAAAGCCAGCCCTGAGGCTGAGACTTGAGTGCCTTTGGCTGTTAATGGAGTTGTCCCTGGGGCAGATGAACTGTGACATCCACCAACAGCAACACTTGTTCTTTCACAGTTCAGGTATTTTAGCTTCGATTAATAAAAATGCAGCAGGTTTCTGCATCCCAGCAGAGCCTGATTTCTCTGTCACTGTGGAACAGTGAGCAGTTAAAGCTTCATCATCATCGTTATCATCATCTGAGCCTGGCTTGGCCAGGGAGTTGTGCAGCTGCAGCTCTGAGAGCAACCTTAGGCCTGGCTCTCAGATATGGCTGCAGTGGGACTTTGTGGGGTGGGAGGGATGGCTGTTAACTTGAATTGCAGATTTCTGGGCTATTTTCTCTTTTTATTCCTGGTAGTGAAATGTTCTTTCCTCACTCAACCTTCGTACTGCTCCAGTCCAGCCTCATGGGAGTGCAGGGGACTGTGCTGCCTTGCCCAGCTTGGTGCCAGCTCTCCCCTGCCATGCCTGGGATGCTCCCCTGCAGGCAGAACCAGCAGGGTTTGCCCCTGGGTGAGTCTTCTACATTAAAGAGGTTCATTAGCAGAACCTCCTATGTGTTTGAGGTTTGCGCATCACTGCAGGATACTTCCCAAGAGCATATTTGCTCATTAAAAAGCAGCCAGACTGGTTTCTGATGGTGTTCTGGTTAGTTTGGATCCAGGGCTGCCTCCAGGATCAATGGGAGTGTGCTCTTGGAAAGGGCTGTGCAGAGATGGGGAAACCTCAAACATTTTGGAGGTTCAGTTTGGAAACCTCTCTGGTTTGGAAGTGCACCAAAAGCATGTCATGAGATGGTTGGAAGTCTGGGTGGGGTTTTCATATGAGGATAGAGTGAAAAAGTGAGAATTGTTTAACTTGGAAGAAGAAAGGGTTGGAGAGTATGTGAGTGAGGTGTTTGAGAAAGGTACTGGGAAAACTGATCAACTCCTCAATTTACCTTTTCTCCCTAACATGAGAGCAAGGGGTCACTTAGCCAAAAATGAAACGGAAATTATTTTATCACGGACCATTTAACTGGACTGCTTAGAAGTTCTGATCCCCAAAGTCAGAGACAAGAACTGGTACAAACAGCTGAATTTGACAGAATTGCCATGAGTTTGAGACTCTCTTTGTTCCCCTAAGCACTTTTCCCTCTGTGTGATTTGCCTGAGATGGTTTTAAATGGATTGGGCTCCTCAGCACAGCAGGGACAGGGAGCTCCTGGAGCTGAGGAAGGGCCTGGAGCATCTCTGTGCCCAGGAAAGGCTGAGGGAGCTGGGGCTGCTCAGCCTCGAGAGGAGCCCCAGCTGAGAGGGACCCTCAGCCCTGGGTGTCCCTGTCTGTCCCTGTCTGTCCCTGTGTGTCCCTGTCTGTCCCTGGGTGTCCCTGTCTGTCCCTGGGTGTCCCTGGGTATCCCTGGGTGTCCCTGGGTGTCCCTGTGTGTCCCTGTCTGTCCCTGGGTGTCCCTGGGTGTCTCTGGGTGTCCCTGGGTATCCCTGGCTGTCCCTGGGTGTCCCTGGGTGTCCCTGTCTGTCCCTGGCTGTCCCTGTCTGTCCCTGGCTGTCCCTGTCTGTCCCTGTCTGTCCCTGTCTGTCCCTGGGTGTCCCTGGGTGTCCCTGTCTGTCCCTGGCTGTCCCTGTCTGTCCCTGGGTGTCCCTGGGTGCAGGGAGGGCTCAGGGCAGGGCCCAGGCTCTGCTCCAGGGCCCAGCAATGGCACCAGAGGAACGGGCAGGGACTGAGCCCAGGAATGGCCCCTGCACAGGAGGCAGAACTTCTGCCCTGGGCAGTGCCCAGCCCTGCAGGGATTGTGCAGAGAGGCTGTGGAGTGTCCCTCCCTGGGGATATTGCAGATATTCCTGTGCCCTGTGCTCTGGGATGGCCCTGCTGGAGCAGGGGGGTAGCACCAGATGAGCCCCTGTGGGTTCTTCCAGCCTGAGCCAGTCTGGGATTCTGGGAATTAGAGAGGAGAATTAGCCCTAACTGAGGGCTTTTACAGCAGTTCACTCAACAGACTTCAATCCCAACATTGGGCTCTTCCTCAGGATCTGACCTGGCCCAGATTTTTGTGTGGCTTTGACAGAAGCAGCTGGGGCAGTCTTGGGACTCTTCATTTAACAATGACTTTGGGTATCTGGGGAGATTTTTGGAAGTACCTACATGACAAAATCCAGTCAGGAATCTATCATCCAGTGGCTTTTGAAAAGCCAACCAGGTGGGGGCTTTTATCCCAAGAGCTTATACACCAAAATTCCCAGCTAAATTCTAATGTACCTCCTGATAATACAACAGGCAACCAGCACCCCCTCCCCTAAAGGGGACCTTGTGGTGGCAGGTTAATTTTTAAGATTATCAGCCAGCAAGGACAATTTTAAAGTCTATCAGGGCTGGAATAACACACTGCTGATGGATACAGCAATGGAACCCCTCTCTGGAATAGGTATGAGCTGGGATTTCCCGAGCTCGGGCTCACATAAATCCCTGTGATGAATGAACTCACCACTGGATGTCATTGTTTCTCTATAAGAAAGCGTCGGGGGCCCTTTATTTGGCAGAAAAATTGTTTTTATTGTGGTTTTGGTTTTTTTTCTCCCCCAATAGCAAGCCGCACATGTGGGACATTTAGGCGTTTGGCACCTCTTCCACTTGGCTACAGCAAGGGCAGGAACCAGATTACGCTTCTTGTTTTGCTAGGGCGGGGCGGGTCCGCAGCCCTGTGATGGATACGGTCCCTCCTGAGCACCGCAAGCCCCGGGGCCAGCCCGGTGTAAACCGTGCCGGTGTAAATCGTTCTGGTGTAACCCGTGCCGCTGTAAATAAACCGTGCTGGTATAAATCGTGCTGGTATAAAGCGTGCTGCTCGGAGGGCTGGAGCGGTAGTGCCAAGGCAAACAGCCCGGGAATCCAGTCCCTCCTGCTGCTTTGAGTCCCCCTCAATTCCAGCCACTCCTTCCTGCTCCCTCCCACACCTCCCTCACGTCCCGGCTCCCACCTTGCCCTTAATGTTCTTTACAACAGGCGGGACCCTTTTTTCTCCTTTCTAGCTCAGTTCACTGTTTGAAAATTTCACCCAAATTATGATGTCAGTCCATTTTCCATGTTCTTTCTGCTCTTGTTTGTGTTACCTTTGAGATGTCCCTTCCAGGTGCAAATCAGCCTTAGGTGGAAGTGGTCAGCTGGAAAGGTAAACAAGTCATACAAACATAGCCCAGAACCGTGTCCAATTTCACATCTCCCTTGGCTTTTTGCTTGTTCTGGATTTGCTTCTGATCCTGTCTCACTGTCAATTTTCCACAGCAACTCCTTAATTTTTATTTTTTTTTAAATCTCAAAATGTATCATAGAATCATGGAATACCCTAAGACAAAGGGGACCAAAAAGGATCATCAATTCAGCTCCTGGCCCTGCACAGACACCCCAGCACTCCCACCCTGTGCATCCCTGGGAGCGCTGCCCAAACGCTCCTGGAGCTCCGGCAGCCTCGGGGCCCTGCCCATTCCCTGGGGAGCCTGGGCAGTGCCCAGCACCCTCTGGGGGAAGAGCCTTTCCCTGCTCTCCATCCCAAACCTCCCCCTGCAGCCGTTCCCTCCTTCCCTGAGCTCTGCCCTCAGCTCCTGTGCTGCAGCTGAACCAGCCCAGTGCCCTCAGCTGCTCCTCGGGTGGCCCCTCCAGACCCTTCCCCAGCCCCAGCTCCCTCCTTTGGGCCCTCTGGGACAGCTGTGGATCTCTCTGATCTCGTGGCACCCAAAACTGATCTCAGAACTCAAGGTGAAGCCACTTCAGTGCAGAACAGAGCAGGACAATCTCTGCCTTGCCCCTGGTGTCCACAGGACAGGGATGTCCCTCCTGGCTCCACGGCACTGCTGACCCACATTCACCTGGCAGCAACCAGGACCCCCAGGTCCCTCTCTGTTTATTTCATTATCACTGTTCTATTGCAGCCCATGCTGCAATATCCTCAATATCTCCCAACACTGACAGGCAGCCTTGGTGTTCCTCAGGGAAAAATGCGACTTTGACACTTTCCTCTATGACTTGATAATCCAGAGATGTGTCTGGTTTACTCTCGGTGCCATACTGGTGTATTTTTGGTAGTCCAGGATCACAGTAAAGTTTGCAGTCTGTCATTCTGTTGTTCTGCAAAGCCTTTCCTGTTCTGGGATGTTGGATCTTATATTGAACTGTGAACAAATCCTGTTGTTGTCACTGAATCACTACACAAAAGGAGGTCTGATTTAAGACATTGTTATCCCACCAAGTACAAAAAAACTCTGAAGAAATCAATGTGTATTAATACACCAGATATCAAGGATAATACTGTAAAAATTCTTGATTTCAGTTGAATATTGTAAGATACTTCTGAAGGTTTTGACAAAATTGGGTGCAACAGCTCTTGTTTTTCTCAAACTATTCAAACGTCTTTTCCTCAGCCTTTGTTCCTTCCGAGCCTCTCAGCTGTGGGCAGGCTTGGGGGTTCCAGAGTACTGACACCTAAAGAAGGGCTGTGTCTCTGGGAGTAAGGCAGCTTCTCCATCCTCTGAACTGTTCACAGTGCTGCAGATTGTCCCTGGAGAAAGAAAAATCTCCAATTCTTTAACACACCCCATTCACACCTGAGCTTGTGGGGAGCACAGGCAACACAGAGGCAAAGCTGCAGCACAGGGCTGGGTGTGAGGGTGAAGGCACCTTCACCATGCTGGGGTCGTGGGAAAACAATGTTTCATTACTGCTACTTCATTTGTGGTGAAAGTGCTCCGAAACAGGAGGATTTCACAGGTGAAATGGTGTCCTGTGACCAGGCTGGGGAAGCTCTCTGGCTTCCTTAGATCCAGTCATGTCAAAGCTGGGTCGAGCTTCATTTCTTTAGAAACCTTCCCTGGAGTACAGGTAGGGAGAAATGACCACAGTTTGAATTTTCAGAGCAGTGCTTTGAGCTCAAAAACATGCTGGGCTTCTGCAGTAAAAATAGGATTAGCAGAGATTTTAGGAGGGAGGGTAATGGATATATCCATCAACCAAGGAAAGATACATATGTATCTATCTTATATATAGAAACACAAGTTGGAAGAGTAGTAAGAACATGCCTAATATCTTGGTGTTAGACGTGAAATGAAAGGAAATTAAATGAAATGAAACGAAATGAAATGAAATACTCTGAATTGGAGACACCTTGGCTGTGGCTCTTGCCAGGGTATCAGAGTGGCTTTGAAGCCAGCCCAGCTTTCCTGGGAGGAATTGCATTTCTGTAATGTCAGCCCATGGTGACAAAAATATCCAAAGAAATGTGGATTTTTCTGTAATTTTTCATACAACTGGAGGATTTTATCTCCTCTGAAGAAGCACACCTTCCTTAACCTGCTGGAGCTGAGCCCCCCACTGCCAACCACAACTGTGGAGCAATTTTATGCCTGCAATGAACTGCAGGAGAAGCTTCTGATCATGGTGGCTCTCTCTGGTTTGGGCAGGTGGAATTTGCTGCTGTAAACAAAGCTCTTCCACATGGATGAAAACAAGGAGTATGCTGCAGAGCACAAAGCTTAACCTCAGCCTGAGTTGGGAACAAAACTGTTCCACAATGGGCAGTTGTGAGCAGCTCCATGACATCATCCCCAGTGCTGCAGGATGGGAGGAGGAAATTCTGTGCAAATATCACCAAGATGTTGTGTCACCCTGAGCTCCTCACTGCAGCAAAGCCTCACTGGCAAGGCCCCTGTGGAACAAACCTCCCTGGGTTAGAAGTCACAAACATGAAGTTTTTAGGAAAGTTGGAGGAGTGCTTTAGAAAGACCTTTATTTTTCCTGCCTTGGATGCCTTTCCACACATGATTCCTTGATGTCACTGTGCTCTGCTGAGGCGAATAAAGAACACACTGTGAGTTCAGCTGGGAAGAACATTTCATATAAATTTTGGGGGTTGCTTCAAAAGAGGCAAACTGAAGAAACACCAAATAAAGTATAAATGCTTAATTAAAATGAATTTTGCTGAAAAGAAAGCATTTAATCAACTGAGAGCATGGAGACCTGGGATTTATTCCTGCAACAGAAGTACCTTGAAATCCCCCTGGGATTTGCTGCCATTGTGCAGGTGGCAGAAAACAATGTCCAGAATGAGACAGTGCCTGCCTGGTGGAGCCTCCTGGCTCACTGAAAAGAGCAGGAGAAGGGGGTGAGGTCTTTACACCTGAAACATGGGGAGCAGAGGCCTGAGGAGGTAAATGAATGAGCTAGAGTTTGTAATCAGGGCAGAACTGGGAGCAGATCTCTTGTATCTCAGGAGGCTTCAATGAGCTTTGGCCAAAAGATCATTCTGCCAATTGTAAAAGCACTTGGATTGCTGGGAGAGCAAAACATCACATCAGTCATTTATATCAGATATTTTTTGTACTTTTTAGGAAGTAAATAAACCAGGCTTCCTCCCTGTCCAACCCTGGCTTTGGACACTGCCAGGGACCCAGGGGCAGCCACAGCTTCTCTGGGCACCCTGTGCCAGGGCCTGCCCATCCTCCCAAGGAACAATTCCTTCCCAATATCCCACTTACCCCTCTCTCTCTTAGTCTGAAACCATTCCCTCTTGTCCTGTCACTCCAGGCCCTTGTAAAAAAATTTCTCTCCACGTGATGCCAAATCCTGAGACACCAGGATGTCCAGTTGTGTGTTCTGAAATTAGTTCCCTTCCTTTTGAAATTCTGAGTATTAATTAATTATTGAGCAGATCAGCTAAGAATCCTGTATTAATAATTTGCTTTTCTCCTGAAACAAAGTCCTGAAAAAAAAAAAAAAAAGAGAAAAGCATCACCTTGGACCAGCTCTAGAGCTGACTGAAATATGCAAACTAAAAAATGCCCACAGAAATTTGAACCCTGTGTGGGTACTGGGATCTTTTGAAAACTTGTGGCTTCTACTACTTCATATCAGACAAGTGAGACCTCTTTTTCTGGGCAATGCCTCCTATTTCTGAGGGCTGATGCAAAGAACTGTGCTGGAGTTCTGTCTCAGACCCCAGACTTACAAACAGTCTGAAATTTAAAGGTATATAAGAAGGTTCAAATACTTATGTACAATATTTCTGGAAAAGCAGACCTAGCAAAGCCAGTATGAAATTTTAGTCTTAAATACATTATAAATGTTGCTGGTAGTGCTGCCTGCAATTAAGCTTGCCTCACATTTCCCATCATAAGCCCCAGTTTTCAGTGGCATAAACCTGTGCCAGATTTTAACTGTTTGGGCTGAAACTTTCCATGCTGAATGTCTGCCTCAGATGAATTGTTTGGAAAGCTTCAACAAAAAATGGTTTCACCATTTCTGGGAACGAAATTAAGAGAAAAATATTTTCTTTTGCCCATTCAAACTTAATTCTGGCATTTCCTAAGCTTTGACTGCTGGGGCTGTAACCTTGATGTTTTTATATATGTAGGTTTATGTTTCCTCCAGAAAGGGAAACTTTATAAAATAATGCCTACCTGGGTATATTTGGATAGACAGGCAACTTTGAACTCGACATGAAAACTGTAAATAATTAAATTAGCTTGGAAACAATCAAATTACATTGATTTATTGTTTATCCTTAGGCAAATTGCTTGAGGCCTGACTTCAACAGGCCCATCTTCCCTTAGGGACTGGACTGTGGATTAGCTTTAAGATTGGTCTCCTAATTTAACTTTTAGTTCAGTTCTTAGATATGAAGTGTGGTGTATACTCTCTTCCTCCATGGCTGATTTAAAGCTTACAGGACATTTTTGATTTGGTTTGTTGGAATGCATCCTCCTATCACCCAATTCCAGTTCAGCTGCAGGCTCAGTCTCCAGCTATTTGAAGGGACATTGTCCCCTGTGTTGCCCTGTGTGTCTGAAGATACAGAGACCAAACAGAAACCTGATTTTAGCTGCATCTCTGATGATTTCTAACAGCCAAAACTTGCCTTGGTAGTCCCTGAGGGAAAGAAGACCACCTCCAGCAGCCTGAACTATGAAAGATGAGTTTTGCAGCTGGCACAGTCTGGGGAAGGACCAAAGGGTGAGGAGCGTGAACCTTGGAAGGGCAAAGCCTGGCTCAGAGCTGGGTCAGCAGGGATGGGATCCTGCCCCTGCCCTGCCTGTGCCTGGGCTGAGGACACTCAGGGTCACCCAGGGGTAGGGAAGGGCTTGTGCAGATGTGGGTGGGTCCATCCTGCTCAGCAGAGACTTCCTGGGCTCCTGGTTGTCCTGGGAAAGTGCTCAGAAACTCTCAGTGTGACCTGCACCTTTGGGCTACTGGCAGCCAAGTGATTTAGCTGAGGACATGTTTATTTTAGTGCTGCCCTCAAGGTCACCTTTATTTTTCTTGTGTCTTTGACTTCACTCACTGGATAGAATCTTTTTATGGAAAAAAAAGAAACTTTCATGTTGAAGTGTTCAAGAAGTAATTAAGATGGATTGTGTTTTTTGAAGAGGAATCAGACAGGTGTGGAAATAATATCACTTTTTGCATTAACGTTGTTATTGCCAGGGATTTTTAGTTGAACTGCCCAGAAAATTATTTTGAAAAAAACAATTGGTGCCAGTTTGATCCATTTTTCTGTAGTATTGTCAAGAGCTATGACAATGATGAAATAATTTTCTGTCCCTGTGCTGCAGGTCCAAGGCAAGACATTCTTCCTTTCACGTCTTCTTGTGCAATTGTCTTTAAGTGAAATTAACTGTAAGTCGCTGTAGTTTGAGCAAAAGAACACTCATCTCTCTAAACAACCTTATCCTCTCCCTGAGGCTGATAGAGACTGCCCTTAGCCACCACTGCAGCAGCTCTCCCTCTGCTGATGGAGGGGGTTAAAAAAAGAGGAAAAGGACTTTGCTCCAGCCTGTGGAGGCAGGAATTACCGGGATAATGAATGGCATTCCCACTTGAGAAGCTTGGGAGCTGACTAGGCTTGGAGTCCCGTCCTGGCTGGGGAAGGGCTCTGTCCAGCAGCCAGGGAGCTGCCCTGCTGTGTCTGCGCTGGGATCTGGGAGCACTGGGATGCTCTGGGGGAAAGCTGCTTGCAAGGAATTTCTCTGGGAATGTCTCACCCTGTTCCCAACCCGCGCTGAATCACAGAATAACTGGGTAGGAAGAGACCTTTAAGATCATAGAGTCCAACACATGCCCTAACACCTCAAATAAACTGTGGCACCAAGTGCCACATCCAATATTTTTTTAAACACATTCAGGGATGGTGATTCCACCACCTCCCTAGGCAGACAATTCCAATACCTTATCACTCTTTCAGTAAAAAAACCTTTTCTCTATATCCAACCTATATTTCCCTTGACACAGCTGAAGACTATGTCCTCTTGTTCTGCCAGCTGCTGCTTGGAGAGAGATCAACCCCCGCCTGACTACAGCCACAATTCTGCATTCCTTGTCTTCTGTTCAGTGGGTGTGGTGCTTCCAGAGCTCGTTCTGCCCAGGGGCTGCTCCTGGGCTGGTTCTGCCCCAGAGCTGCAGGATTGCTTGCAGCCAGGACACCTGGAAAGGTTCTTTGGTGGGTGCTTGTTGGTCCAGCCCGTGCCTGTCACAGCTGAGGGATCCCTCCTGCAGCTCCTGTTCTCCAGTAAACTACTGAACCCATTCTATGCCCTCACCCACTGAACCTCAATTCCTTCTACGAGTGAGAAGTTCAGTTTTGGATATGGTAAAACACATTGCTTGAAGAGCAGCACAAAATGCTTCACAACATTTAATCATTTGTTGTGGGTGAAAAAGTGAGGGAAATCAATCTTGTAAGAGAAAGAAATGTAGGAAATCATTTCAGCTCAACTTGAGGTTTGTGTCCTTCACTCACAGCAGATCTCTAACATGAAATGATGGGAAAGGTCCTTGCTGTCCTGCTCACCTGAAGGTTCTCCCTCTTGAAGCTGCTGCTCCCATCATTCCATCCACATCCCAGCAGCAGCTCGCTCGTGTCACAGAGTTTTCAATCCCCAAAATTCTTCTTATCCTTCTCAAATCAAGCAGGACATCCCACTGGCTTCCAGAGCAAATGGGTGTTTCCCATCTGTTTGAAGGTTTGGTTTCCCTCCTGATGGAAATCCCTGCAGTCCAATCCAGAGCGAATCAGCCTTTGCATGTGCATTAAGATGAAGAAATGATCTGAAAGACAGCATTTAACATTATTGTGGGAGGATAAAGCTCCAAGGCTTCTGGAGTTCAAGGAGCATTTGGATAATGCTTGGGGTGGGGTGGTTGGGGTGGCTGTGCAGGGCCAGGAGCTGGGCTTGATAATCCTTGTGGGTCGCTTCCAGCTCAGGATACTCCATGATTCTCTAATCAGTGGGTACCTCCCTGGCCTGTCCCTGTGGTGAGTCCACTGCTTGTGATAATTTAGGACATGGACTCCCCCAGAGCCACCCCCTGGCTGTCTGTGGTGAGGGAACTGCACTCCTTGACACGATTTGCTCTTGAGAAACTCCTGCTGGCCATCAGTCATCTCTGCCTCTGGCTTCAAGTGTTTGTGTAATGGTTTGTTCCAGCATTTTTCCAAGAACTGAAGCAAAGTGAGAAGGCAATTGCAGCGGTCTCTGGAATTTTCAGATGTCAAGTACCCTGGGACACGACACATCTGGGGCAGGTCAGCTCCAACACTGGATCCATTTATGTGCCCTCAGCTCTTCTCTCCAATGCTAAACTGGACCTCTTGGTCTCTCTCCTTCCTCAGTCTTGTCACTTGAGTGTATGGTAAGATATTTAATTAACTAAAATGTGTTCCAGGCAACAAAAGGCTGGGACTAATAGAAATAATTCAGTGTTTAACATGAAGTATAAAAACCTCACTGTAATTTCAGCTGGTGCAGCTTTTGGCCTCTTGTCACTGCTTATTATTGTTGGTTTGTGTTTAAAAACAAAAGTACAAATTGCAAACAGAATGTGCTTGTTAATTAAGGATTGTTTTGTGGAATGAAACATCAAATAACCTTCCTCTGCAGGCTGTAGCTGTTCCTGAAACCCGTCCATGTCATATTTCTCTGCAGAGCTTGAAATATGTCAGGCAGGTGTTTCCAAAGTCCTTCTGCTGCAGGGAAATACACTCTGATGTAATCTGCCTAATTTGACTCTTTGAATTACTTTTAAGCACACTTGCTGTTTGTAATGGAAATAGCTCCCCAACCACTTCAGAGAGCACTTTGTAATGTGAGCTGGTAAAGCTCTGCAGGTGTAGTGGGTTTTTATTTTTTTTAACGTCTTAGGTTTGTTTACTTTAATGTGTTACTGAAAAAGTGACATTAAAGTGGTTTAACAAGTCATTTTTCATTTGAAAAATGTTTTCTTATTAACAAAGTTAACATCCAGTATTCTACATAGAACTACTGACTCCAGGAAATCACATTTTGCCCAGGAGAGTTTGTTTCCTGAGGCTGAAATTCCCCCAAGGCTTTTGTTTGGGATTGTACATACCTGAGGCCTTTTGGCATAAGCATCAATTAAAAAATGGGAAATGGTGTTTTCCTTGCTAATTCTTGGCTACTGAATGGAGGCTACTGAAAGCCCTGGGTTTAACTGAATTTATTTTTTGCTTTGGTTTACTCCTCGCCCCACACCCACACTCCACCCTCTCATGTGAGTTTATGAATTAACTGGGTTGTCTCAGGAAAAAGGTACTGAGATGTCAGAGTTTCATCATCTGAGCTATGGAGTTCACAGCATCCCAGGATCACTGAGGCTGGAAAAGCCCTCCCAGCCCATCGAGTCCCAGCTGTGCCCAGTCCCCATCTTGTGTCCCCAGCCCAGAGCTCTCAGTGTCACCTCCAGCCCTTCCTGGGACACCTGCAGGGACGGGCACTCCAAACCTCCCTGGGCAGCCCCTGCCAAGGCCTGAGCACCCTTTCCATGGAGAAATTCCTGCTGCTGTCCAAGCTGAGCCTCCCCTGGCCCAGCCTGAGGCCGTTCCCTCTCCTCCTGTCCCTGTTCCCTGGGAGCAGAGCCCGACCCCCCTCACTGCCCCTCCTGGCAGGGAGCTGTGCAGAGCCAGAGGGTCCCCCCTGAGCCTCCTTTTCTCCAGGCTGAGCCCCTTTCCCAGCTCCCTCAGCCTCTCCTGGGGCTCCAGCCCCTTCCCAGCTCCATTCCCTGCCCTTGACTCGCTCCAGCCCCTCCAGGTCTTTCCTGAGGTGCCCAGAACTGGACACAGGCCTTGAGGTGAGGCCTCTGGTGCTGAGTACAGAGGGACAATTCTTAATAATGGAGTTCATCACATTTGCCTGAGCACAACTTAATACATTTTGAGCAAATTATCATTTAGAAAAGTAGAAAACCTCCTGTGATGTTAACTTGATGTTTAACACAAAATCCCTTTATAATATTGTCACACAAACCCATTTAAGTGGAAAAAATCAAATGAAAACTGATCATGAGCATCCAGCACGGCCACTGGTGTCCAGGAATTGCTTCATCAGTTTATTAACTTTATTTTCATTCACACCTAAGGCTGTTTTTCAGTGGAGACAAAAAGGATGAACACAATAAAGTGTGATGTTTCAAGGAGATGCTGTTCTCCCTGATATTTCATTGTGGGACTTACCATGGTACCAATTTTAGTACACTGTTTTTCAAATGGTCCCTTGCCGCATTCCATAGCTTAGATTGCTTCAAACACTCCAAGTTCACACATCCAAATTCCAATACAGCCCTTCCAACACTGCCTTTGCACCTGCCCAGGTTCAGAACATTTTCCTTGGTGCCTTGTCAGGCTCGGGAGTCAGTTTGAAACATCCATAACTTGGTTATTTCAGAACTTCCAGCACTACTCTTGTTTTTCAGTCAAGGCTACCATTTTGCCCTTGCCAAGTCTGGAGTTTTAAATCAAAGCCATTTTTGAATTATCCAAGAACCAAAAAAGAAAAAATAAGGCCTGAAAAATAAAGTTGACAGTTGCAGCTGTGAGGTTTTTTTTCCACATTCATCTACCTCAAACAGCTGAATGGATTTTATAAGACTTTCCAAAAATATCCCCCTCTACATTAAGGGCAGAGTTAGTTAAACAGCAGAAAAACTTAGTAAATCTACTACAACTCACATTCTGTTTTGACAACTCTTGTCTCTTCCTCGTTTGCCCACTGAGGTAATTTACACTGGCATATTTGGTTAGTGCTCGTGTTTCAGGGGTGGCTGCTCTCTCTCTGAGGATCTGTGTTTAGAAAAATCTTCCCTGCAATTCATTATTTTCCAGAGATGTTAGTCAGAGGTCAAAGCAGTGACTGGAGCAGTCACGACTTGTGAACATTTTCTAGCTGAAGTTAAGCCTTGAGCAGTGAGCCACAGACTGAAAAAATACTCACCAAAATAGAAATTGCACCATGGCAGCTGGAGAACTGCATTTGTAAAAAGGGTTCTTTTCATTTGGTGAACAAGAAGTACAATGATGTTCAAACATGATGCACAGGGAATGAAGAATAGCCCCTATTTCCTCAATAACAGATTTGCCAGCTCCGAGTGTGCCCAAATGAGCGACAATTCTGTCCCACCAGTTAATTTAATGGGGAGTCTTACAAAGTAAATTCCCACTTTCTTTGTATTCAGTGGCATTGTGGGGTATGTGAGAAGTGATTCCATCCCTGGGAGCTGGGTGTGCAGAGCTCAGGGTTGCCTGGGGAGGTGGAATTAGGGGGAATAAGGGGTTCCCAGCAGGCAGTGTCCCTATCACCCGTGGGATGAGCCACTTTGTGCCCCACAGTGTGGGAAGCTCCAAGGAATCAGCTCCAAGGAATTCTGCAAGATCCATCTTATTACACCAGGCACATCTGGGAAGAGCCTTGTGCTCTGTAGCATCCTCAGGGAAGAATCCACATTCCGAGCCGGGACTTATTTTGACTTGTAAATCTGTTTTTATGAGGTGTATGTGTGTGCCTGCCCCAGGAGAGGGAATGCTCTTTCCAAACGGGCATTTGGAAACCATATGCTTGGAAAATGCTCGCCATGGCTCAGGAAAAGTTCTTCCTCTGTAGCCCTTCCTAGTGACAGGTTTATCTCTAGAACACACTTTTGAGGAATGATGAGTGATCAATTAAAAGCTTGAGTCGCTCTCTGTGAGCTGGGCTGAAATGAAGTTGTTCAATAGGTCTGGAAATGGAGGTTCAAGGCTGTCTGAAGTATTGCCTTTCCTTGTGTTCCATCAAACCCACCCTAAAGTCAGCAAAAACATTCCTGTGTGCTCAGGTGATGTGGATTTGGGAGGTATGGGCTTGGCGACTGCATGGCAGCCTCAGTGTGTCCTTTATTGATTGAATGTAAGAGTTTCATTTGTAAACCAGAACAGCTCAGATTCATTAGGGACTGTGGGATCTCAAAGAAACATCAAAGTATATCTTGGGTTAAACCCACTTACACCAGGATTTGAAATTTCATTTTATTTCCAGCAATACCTTTTCTGTCTCTTTTAACAGATCTGGTAACTCACAAGGTTCCAGCACTGAGAAAGTCATCAGAGCAGATTAATAACACCATAGATGTTTTATTTTTGTATGTGGGCAAGATAATATCATTAATATCTGTCTGCCTTTGGCTGGGTCAGTGTGGATTTTGCACAGAGGACTACATTAAAAAGAGATTACCCTGCCATGACCCACCGAGCTTCGCTTTCCACCCAAAAATTATGGGAGAGAGCCAGTGTGCTTCAGTTCAGATATAAACTGAACACAGGATGTGCATCACCAGTGCCCTGGAATGCTTTTTAGCCTTCAAAATAAAATCAGAATTCAATGGAAAATGTTGGCTTTGCTGTGACCTCAGGCCTGTCATTGCCCTGGGCTCATCTCCCTCTGCTGATCAACATAAAATCAGAATTCAATGGAAAATGTTGGCTTTGCTGTGACCTCAGGCCTGTCATTGCCCTGGGCTCATCTCCCTCTGCTGAGCAGAGGTTCTTCCACGTGTGGTCCCAGCCCTGCCTGAGCCAGGTTTAGCTCCTGCACCATTCTTAGAAAGGAGCAGTCTGCTCCAAAGCAGGGCAGAGAGGCAGCATTCCCGTGGATTTCCGGGGGCTTTGGATCCAGTTCTCTCTGGAATGAGAATGCTGAGGGTGGCATTTGGAAGGTTTCTATGCCAAGCTGAAAGCCACAGCCACACAAACTTTGCTGCATTTGCCCTGAAGCCCAGGGAGGGATTCAGGAAGGGATTGAGCCCTGGCAGGTGAACAGCTGAATTCCAGGCAATGGACACAGAGGGATTTGCTTTGGGCTGAGCTTCATTCCTAAATATTCCCATGCAGAGGTCTCTCCTTCATCCTCTGCAGAGCAGGGGCTTTGAGAAATCCAAGTTTCCTCTGCTGAAGGAGGCTCTGGGGTCTCCCCCTTTCCCTGTAAGCAGAACCAGTTTGTTTTGGCACTTGGAGCTATTTGTAGTGTCAGGAAGTATGGTATGAGTGGTGGGGACCAGAGCATCTCCCACTGCTGGGGCCACCACACTCATCTGCAGGGGTCAGGAAGGTGCTTCCTGGAGCTTTCCTGCCCACGGCAGCTCCTGGTGTTGTGTGCTGGCTGCTTGTCTCCTTGTCTCTTTGTAAAATTGCTCCCCAAATGGGTTGGATCTGGGTTTCAGCTTCTGGCCTGTGCCAGTTCTCCTATCTTATGTTTTCATATATCTTACTGTTCAAGTTGGAAATGTCCCAGAAAATATTTTGTGTTTAATTAAAGAAAATTAAATATCCAGGCTATGAAAGAGGAACTTCTGACACTTGGCAAGTGGCTTCAGCAGGTTTTTCCTGCAGGAAACCCAGGGGCTGCAGTGGGGTCCTGGTAAATCACAGAATCTGGGAATGGCCTTGGTGGCAAGGGACCTTAAAGCTCCTCTGGTCCCACCCCCTGCCATGGGCAGGGACACCTCCCACTGTCCCAGGCTGCTCCAAGCCCTGTCCAGCCTGGCCTTGGGCACTGCCAGGGATCCAGGGGCAGCCCCAGCTTCTCTGGGCACCCTGTGCCAGGGCCTGCCCACCCTCCCAGGGAACAATTCCTTCCCAATATCCCATCCAGCCCTGCCCTCTATCAGTTTGAAAAACCGAAAAGAGGAAGATATATCATGTAGGTTTAGCAGGCAGGAGAATTGTTTTTCCCCTGTGTTACTCTCAAAATGACTTTTAACGATAATTACAGGTATTTCAGCCAGTGGGGGAAGTACCTGAAAGACACCTCCAAATGTCATTTGCATTTCTTTATCTTATCTGGATTAATTTGAGGGCTTTTTGGAAAAATTATGAAGTGGGGGAATTGTGATGTAAGGCTGGGGCTGAAGATGACAAAGCAAGTGATGCAGATCAGAACAACATCCTGTGTTCCAACAGCCTGGGCAGAAATGGCAGAGGGCTGAGGGTCTGCTGTGAAATGTTTGAGAGCCATAATAAATCAGAGAGGATTAGAATTTAAATCCAAAATCCAGCAGCAAAGGGTAGATCATTATCACCTTTGGAAATCATTGCCCAAAACTTGTATTTTGTGTCTGATGAAGCTTTTTTTTACACAGGACTTTGTGCTGCATTTCTGCTTTGACTTTATAGAGAACAATCCCCCAGGCTGCACCTTTCTGGGAAGCTGGATTTGACCCCAGACATGCACCAATGAATTCCAGTTTGGAGAGAATCCACTTCATAGTTCTCAAGAGCCAGTACATAGAAACCCCCAGTGAATTCAGTGAATTTCCCATGTAGGGAGAACACCCCAGCTCTCTGCTGCACAGCTCTGGTTCTGTGGATGTTCCCTGATTTGTCTTGGCAAGGGAGTGGGGGGAATTTGAGAAGGTAGCAAATTACAAGATTATGTGAAAAGCCTATGATTTCAGTGCACCAGAGAGGTTCTCCTGGTTTCCTTTTCTGCTCTGCTCCAGTACCTGGTCCATGCTCTGATTGCTGTGTTTGGGGATTAGTGTCACACACAATCCATCACAACCCCAACACGTGTTCTCTGGGATGTACCACATTGCCTTGCTTATAATCACACTTTCATTGTGCTCTCCAGTCAGAGGAAAATCTCTTCCTCATCAATATTTGGTTGAGCAGACTTGTACCAGATGTAGATTAGTGTGGGCTTTTTTCCATCTGGGATCAATCAATAAGATACCAGTTTAGTTTTGAAGACAATGGACAGATTGTATGAGGATATTTTGTACCTGTGGCAGTTGTGAATAGCTCTGGTGCTGTTAATTCTTTTCATCTCACTGGTTTTCTCTCTGCAAACTGCTTTTCTGTCAGTTTGAATATCTTTAAGTGGACATGGAAGAACTATTGTTTAACACTTCACAGGGCAAGGAAAAGGCACAGACCCTAAAACTGTGCATGGAAATCACAATTCTGATCTGAAATACAGCCCTGGAAATCTGCAAGAAACAAGGTGAAATCCTCTGCTCTGTATTCAGCACTTCCTTGGAGCCTACAAGTCTTGCTCCATGCATTTGCCAGTGCATTCTGAAAACGCCTCAGTATCCAGAGTCCTAAAATTATTTAATTACCTGTCCCCTACCTCTGAGCCCATGACAGTTAATTTGGGCTCTTAATTCTTCTCAAGACCTCATAGCCTGATGTCGAGCTCTGTTCTGTGATTTTTTAATTTCAAGGCAGTTTTTATGGGCATTATTTCCACATTTTCAGTGTAGCTGCTTGTCATGGTTTAGGAACAGTCCCTCGCAATTCAGAGTTTCCACTGGAACTGCAAACCACAGTGCTGGGATGGAGAGGAGAATGGAGCCACAAAAGGCAATGGTCATGGCTTGAGATAAGAACCAATAACTGGAAGCAGCAATGAGATAAGAAAATGAAAAATAACAGCAGCAGTGCTAATGACAGACGGTATAAGGAAAAGAAATGTTATTGCTTACTACAGAGCCCTGTGACAACAGACACTGCCTGACACTGCCATGTCACCTCAACTGCTCCTTCCAGCTCAGGGCCTCCCTGGGCAGCCCCTGCCAAGGCCTGAGCACCCTTTCCATAGCAAAATTGTCCCTAAAATCCAACCCAAATACCCTGGCCCAGCCTGAGGCCGTTCCCTCTCCTCCTGTCCCGGTTCCCTGGGAGCAGAGCCCAATCCCTCGGCTGCCCCTCCTGTCAGGGAGCTGTGCAGAGCCAGAAGGTCCCCCCTGAGCCTCCTTTTCTCCAGGCTGAGCCCCTTTCCCAGCTCCCTCAGGAATTCTCCAGCCCCTTTCCCATCTCCCTCAGCCTCTCCTGGTGCCCAAGTGACCCTGGTGACCTTGGCAGAGCCACCCCTGTGCTAGAGCAGGAGGTACCTGGAAGAATCTTGCAAGGCGGACCTCGGAAGGAGTCACATCCCACAAAAAAATTGAACCAAAAAAGGATGTTTTTCCCTGTTTTTTCATAGCATTTGGACTCATGCTTTCACTACTCAGAGTAGGAGAGGGCTTGTCCCAGGGCAGTGGAAGCTGTTTCCTCCCTAGGCTGTGTTTGCAGCCTGAGGATTTGGGAACTGGTGATTCCTGCCTCCCTCCAGGGGAGCAATGTCTCCGTTCACAGCGAGGACATTGCACTGATATTTCCACACCGTGAGCTGGCAAAGGGATCCCTGGAGTGTGGGTTCTGCTGCCTGACTGCTCCAAGACATACCCAGACACCCAAATTGCCTCTTCCTGAGAAGACCAAGTGCTCTTCCAGTTGCTGTTCTGGAAAGCCATGCCTTGGGTGTATAACTCAGTTTGGAATTATAACTCAGGATCAGACATAATGCCGTTATCCACTTCAGAGGAAAAGCCTTAGAAAAAGGAGGGGGGAAGATGAGTTGATATTTGGAAAAATGAAAAATGTTTTAAATACTTTTTTCGGGGAAAAAAAACCAAAACCAAAACCATCAGTGAATTCCACTGGGATTCTGGCCAGTCTTGGAGGCTTCTCTTCCAGGATGTCTGGGTATGAATGAATCCCCACACGATCCTGGGAACTCTGCAGCCACACTTGGGGTTCACCTGCAGATGGAACAACTGGAGAACTCTGCAGGTCCTAAATCTCACCTCAGGACAGTACAGAGCACAATTATAGCTGGACAGACAGGTCCTGCTGCCCAGGAGAGGGAATAAACCAGCAGCGAACTCACACAAGGCACCACCAGAGCTGTCTTGGAAAATTGATGTATGGACTGGGTTTTGGAAGAGGTCATGGCCCAAAATAAGAAAGAAGGGAGAAAAAAACCTTAAAATGAGTAGTAGTGAGCTCTGTGAGTTTGTTTGTTTATTTTTTAAATAGTCAGAACACAATTGAAGTCAGTTTTGCCATTTCCAGCATCTCATATCTCCCTGTGGACAAACATCTGAATCTGTCAAAGGATCTCATTTTTTAACATTGAATATAAAATTCTTCGGGTAAAAGTGCCTAAATACAACCAAAAACCTTTTAGAGGTTGAGTTCTTTTCCAAGGAAAGCTTGATCAAATCCCTTTGATAAAGGGAATTTGGCCAGGAGCAAGGAAGATATGTGCTTTCCAGGTGACAGCATGAGCAGAAGGGTTGGGTTTCCAGCCTTCTGCTCTTCTAAATAGTAGGGTTTTTCTGAAATGAATTTAGTGTGTCTGTCATACCAGTCCCTTTTCTCTGAACTTGAGGGGATGGAAATGAATTCAGGAGTGTTCTTATTTATCATCTATTTCAATGGATTTGAGATGTTTGGCTATTCGATAATCCAATATAGGGCATTTTTCTGGGTTATTGGAGCCAGACTCAGAGCTTTTTGTCTTGCTGGTCTCACAGGCCTGGCAGCTGTCTGGTGGGCATTGTTAATGAATGAACACTGAGGAGAACATGAAAGTCTCAACAAAAACACATTCTTATTTCAGCCCCTCTTCTTGTCTAGTCTAACTAAAAATCCTAACCAAGGCCTTTGAGACAACCTTTGAATCCAGGAGGTAAAAGGTCCTTGTGCTTTACTGCATAACCAGAAATGTTGCCAAAGCTCAGAGAACTCCGGCCTCATTGCAGAATCCAGCCATGGGATATCTGCTGGATGCAGTTCTGGTCATCAATTGTAGGATATTTGGGATATAATGGGTACTAATTTTAAAGTTTCGTCAGCTGTGGAGCTCACTGAGGTGTTTTAATACATTCAGTACTGTGAGCTTGGGGAGTTTTGAAGTTAATATTGCCTATGACAGAACGTTGAAGTAAAACCTCATAATTATTGTGGAATTTGAGCAGTGACCTATGGCACCTTGTATGTGCCTGTTCCAGGTGAGTCCTTCCTCATCCTCACCCTCTTGCCTGACCTCCCCAGCAAGTGAAGGTCTCACTGTAAAATTTCCCCTACAAACAGCACTTTCAGGCTGAGCAGAGATTCTGTTCCCTCCTGGTTTCCTGTGGTGCCTTCCAGCTGTGAGAGGATGAGGGGGAACAGCCTCAGGCTGTGCCTTCCTCTGGGTTTGCTGGATTGGATCCTGCACAGGTAAAGGTGTGGTCAGGCTTGAAAGGTCTCCCTCAGAGCACAATGAAGGCAAATGCTGGTGCTGAACCCTGGGATCAATCCAGGCTGGGGAGGAGCAGCTGGAGCAGCTCTGAGAGAAGGACCTGGGGGTGCTGGGGGTGAGAGCTGGACCTGCCCCGACCCTGAACCCCTCTGAGCCCTGGGCTGAGCCCCCAGCGTGGGCAGCAGGGCAGGGGGGGATCCTGCCCCTGTGCTCAGGTGAGAGCCCACCTGCAGAGCTGCCCCAGCCCTGGGGCCCAGCACAGCAAGGAGCTGGAGCTGCTGCAGCCAGGCCAGAGGAGGCAGCAGGAGGAGCAGAGGGATGGAGCAGCTCTGCTGGGAGGAAAGGCTGCCACAGCTGCCATTGTTCACCTGCAGAGGAGAAGCTTTGGCCTGAGCTCAGTGTGGCCTTGCAGGGCCTGAAGGAGCTGCAGGAAACATGGAGAGAGACTGGGGACAAGGGATGGAGGGACAGGACACAGGGAATGGCTTCCCACTGCCAGAGGGCAGGGATGGGTGGGATATTGGGAAGGAATTGTTCCCTGGGAGGCTGGGCAGGCCCTGGCACAGGGTGCCCAGAGAAGCTGTGGCTGCCCCTGGATCCCTGGCAGTGCCCAAGGCCAGGCTGGACAGGGCTGGGAGCAGCCTGGGACAGTGGGAGGTGTCCCTGCCTATGGCAGGGAACAAGATGAGCTTTGAGGTCCTTTCCAAGTGAAACCATTCTGTGATTCTGTGATTCAGATGAAGGGAGATGATAACTTTTAGTCACACCGTGGAGCTCAAATCTGCCAAGGCATTTCTGGTAAGCAAATGCCTCAGGCAGACATTTTCAGCCAGTTCCAGTGGAACGAAACATCTGTTTGTTGTTTTGTGGAGCAGTGTCCCCAAAAGCTTGTGTTTTGCCTGGAGAAAAGGGTGTGTTTGCACACCTTGTGTGCTCTTCAGCAAGGAATTGTTAAAAATTGCTCCTGGATGCTCGGGGAGGGAAAAGCCAGAGAGAGGCAAACTCAGCCTGTGGTGGGGTCCTGATCCAGCGGGTTCCCACAGCTCTGTCTAGACCAAAGAAGTTTGGAAATTTTCAGATTAGCTTTGGAGGAGCCTCTGAACTTCTGGATGCTTCCCCCAGCCAGATCAGACCTCTAAAGAGCTTGAGGTTTGTCTATTGCTGATGTTCATGTGCATTACATTAGAAACTCTGGAGTGAAAATATTTCTTATTTTAAAAATAGAAAAACAAAACAATAAATCAGAAGGAAAAGCATGCTGAAAAAAAATTGTAGAAAACAGATGAAAAGCAAAAGGGGAAAGAGAACTTTGTAAAAATACCATAAATGCCAGGCCCTTCAAATATGATTTCCTGCATATTCCACTTTAAAAAGCACGATATTGCAGCAAGGTCTCACATGCAGGGCCAAAAATATGAAAGAATAAAACCTTGTTTAATCTCGAGAGCTGAATGGATGTCATTTGACCCGTCCCCGATCTGCTCCTAGAGCCGTGTCAGCTGATTTTCCACTCCCGGTGTCTGCACCACTCCCTGCTCCTCCCCACCCAGTTTTTGGGCAGTGGTGCTGCCACGCTTCCTGCCCTGGGCTGCTGCAGCATCCTGGCACCCGAGCGCCTGTGGCTTGGGCACTGGACTTCAAAAGCTGCCTCTGGCACAGGCAGGAAATATTTTGGAGTGAGTTTGGAGGCTTCCCAAAGCGACCTGCTCCGAGCAAGCCGAAAGCTTCCATTATCTCCCTTAGGAGCCTGCCAGGGCTCAATGGAACCACGTGTGGCTGCTGAGAAACCCTGACAAATGCAGTGGCGGCTGACAAAAACACAAAGCACAAACACGATGCAGAGGTAATGGCTCAGTGCTCTGTGTCTGCTCCTAATTGCTCAGAGTCTGGAATAGACTCACTGCGTGTTTTGCAAATGGCAAAATGAACTCGTCTGGTGATTACTCAAAGCCAGTGGAGTCTGGGCTGGGAGCTACAGAAGACAAAAGGGAGGGAAAATTTGAAAACAACATCTGCTTAATATGAAGATGTTGCAGCCACTCCTGATGCATCTTCTGGAATTAAAGTGTCATACAATTTCTCTCTGCTTAATGAAAGTTTGTCTAATTAGAAGGACTTCGGGAGCTTAAAAAGAATGCAGAGAGTAAAAAGCAGAACACGTGTTTCAGTGGAGAAGCAGCACTTGCCAGAGTCCTTGAACACATAATCATAAAATGGAGTAATAACTACTTGATTTTTCTCCCAGTGACTCTCTAGATGCCTCAGTTGCTATTAGGAGCTGATTGGTTTTGTGCTCAGTGGCTCTTTTCCCACAAAAATCCAACTGACTCTGCAGTTCAGTGGAGTCAGAACATGCCCTGCACTGGAAACCATTGGTGCAAGAGCTCAGGAACAAATTGAGCTGCTTTCCTCCTCCTCAGAGCCTGTTTGGCTGAAATGCACCCCTGGGGCTGAGTTCCAGGGCTCACCATAATTCTTGCTGGTGGGAATTTTGACATGGGGACAGGCCACCCTCCACTCACCTCAACCTGTGAGCAGCAGCAGCAGAACCTGACCTTGCAAGGCTGTAGCCTCAAGAGGTTGAGTTGGTTTCTTTTAAAATCCCTCAATGCACTTGTTTGTTTGCCTGCTGTAAATTGGCCTGGATAAACCATTTGGGAAAAGTTGCCATCCAAGTAAAGTTGAATAAAGAGCAAAGTACTTCCTATTTTCACTCCATGAGTGGTGAGTGGGAGAGCCAAAGTAACAACAGGTTAATCAAGTTCTCTAATGAAGTGCAGTGAGCAGCAGGTCAGCAACAGCCCCAGCCCTTCAGAATAACAAAGAGCTTTGTGAGGTGATGTGCCACCAAGTTCACCCATGAGTTTATACGAGTTTGTCTGGTTTGGAGCCTGTGTTATTTTTAAAGAGGAAGCAGCCAAGGGGAAAACAGCTCGTGGTTCTTCACACGTCAAGGAAAAGCACAGAAGGAGAAAACCCAGCAGCAAATTGTGAGTCCCTGTTCTAACAGGTGAGATGGGAGTGGAAGCTCAGTGGATACCCAGGGCTGTCCATTATCCCTTGATGTGCAGGTCTTGACTGTATTTATTGCCAGTGTAATGCTGAATGGGTATAGCCAGGTCACTATGCTCTCTTTCCTTCCAGAATTTCCCCTAGCCCACCCTGTATGATCCCTCTGTATCTGTAAAATAAACTCAGTAGACATTAGATCTCAGCTTGGGATATTCAGCTTTACCATGGTTTAAATAATAATAGCTTTATCACATTTCTGGTCAAGTGATCACTTGGAAAAAAATTATTATTTGTTGGAAAAGTCACACTTCCTTCCCTTTGTAACCAATACCATCCAAATGATCTAAAAATTACCTGTGCCCACAGAGCCTGTACTGATTTTTTTTTTCCAGGGAACTCCAGCATGGGAATGACTCCAAGTGTGTGTGCACAGCGGTGTCTGCTGGTTCCTCCTGCACTGAGCTCCAGTGAACACTGTTGTGTTTCCTTACACAGAGAACCAAACCCACCCAGAGCACAGTCCCCAGTATAACCCTTCCTGACTATGCTTTACACCCTCAGGGCTCTTTGTGAACTCGCTTTCCCAATATTAATGAAAAATTGTCATTGTCCCAGCACTAACAGGAGCAAACCACGGAGGGGAGTTTGTTTTGAGCCCCAGGCAGTTTCCTGCACAACATTTACCCTCTGCTGACCTTCTTGTCCACACTTGTAATTTGTGTCTCTGCCAGGAATCCTCTCCCAATCTCTGCTGCATTAAATGCACCTTCCCAGACATGTGGCACTTTTAAATAGCCCAGCTTTGGCTTCCCTCCTTTAAATGACATTTTCCCTTTGTCACTTATGTAAATCTGTCATATCCTGCTGCTCCATTCATTGACTGAAGTGCCTTTAATTCCAACCAGACCCTCTGACATTTTGTTTTTCTTTCTATTCTTCTGTTGTGACATGGGATGACCAAAACTGGAAGAAACAGGCAGAAATCAGAGCAGAGATGTGGCCAGAGGAGATTTGTCATTTTTATTCTTTATATACAAACAACCTCCCCCTGAAATCTCTCCTCTTTTTTGAGGATAACGGAGGTGTGGATTTTTTGCCCTATTTCATTTTTTCATTAAAACCATGGGCAATCTCTTATGTGGGATTTTGGACCAGTAATGGAATAGATGCTGAGCAGTGCCAGGCTATCGCATTCCAGCTGGGATTTCCAGCCCCAGCTGGATCCTGTCCTGGTGTGACCCGGGCAGGAGAAGCACAGGCTGTGTCTGAGCCCTGCAGGGCTCCTCAGGGCAAGGGGAGACAAAAATGAGCCCAGATCAAGGCGTTTTGCCTTTAGTCACCAGTTTTGTACAGGGAAAAACATTTCATACAATTCAGTTGGTGTTTTCTTCTGACTTTTTAAAGAGGCTTTAGGGCAGATTAAATAATACTTTTGAAATTACTTAAGAATCAAAGTATTATTTTTTCACTTGTCAGAGATGGGGAAAGTATAATTGTACTCAAAAATCACAGTTTTCCACCCTTTTCTAAGGTCATGAGGGCACTTCAGGAAATTTTTCTGCTATGCTTTTCAGTGCATTATTTGTTCCTGCAGTGAAAACCACATTTTATTCTCGGCTGTATGCATTAGAAAATTTTAATTGCTTCAGATAAGTATAAATTTAAATTCTATACACTGATTTGTATAATAATATTTGGTCTATCAGTTCTTTAGAGTTGCAGCTGAGAAGAGCAGCTCTGCTTCTGCATTTTTTATCTTATCCTGCATTGCTTTCTAGTGAAAAAGCCCCACAAACAACCCCAAACCAACAACCTATCTCCATCCATCTGCCGTGGCACGCTCAGAGTTCTTACAGAAGCTCAGACTGACTTTTAAAATGTCTTGTTAAATTTCCCCCCCGCCCCCATTCTCAGAGGTCTAAAATGAATGTTCAAAGGACACAGCAGTGGCTGGGAAAAGTGAGCTTATTTAGATACTGGGAATGTCTTTCCTGTGCTATCAGCAGTGAAAGACCACAGATAAGGCTGAAAGCCTCAATGTGAATTAGACAGGAATTTCCTTAATTTGTCAGTCTGTTTTAAAAGTTGTAAATCCAAGAAGCAACAGATGGCTGAGGAGAAATGAGAACAGATTAAGACCTACATCCTCTCTGTAATGCCAGGTATTATGGAAAATATTTCTGAACACAGAACTTAAGCACTTCGATTGTCTGAGCTGTGGGGCTCTTTATCTGCTGTCGGTGCTGGGAGGCACAGGAGCACACTCAGCAGCCCTAAATGGATGTGTAATCCCATAACTATTCCCTGCTCTGCAAAGCTCTTAAGCGTGCCCTTCAGTCCCACAGAGATCAGGGGCTTTGAGCACATGTTCAAAGTTAAAGCACATGTTGAAGGGCTGGTTAAATTGCTGTGCATCCCTCACAGTGTGCATTTATTCCTGCCCAACCTCCAAGCTTTGTGTCCTAAGCCAGACAGGGAGAAGGAATAAAATGTTTGTAAATGTGATGTCAAATATTCAGTCTCTACTCTGAGATAAACAGGACCATCCTCTAAAATAAGCTCTGCTCATTTGCCTGTGCTGCTTCAGAGATTCCTCAATAGATATAATTTTTCTTATCACTCCATGAATTATGTCTTTGCAGAAACTTAAAGGCCAATTCAGAAAGATAAAAACCAACTGTTGGGGTCAGTGAGGAAATCTGTGAAGTTTGAGAACAGTTTCTGGGCCTTGTCAAATTTCCCATATTTGAAAAATATGGAGAAGGAATTTGAAGAAGTTCTTATCACTTCTGCAATCAGAGTCCCTAATGCTGGCAGGTTTTTTTTAACAAGTTCTCAAACGCTACTGAAAGCACTGAGAGAGGGAAACACATGGTGTGTTTTTTAGTTGGTGGGAAGAATGCCTTTTCTGGCACTCAAAAATAAATGAGAATATGATGAGAACATATTACAGATTGCCAGCATCAGTGAGGAGCTGATAATGATCTCCACTGCTATTTCTTGAAACAATAAAAATTAAACATATAAAAAGGGGACAAACCCTGCTCTTTATTGTATGAACAGAAGTCCTCTGGCATATTTGTATGCCATGGTGAGAAGCTTTTGAATCAAAATTTTGAAAAAGGCCAAAAACTGCTATAAAGAACACAGGCAGATTTGAGTGGAGAAACATTTTTGGAATTTTTTTACACCCTGCTTGCAGTGAAGTGCTTCACTCAGTGAGTGGCCCCAGCAGGTTTGTCCTGCAGGAACTCAGGGACTGCAGTGGGGTCACAGAATCACAGAATCCTGGGATGGCCTTGGTGGGAACGGACCTTAAAGCTCCTCTGGTCTCCTCTGCAGGTTTTATCCACAGGTGCAATATAAATATCAGTGCAGAAGGCATCTTTAGGTTGCAGTGGGACTTTCACTGAAGGGAAGAGAGAGGGAAAATCAGAACCTTTAATCTAAAACTCCCAATCAAACAGGATGGTCTTTTTAAGACAGCCCAGTTTAGTTGTAAGGGTGTCAGAAACCTTAATGATGGAAATAGTATTAATTTATAGCTGTGTATTAATGCTTGAATGGATGGTTCCAGCAAGGTTTGTTGTGAGAGGCTGTTCTTTATGGGGACTGAGCCTCCAGGCAGGGAATCCAGGGAGAACATCCAGGCTCCTGTGGGATCTAGCAGGGGCTCATATTTTGTCTTTTCCGTGAGCTCTGCCACACCCCAGCCTGAGGTGGGACTGGAAAGGAAACTTCTGGAATACATGAGGAAGACCATTCTTGTGGGATTGCCAACCCAGCCAAAACCAGGAAGCTTTGGAAAACTTGCCAGGTAGGGGAAAAAAAAGAAAAAAATCAGACTGCTGGGGAGAGTTTGCCAGCTTGGTTTCCAGGCCAAGGGGATTTGGAGCAGCCTTTGGATGTTTCAGAGGTTACCCAAGCCAGGCCAGGAGACTCCCACTCCCTGCTCACGTAGGAGTTCAGCCCTCTGAGCTGGGCTGTCAGGGAGGATGTTCCTGGGTTTGGATGCTTAGCAGCAGCTTCAGCCTTCCAAGAGCAGTGACTTCTTTCCCATGACCAGAGGAGCTGCTGTCCAGCCAACCACAAACTGCAAGCTAAAAAGGCTTCTCCCTGAAAACAGAGGAAAACAACCCACCCAAAAGCCATTCTTGGCATTTTTCTGTCTCTCTCATCCTTTCCAAAGGCCATTTAAAGGCAAGCAGCTCCTGTCCTTTCTTCTTCAGCTCTTTGTGGTTTGTAAATTATCATCCAGCCTAGGTGGAGGTGTGGCAGCAGATGTGGTCCCATGTGGTTACAAGACATTGCAAGAAGCCATGAGCTCAAGTCCAGTAGGAATTTTTAAAGTCTTGCTGTAATGTTAAATCAGAGGGAATGTACCTATTTAATAACTGTAAATGCACCTATTTATCCCTCCCTTTACCACCTGGATGGGATCATACTTTAGTAGTCATAACCCAGGCTAATTACATTCATTTTTTGGCATGTTTTGGGTCTACTGCCAGTCATTCTAAAGAGACACGAAGTGGTTGGTTCATTGCCTTCATCTACTGCTGCATACTTGAGTAAAACAGTTGTATGCTGTCAGCTGGAGTTAGAGAAAACCTATTGAAATTTAATAGGATTATAAAACAGTCTGCTTTTATCCATGTTTACTAATATGGAGGTGGTTTTTTCCCCTCTTTACCAACAGTCCAGGAGAACTATGCTGTAATTGGAAGGAAAATACAGAGTGTATGGACAGAGACCCCAGCAGAGAACTCCTGCCTGCTGACAGGATCTCATGGGCTGGTGCTGAGGGGGCACTGGGTAAATGAATAATCCCAATCAGTCCTAGGGGTGTAGTGGGCTACTGTCATGACAAAATTAAAACAAATTTAAAAATGTACTTGTGAGAGGAGGCTCAATTCTCTGCACAGACTCAATTGGCCCTTTTAAACTCACCAAATTTGTCACCAAGGCTGAGCCATGGGGAGTTTATCTGAAAACTCTGTTGTAATTAGGGGAGCAGACAGAGAAGCTGAGCTTAGTGGGCTCCCAGGAGAGTTTCAATGTCCTGCATTGGAGAGGTGACACCCTTAGAACCTAAGACAAGGCCGATATTTAAGGCTCCTCAGGCTATACTTGGTTTCCTCTTTATTAATAGAAGGTGTATTTTGAAAGCCACTGAGGTATTCTTGTTGGATTTTAGGAACTGGCTTTGGAGTTCCAAGAAGTTCAGTAGAGGTTTTGTTAACTCCAGGATGAGAAGTGGAGCAGCCTGTAGACCTGACCTGGAAGTTTTCTTTGTGTCTGTGACTCAGAGATGGAAAGAAAATGTTCATGGTTTTATTTCCATTTAATGTTCCCTTGTGGTCTGTGCACACCCCATGGGCCTTGGGTTTGCAGTGGAGCACCTATGGGTTCCTCAGAAAGATCTGCTCTCCAGATAAAAATGTGCATTTTGGGAGCAGAGCACATCTGTGCTGCAGCACGAAGAGTTCAAAGCCAGGGAGGAGTTCATGGAGCAGCTGCATGTTGTCTCTGATAATTAGGAGCAGAATGGGCTCCAGCACTTGACACAACAGGTTCACACAGAGTGACTGGGTAAAGAAACTTAATGTCTGCTTTTAATAACAACAGCAAGTAGCAGAGGTGGTAAAGTATTTTTAATGACATCATTTGCCCAGCTGTTTTACACATCTCTAACGTGCAACGTTGCTCCTGCTCTATAACACTTCATCCTTGCTCTTCCACACCTTTGGGATGAAGGATAGGGTTATCTGTCTGGATGGAGCAGTCTGGGGAACATTTCTGTTTGTGGGTAGCTATCAGCACTGCTGGTGTGAAAGCCTTGGCTGCAGAGCACTGCATTAGGTGTGGTTTTTTAACGTGTTAACTACTTCACTGAGAATTTGGCACCGAAGCACAGGGCCCTGTGCTCTGGGCCAAGCTTACAGTGAGGAATGAAACATTTGCAACAGCTGCAAAAATGTTTTTACTTATTGAGAGCATGCTAATGTTTTATAGCCATGAATAATGACAAGCCCATAAATCATTCATTAATTTGTAATGCTGGAGCTTCTCCTCAGATGTGGGGTTGAGGCAGGGATGGCACAGAGAGGAGGAGTTTTGTGGCTGCTCTGTATTTATAGGGATGGATAAGAATTGACTGCAGATAGAAAATCTGTGTCAACTCTGGTTAAATCCAAAGGGATTCCCTTTTGAGCTCCTTTTCTCTCCATTGTAAGGATGGAGAGACAATTTACAAGAGCTTGCATTGAGAGGAGAAGGGGGGAATGGCTTCAAACTGAAAGGGAGTGGGTTTAGATCACAGATTAGAAAAAAAATTTATCCCTGGAGGGTGGGGAGGCCCTGGTACAGGGTGCCCAGAGAAGCTGTGGCTGCCCCTGGATCCCTGGAAGCGTCCAAGGCCAGACTGGACAGGGCTTGGAGCAGCCTGGGACAATGGAAGATGTCCCTGCACAGTGGGCACAGTGTCGGAATGGATGGGATTTAGACGTCCCTTCCAACCCAAACCATTCTCTGATTAATTCTAGGATTCTATAAATAAATAAATTTCTAATAGCGTATTTCTCTTTTATAAACTTCAGTGGAAAACTCTGGGAAATTTTCTTTCAAAACAATTTTGGGAATTCTCATCTCTGGGGATCAAGGTTTCTTGTGCTCCTGAGCCCAGGAAGGTGAAAAATGCAGCTCTGTGAAGCTCAGGTGTGTTAGGGTCGGTGCAGCCCAGCACAGGATGGGTTAATGCCCTGGAGCGTTCCTGCAGAAGTGCAGGGATCATCCCGGGGTGCAGAGGGATCAGGAATTCTCCCGCCTGGAATGCAGAGGGCTCAGGGATCCATCCCGGGATGCAGGGGGCTTGTGGATCCATCGCGGGATGCAGAGGGTTCAGGAATTCTCCTGCCTGGAATGCAGAATGCTGCAGTTCCCAGAGAGGTGCGGCTGCCGGGCCATTTAGCAGGCGGCTGTTTTAGTTGAAAAGGCAGCTTGAGAAGTTAAAACCCTCTGATTTTCGAAAATCAGCTGGAGACCATTACAGTCACGCAGAACTGAAGGCAGGCAACTCGTTAAAATTAGCATGGGCTATAATTAAAACCATGCTGGGGGAAAAAGACCCTGAGAAGAAGCAGACTCTTGGAAAGCTCCTGACGTTGCTAGATGTTGAAATGGAAATGCAGCTTGCTAATTGATTTCAATAATTGCTGGGTAATTTCACCCTGTAGGAGGGACCAGAGCCCGTGGTCAGGTCCCACAGCCTGGGAACAAAGGGAGGACCTGGACAGGGGGAGCAGGGACACAACTGGACCCAGAGCTGCTCCTCCTTCTGAAAATCTTATTGGGCTTTTTTTTTTTTTTTTTTTTTTTTTTTTTTTTTTTTTTTTTTTCCTGTGTGACGGCTTTGTTTCTCCTGCCAGGCAGTGCTGCCATGGCACAGAAATTTGCCTGGCTTTTGGCATTCCCTCCCCAGAGGTCCTGTGCCACCTTGGAGTGCAGGCTTGGCCCGTGCCATGTGCAGGGTCACACCTGGGCCAGCTTTAAACTCTGGCTCACACCCAGGGAAGGCGTTCAGGGGGAGGAGTCTCAGACCTGAGTTCAGCCCTGCTGTGGGCTCATGTGGTGACCACGGGTGACGCTGGTGGGCTTGAGGGAAGAAAACTGGGCATTCTGGGCCTGTGCCAGCTAATATTGCAATGGGATGGGTCTGGAATGAGCATTCCAGCCTGTTTGCCATCTCTGCATTGCTCTCTGCAATACTGCAATGACGATTTATCAATAAAATGTCATAAACTCTCTCTCAGCCTGCTGCTCTCACCCCGTTCCTGAGGGTCAGCACAGCACGGTGGGAGGTGAGGAGCAGCCCCTGAGCCTTCAGCAAAGCCAGTGCTGGCAGAGGCCATGGAGTCTGCAGGCAAGAAAATTGGGAATGCTGCTGGTGGTTGGTGCAGATGGGAATGCAGATGCAGGATGGAGAGTCAGGGAGCATATCTGGGAGCACGTCTGCTCCCTCTGCAGCTTCCTGAGGCTGAGGTTCCTCCAAGAACAGGGAGAGCAGCCAGATCAGCTCTGTCAGCAGGTGCACGTGGAGTGTCACTGCTAAAATTATGGGGCTAAAATAACGTTGCTCCCAGCATTTATACCTGCACAAGGAATTTCTCTGCTGGATAGAGTAGCATTTTTCAATTTCTTCTGGAAAACACACTTTGCTTTTAAAAAAATTCCCCTCAGAAGTTCCAGCAGTAACCTTCCCTCAAAATAAACACCATAGTAACTTGAACACTCCCCCAGACCCTCCTGCATTCTGGCTTCAGATGAACAAACAGCCTGAGTGAATCCCCTCCTTTTTGCACGAATGGGCCCGATTTTGGGTTGGGCAGCTTGGACTTGATGGTCCTGGAAGTATTTCCAACCCTAGTGACTCTGGGGTTCTCTGACTTGTCCCCACAGCACAGGAGGGAGAAAAGGCCAAAGCACTGGGGTCCAGGTCAGGGCTGATGCCCAAAAAATTTTGCCCAGATCTTGTAGAAAATGTAGTGATGAAAATGAAAAATTAGAATTAACTGCTGGGTGGTGCGTTCCTGCTTGGGTAATTTGTTGTTCAATCAGGGATTTCTGGGGCAATGACTTTTTTAAATGGAAAATTATTTGCCTGGAGCTGGTAGATTGCAGGAATCCAGAATGGTGACGATGATGTTGCTGCCTTTACATGGTTTGCACTGCATTTACACAAAACTTCTTAGTATGTTATAAATGTAAACAAATTCCCTTTATTTAGTGCATCAGGACTGTGATATCGCAAACAATGGATAAAGAAATTGAAGAGAATATTTGGATTTTCTACATTGGAAAGACATTGTGAAACCCACTCAAGGTAGAGTGGAGTTGCTGCTTCAAGTTTGAGCCATGAGAGGAGGTTTGATGTAAAAACAGGTGAATTCAGCTTCAAAAGCTTTAAATCAGATAAAATGCAGAACAGATTAAGTGCAGTAGACTGGCACTGTTTATTAGAAAATGGCCTATGAAAGAAAACTGGCTGAGCTTTAAAGAGGTGCTGGAGCTGGCTCAGGGGGAGTGAATATAACTTTACATAAAACTAAACATAAAACTTTAAGCCCAATGTGGATGAGTGATAAGTTGTAAAGTTAATTGTGGGTGAAAATAGAGCTCCAAAACATGCAGGGGCAGGGGAATCTGGGTCTGGGGGGGTTGTAGGGACAAAGCTGCTACACAAATGGGGCATCTGAGGGGCAAATGGAGAGGGAGCAGTTCAGGCCATTAAACTCAAGAGTATTCTGATGGATAAAGATGTGAAGTGAGGCACAGGGACTGTTCTGGGGATACTGTGTGTTCTAGGAAAAAAACCCCAACAGCTCCCCAGGGATTCAGCTCCATTCAATGCTGTGCCACTGCAGTGTGCAACTCTTCCAAGGAACTGTAAAAGGAATAAATTCAGTTATTCAGTGTATGTACAAATGGCTAGTAATTAACAGTAATTATTGTATCCTAATATTTCCAGAACTGTTACAAGGGTCACTGTATGATTGCACACTGTGAGCTTTGGGCAGTGTGAGGGGGTTTGGGCTGGCTGGGTGGGAGGTGTTGGAGAAGAGCCTCCATCAAGGGCAGTGCTGGGGTTAGGTGGAACTGCAGGCACATTCAAAAAAAAGTCAGTTTATAACATCCAGAAGTGGCAGGATAATTTTATGGAACACTTGAAGGACAGAGGTCATAAAATGAACCATCTCCACCTCCCAAGTCACAGCATCTTTCTCCTTAATTAGACAGGGAATCACCAACTTTGCAGAGCAGTTAATAACTCGGAGCAGTTGCCGTGGGATACCAGAAATCCTCAAAATGCTGCAGCTACACAGACCTGCAGAACACAGCCTGACATCAAAAGGTGCTTTGGCCAAGTTTCTGCAGCATTACAAAAATGAGGAAAATCAAACAGACATCTTAAGTGAGGTTCCAGAAGGAGGAAGATGCTGAAACAACTGGAAGAAAAGATGTGTTTAATCGCAATTTTTTCAAGAAATGTAGATAGAAAATAGCTGTAATATCATCAAATTAATTCACTGCATTTCTCCTACCACTACGTGATACTTTGTCAGCCTTTGCTACTTCTGCTGTGTATTTTATAATTATTCCAGAAGCAGGAATACTTTTTGATGTGACTCAGTCACAGTAAATACTGTACAGATAAACAGTGGAGATGCTCAGCAGTGCAGAGTTTCAGGGATAGAATTTTTGTTAGAAGAAAACAGAGGAGTAATTAAAACAATCCCATTCATTTGTGAGACAGAAAGGATAAAGCAGAGGTGCCAGTATTTATTCAGCTTCATCCACAAATTTCATCCTTCAGCTGGAGCTCATGTTCTGCACACAAACTGCTCAGAGAAGTGCCTGGTTGGTATCCTCAGGTGGAAAAGCTGGGAGGGAATTTGCTGCTCTTTCCAACAAAATGCAAAAACAACTGCACAAGCAACTCTTATTGTAATTTATTCTTTGAGGATACTATATATATACATATACNTATTAACATAATAAGTGGATTTACAACACGTATTTTTTCCTCTGTGGCATTTCCTGAGACATCTGCACCTGGTGATGCTCTAACGTGACAAAGTGCAGGGGCTTGCTTTGAGGATTACAGAAGGGACTTTTTTGGACACCCCTTATGTAATACTTATTTTCTCAGCCCTAAATGCTCTCCAATTTCTGCATGTAATGTAATGTAATTACCTTTCCAACTAATTTTTCTCCTGTTTTCCTGTTTTCTTTTTTCTTCAAAGAAGCGCAACTTGTGATTTTATTTTCCCTAATGCCAGGCACCCTGATTAATGTTCAAAATTAACACATTAAACATGGATTTTATTGTGTTCTGGTGGCTGATGAGACTCTGACTGGCAAGGGCTTTCAGTGGTGGCTGAACTAGACTGCAACTACACTGGATTTTTCCTGATGTTCTTAATCCATCATTATTTTACTCCCAGGTCTTTGAATCAACCCTGCTGTTCATTCATTCTGGTTGCTGGAGATGACGGGGCTACAGCAGACCCTGATTTGTAAATCAAACCCAGTGATTTTTCGTAATCCAGGTTCTTTCTGCTTCTAAGCCAGATAAGAAGGGATAACCCATTATTCTGTGTTTTTTGTCCTCCTCTGTGTAAAGCCAAGGGATGAGGAGTGAGGTGCCTGCAGGTTGGGGTGGCACCCCAGAGCTTCCCACACAGCTCCCATTCCTTGTTATGTAACAGGAAATTCTGAAACATGCTAAAAAGCCACTTTCCAACATTCTGGCATATAAATGAATTCCCAGTGCTTCCAATCCAGGCAGTATGGTCTCACATATGGTTTTTGTCTCATATTGAAAGGATTTGTGTTAATTTGGCTCCATACCCCCATCCACGGTTTTGCACATTGTCTTCATCTTTATGGTGGGGTTTGCCTGTGAAGGGGAAAGACAAAATAAATTTGGGTTGCATGAGCAAAGACGTTTTAGAGGCTCTGTACAGGTCAGGTGTGCTGAGGTTTATGTTGGGCTCTGATGGTATTTGGGACTCATTCAGAGCCAGACATCGGTGGGGATGTTACAGACCAGGTTTTTTTCCAGGATTGTTGTTTACCTGCTGCCAGGCAAGTCCCCTTTTCCCTGCTCTCTTTTTGTTGTTCATACAAATCAGTATCACAGAATTCCTGCTGATTTATTTATTTATTGCATAGCTTGAACTGAGGTGTCTGTCTGTGGTCTGAGCACAGGTGTGCCAGGGAAGGGATGGCTTTGAGGGAATGGGCCAAAGTTTGGGTTTTTCTGGGGTAGTTTTTCTTTTGCTTAGGCGTGTGGGGTTTTTTGAGGAGACTGGGCTGCTGTGGTATTTTTTCCAACTAGAGAACCTTCTCTCTTTGGATAATTTTCTTTGCTATGTTCCCACTAATGTGTAAGATAAGATTAAATGACTTCCCAATCCCTCATGTCCAGTCATTTGCTGGGGAAGTGAACACACAACAGCATTCTCTACTTGAAATCATCAGACTTTGCCTTAAAATAAATTATTTTGTGCCCTCATTTCTCCTCAGCCGTGCCACCCCTTTTCTCCTCAGCCGTGCCACCCCTTTTCTCCTCAGCTGTGCCACCCCTTTTCTCCTCAGCCGTGCCACCCCTTTTCTCCTCAGCTGTGCCACCCCTTTTCTCCTCAGCTGTGCCACCCCTTTTCTCCTCAGCTGGCTCCCTCGGTGCCTTTCTCCCCGGGATGAGGGATGGAGGAGCAGGCCCAGGAGCCTCTGGCAGGCCCAGCTCGTGCCCTGCCGTGCCAGGATTTGTGATGTGTCAGGGGGTTCCAGCTGCAGGGCTGAGCTCATGCCTGGCCCACGGCCAGGGAACAGCCCCTAGCAATCCAAGCAGGTGTTGGGGACAGGTTTGAAATGCCAGGGACCTGGGGCTGTGTTTGGTTTCTGCACCAGGGTTGGGAGTGGATGAAGCACCATGGGGTTCGGAGCTGTGCGAGAGTTTGGCCCTGGCAGAGGGCAGCCTGTGCTGCTCCGAGAGCAGAGAGCTCTGCCCAACAAATCCTGTGGTGCCTCTGCTCTTCCACTGTGGGAGAAGGGCTTAACTCAGCCTCGCTTGGTGAAAAAATCCTCACTGGGTAACGGTTGTTAATTTATTGCACAGTTTGCTTAAATGAACTTCATCTCACAAAAACAAACCAGAGCAATTATTCCAACAAAGCCCACAGAAAACACTGGCATTCACTCATGGGAATATCCCATGATCCTGCTGGATTTGAAGGTGATGCCATGCGATGTGAGAGGTGTTGTTTTATGTCCCCAGGTCCCTCCCTGCAGAGCTGCTCCAGCAGGTCCCCTCAGGCTGTGCTCCCTGCCTGGGGTGGGCTGCACCTGCCTGATCCCAGCCTGTCTCCTGTTGCTGGGCAGTGCTCCCTGGGACCTGTGGGTTTCAGCCCTGCTTCTATGAGGGTGTCTACTCTATGAAATAACCTTTTTTCCCTATTTCAGAGATTAGGGAGCCATTCACTCTGAACTCAGCCCTGTGTAAGCCTTGTCAGTAGCTGAAGCTTGTTCTAGCAGGATTACACAAAAAATTGAGATTCCTTCATCCCTGGCACATATCCTTGTCTTGGCTGAAGTCTATTGCAATCTTTTCTATGCAGGAAGAATCCATTCTGTGGGCACAGACTGAGGGATCCTGGAGTGCAGGAAGGGCTCTGACCTCATGGCATTATATCCCAGGAGATCCCCTTTCCTCTCCTCTGTGTCTTGAAATGGTTGGAGCATTTACCCTTCTCGATGATTTTGCCCATTTCCTCAGACAGCATGGCTTGCATTGGTGGGTGGCAAATTAAAGAGGAACTAAGAGCTGGGATGAAATTCAGCAGATAACTCCTTTGTCCACAGAGATAAACATGGTCCCAGAGGAATCATTTCCTCATGAGAAGTCGGAGGGATTTTACTAGTCCAATGCTTTGCTAAAAAACCTGTTTTAAGAACACTCCAAGGAGTTATTTTTGCGTTTTTCTTTATACAGTTGTATTTACATGTTGCTCATGTGTGTAAATGTTCATTTACTCAGCCAAATAGCTGATTTTTCATGGAAAAACTCTGCTTTTCAGTCTCAGCTCTTAGAAGCAGAGGAGTCAGGGGCCATACTGGTGCAGCCCCTTGCCACTGGTATTTTCTGCCCCTGCTGGGGTCAGATTTTCACTCTGTGCTGGCTGAGGAGCAGCTCTGGGCTGTGTTTGGTGCCAGTGTTTGCAGGATGCTCCCAGCTCACTCCAGGAAAGTTTTGCTGCACACACAGCTCACGGACCCAGGTCACTGAGCTCATTTAATCCCAGTTTAGGTGCCCTGGAACTTCTCCTCCTCCAGAGGCTGGGAACTGCAGAAGAGCCCAGCAGAAATGAATGCATCCCTGACAGAGCTGGATCCAGCCCAGGCCCAGTTGGCTGCGTGGATTTCTGGCAAAGGCTCCTTTCCCATCCATATCCACTCTTACATCATGAGCTTTCCCCATTCAAATGTTTTGATCTCGCTGAAATATTTCCGTTCAATATTTCTTTCATGATGCCATTTTCTGAAAATCACTATGCTCCCCTGGAAATCATGCCTATAATATATTCTCAGCTGGGAAATACAGGCAGAGAAATGTCAAACAGCTTCTCTTCAGAGAAAGAAGAAGTGTCCATTCAGTGTCCATGATCTGCAAGGCCTTCCTCATTCTCAGAGAAATCTACTTTGGAAATCGGAGACTCCATCTCCATTGTTCACCTGAGCACCCTCAAAGCTTTGGAGTTTCCTCTGTCCCTCTGACCGTGCTCAAACAAAAGCCAAACAATTTGTAAAAATACATAAAGGCCTTAAAAATACACCTGCAGATCATCCATGAGGTATTTGCCATCTGAAAGCTCAGTCTCTGTGCAATCCCCAGGTTGCCACACAAACTGGGAACTCTGGGATGCTGCTGGAAGTGTTTTCATGTGGAAAAGTCATAATCCCTTCTTGAAGAGATGCACGTTAAATGGAGAAAAGAAAGGACAAGGATGTAGAAAAGGTATCAAACTGAGAAAAGAAGAATGCAATGGTTCCAGGATAGAAAGCTGGGGAGAGAGGGAGGAGGAAGCTCATTGGAGGTTTGTTGCATTTAGCATTAGGAACTGCTACAGAACACGCAGGTTGTAGCGATTTTCTAATACTGAGTAATATGTCAGAAGGTCTATTCTGGATTTAGACCAATATATACAGTTTCTTGTCTAAGCAGAACCATATGCTAAAATGAGAGATCATTTTATTTTACTAGGATGGACAGTAAGTAGAAACACATTCCAGTTTTCAGGAGGTTTCTTCCCCCCTTGGCAGCCACGGTGCCGCTTGTGCTTAGTCTATGGTTTTTCAACTGTTTGATAAGTGCCTGTTGCTTTACAGGATCCAAATCCCCCTCCATCCTGGTGTCTGCTGAGCTGTGACTAATGACTGTGTCAGACAGCTCGTTCAGCAGGTCACCCTGCCTGGAGCTGGTAATTGTTGGTAATAAAACAAATCCAACTGATATGCACAATATGCAACACGCTGTACAGTAGAGACATAGCTTGTGTGTCCTTCCTTCAGTTAATGTGCTGTGTTCAGAGACTGACCTCATCCAAATCTTTTCTGACAGCCCAGAAAGCAGGAAAAACCCCCAAACCTCTCTGTGGAATGTGCAAGCTGGTGTTTAATACATGGGCCCGTGCACAGCAGGTTGGGCAATCAAAAGCACACAGAGATTTATATAATTTGACACTGGTAAACAGCCCCACCCCTCCTCTCACAGCCACTGATGGTTCTGGTAGCAGTTCTGGGTCTCTGGAGCTCAGGGTCCCCCACTTCTCCTGCCTTGGTGCTGAACCATCCCTGGGTGGAACGAGACATTTTTGGCCTGATCCATGTTGGGATGGACCCTCTGGGGTCTCCCAAAGGAGAACAAGGACCTGGTGCCTGTTGAGCTTGCTCAGCTCCCAGGTGCAAGAGATCCTGAGCTCAGGGCTGTGTCCCAGGGCTGTTCCTGCCATCCTGCACCTCCTGTGCATTCTCCAGCAGGAACTGCTGGCCATGGAGTGCTCACACCCAGGGACCCTGCTCAGCCAATTTGGGGCATCTACCAACACTTTTTATGAAGGGATGGTGTCCTAGAGTGGACCAGCAACAAAGCAACTGGTTTAGCTGGAAAAACCTGAATTTTATTGGAGGGTCTTGAAAACAAAGGCTTCATCTCTTATGTGTGTTGTAAAGTGAATTCCCCACATGCAGTTGCTGGTCTCTCACAAGCAAGGATGATGGTATGAAAATGACTTTTAAAGGGATTTTGTAATTAAAAGAGAAAACCAAGAAAAGTCATGGACATATTTGCCCCAGTCAGGAGGACAAGCAGAGCCATCTACAAGGATAGACACTGTGACACTGGACTGAGTAAAGCCCAATGTCACATTACAGCTCTTTTATAACCTATTGGCTGCTGCGTACCGACTGCTTTAGCTGTGCCCAGCATCTCTGAAGTTCTTTGCCTTCTGTGAATATGTCTGTTTTCCACAGACCCGCACTGATCCCCTCTCACCAAGGGGAGATGCAGAATCCTGGTAGTTGCTCATGTCTCTGCACACAAACAGGGAGTGTCTGTATCTTTTTCTCTTAAGGACATTTACTGTCTCTGACAGTAGAAATACTCCAGAGGTCACTGCAGTAAATTTTTCACTGTCCCATCCTTCAACAGCCTTTCCAATCCTAACCTGAAATGCTCAACCTCCTGAGTGTGGGGAAAAGAGAAGGGTATTGTGGAGGCAAATTTGTGTGTAACACCCACCTTGCTTTGGAAAGGAGATGACAACAGATATAACTTAGAAATGCTGCAAACTCATTTCAGTTTTTGATTTGAATTGCCATGTTACCTCTGCCAGGTTCTCAGTGCATTGATGTTCACATTTGTACATACACATATAGATATGCATTAATTCTTGTGTACAATTAAACAGAACAATCAGTGCCAGCACAGCAAAATCCCTCTGATGAGGTGAGACTTCTCAGTGACAAATAACACTGAATGTTTGTGAGACTGAAGGGTTAACACAGGGAACTGTCAGTGCCAGGGTTGTTCCTGGGAGCTCCATTACAAGCATCTAACAGCCACTTGAGAAGTGAAGTGATTTTGGAAAATGTGATGTGTTCTGTGCTGTGGGTGAGTAATGATGGTGAAAACCTGTAGTACCCACTCAGGAGTTTGCTGCTTTGACTTGTAAAGTTTATCTTCAGTTTTGTTCCATTCTGGGATCCTGTAACATGGGCTGTAACGTTCAGCTCTGTTCACACAGTGATCCCATGCACCAGAGCAATTCCCAGTCCTGATTCACAACAGAACTCACTCCAGGAAGATCGGGATCTGTGGGAAAACATACCCAAACCACACACGTTCTGTGGGGCAGAGCATTCCGTGTATTCCACTGCTTTTTGTTGTGGTGAGGACCTGCCTTTTCTTGTGCCTCTAAAACACCATCAAAGCCTGGTAATCCGAGGGACATTCCAGCGGGAGCCTTTGGAAGCTGCAGCGAGGGACTGAATTCCGAGCTGGGCTGTGGTCTTGGCGCCCCGAGTAAAACCAAGTGGAGATGTGCTGAGAGCCCTTGCGGAGACAGCCGGGGCTGCGGGAGGGGCCAGGGGCAGCTCCCGGCTCTGTCCAGCTGCAAATAGAGGCGAACTGTCCCGGGAATTGCAGGATCCTTCAGGAAGTGACTGTTGAATATTTCGGCAGCACTCCAGTCAGTAGGAATAGTCTGTTTAAAATGCTTTCAGGGAAGATAAATATTTGTGTGTGCTATCTTGACGTATGGAGATAAACACAGTGGTTCTACACAAATATTGGTTTGACCTCAGATTATTTCATTAGCAGCAGCATGTGGGGCCCGTTCCATGTCCCTGGAAGCAGCTGCCACCTGTTGTGAGCATCCCAAGTTTGCTGTACGGCTGCTGTCGAGTATCTAAAAGTATCCATGTCTTATTCTGTGCAGTTTCTGGCCTGTTCTAGCTTGCTTTCCTTCAGAAGATCTGCTGGGATGGGATGTTCTGACTTGGGCAAGGTCCATGGGATTTTATTCTGGTTTTCAGAAATGCCACATGCAGTGCATGAGGGTTACACACAAGGCACTCTGCAGAAGGAAAAGGAAATGCTCAGTTGTGGATTGGATTTTCAGGTTCATGGTCTCAGAGATGTGGATGTGGCTGAGATGAGAGAATGAGTGCAGGGGATGCTGCCAGAGCCTTCAGCAGCTGGGGAGGGATCCCAGCTCCCTCCTGGCAGCTCCTATCCCCAGACTGCAGTTTTAATTCATTCCTTCATGTTCAATGGCTGGGCTGGCTTGGCAAGGGAAGGACACCATGGAATTGTAGCCTTGGAAATGAAATACTGTGGGTTTTACTAAAATTCCCATTTCCAACCAGCACCAGGCACTGTGGGGTACCAGTTAACTGTGGACAGCAGGGGTGGATCGAGTGGAGCCTGTCCTGAACACGATGGACCCTCCCAGTGTTTTAAAAAGCAGAGTGAGATGTGCTGCCCCTCTGTTTTATCCCTCCTCATAAATTACCCTAAAAGATCACCCCCAGTACCTGACATCGGGGCTGTGACCCAGAGTTTGCAGGCAGAAAGGGCCAAACTTGATTGTTTCAGCACTAAGAACTGAGTTAACCCATGGAGAATAACATCTGCACAGAATTAATTCAGCTCAAGCTTTCCCCCCTGGATTTTTATAGCAATAGCAGCAGAAGGCTGCAGCATTTGGACAGCCATAAAACAGAAATGCTACAGCTTGAAAAACACCTTGGGCTGCTCCTGAGATGAAAGCAAGCCCTGGATAGCTGGGGAGGTGTCAGGCAAAGCCCAGAGTGGCACAGGCTGCTGCAGCACAGAGGGCTGGGGCTGCCCCACACACCCCAAGTGCTGCCCCACTGATTGCAGGGGCTGCTCAGGACCCTTGGGAGGGCAGAGGGATCAGGAGCAGCTGTCCCAGAATGGTGGAGACAGGGATGGACTGTCCAGTGAGCTCCTCAGCTCACTGCTCCTTGCAGGGACCCACAGCCTGGTCCTCACTCTGTGATCAGGGCAGGAAAAAAGGTGTAAATGAGAAATATAAGCTGAGAGCATTATTGATAGGCCAGCTGCAGCCCCCACGCTGCATGAGTCAGGCAATGCTCAGCCTCACTGCACAGAGTCAGGGGTGTGGAGGATGGTTTCCATTTCCAAGCAATGACCACTCATGCTTTTGAAAAGCAAAGCAAATACCTTGGCTCAGGAGTGAGTGCAATGCAGGGAAATTCTGCTCTTGGCCCCTTGCCTACTCATCCACTTGGAGTGGAGCTTTTGCATTGTGATGGAAACATAAACACTCCCCCTGCCAGGGACAGGGCACTCCTGCTGCTGCCTGGGACAGGAGACACTGCTGCCAGTACGAAACCCCAACCAAAGGGAATCAGAGAGAATGAGTTTGGGAGAAATTTGCAATTTGGAGTTACACCTGAGTTCCTTTTAATAGTAAAAATCTTCTGACTCAATTTGGGTTCCTGTTCTGGTAAAAACATGCCAAAAATGCCCATTGAAAAAGAGATTAAATCTGATTTTCAGGCCAAATGCACTTCTTAAGAGATGCTTTGGTAGTGTTTGAACCATGAACGTTTACACTCTGAGCATGTTCTCCTACAACAGTGGATGCTTGATATCCTTTAGTACCAGTATGTGAGGAGTACTGGAAATGAGGCCTGCAAGTTTCCCTGCTGGGACACTGCCTGAAGAGCAAAGCTCTGGTGTATGTAATAGAAAATGAAATAAATCACTTGATACTGGATAGGGTGTGAGTTTTATAAACCAGTGGGTTTTTATCAGAGTTATAATTTTGAGGAGTTCATATGTTAGTGAGGGCAAAAGACACTCCATCCCTGGCAGTGCCCAAGGCCAGGTTGGACAGGGCTTGGAGCAGCCTGGGACAATGGAAGGTGTCCCTGCCCATGGCAGGGCGTGGCACTGGATGGGCTTTAAGGTCCCTCCAACCCAGAACATTCTGGAATTCTGGGATGATCCCACAACTCTGGACTTGAACAGCTTTTTAGAAAGGCACAGCCCAGGAAGATGATTTCCTGAACCTTTTTTTCAGCACCACTGAAGTGGTAAAGCTGGACAATGTCTGAATTAGCTCAGCTGAAACCCAAGGAGCTGTTCTGCAGCTGAGGGTGAGACTCAAACCCAGTAAACCCAGTAAAGTTTGTTGTTCAGTTGTAATGGGGGATATTTCGTGAGAACCACAGAAGTTTGGTCTGTGGGTTTGGATTTTTTGCAGAAGCACTTTGAAGCACCAAGGGGAGGGGAGGCACTGAAAAATGTGAGCCTGGAGAATACACAGAGGGTAAGATCTGCCTGTGCATCCTCAAGGAATGAGAAACCAGGAGAATGTATCTTTGAGTGGCGTCTGGAGATTTCAGTCCTGTCTGGGTATAAAACAGCTTAAAGAATGCCTTGGACTTCACAGAAGGGCAATGATTTGGGAAATCTACTTTTAAAAAAAGTATAAAGTGCTATAAAACATGCCTTGTTTCAAGAGAGAATGATGGAAATAGAACAAGATTCACAAGTAATTCATCTCAGGCTGTGGACTGATGTGTATGACTCTACAGCAAGAACATTAATATCTGTTAAATTCTCCAAATTAGCTTAAACATTCCAGAGAAAGGATGTAATTCTCAGTTGTATAGGGAAGGAATTCACCCTTCCCCCAGTCTTTCTGCTTCCCGGGAACTCAAGAGAAATGTTAATATCAAGTCTATCGATTTTTGTTCCCCTCTTTAGTAATGGGGTCCAGATTGGTGGTGAGTGAAACCTGGTCCCATCAGAGGAGTTTTGTGTGATGGATCAGGAATGGCTGATTCCATTGGGGTGCTGCTGAGTGTCCAGCCCAGACTGGCAGCTCACTCAGACACCACAGAGCTCTGAATTTTGGTTTACAGGAGGTTTTGTGGGACATTGTTCACCTCTCACTCAGGCAAAGCTTGTGAACTGCTTGTACTGAAAAAGAACAGAGTTGCAGGACTACACTGAGTCTTTGATCTATCTTGGCTCCTTTTCTTCACATTTTTAAGTTAGAATATTGCCAACCTATTAATTAGGGAATTAAAAATTCTTGGGGAAGATCCTTGTTTTGACCAAGGAGCTGGTGCAAGATGAAGCAAGAGGACAGATTTGTGTTTGTGACAAAACAAAACGAGGGATGGGGAGGAGAAGCAGCAGGAGAGGCTTTTCAGGAGCCGTAAATGAGTTGAATAAACAGATCTGAACCTGTCCCGGGTACCTGGGCTTGCCTTCAGCCCTGAGGTTGTCAGCGGTGCCATCTTGTGTTAAGTGGGTGGTAATTTTGGGAAAAGATGGATACAGATCCTTAAAAGCTCCTGGGAAAGGGGTTTGGAAGAGCCTTTGAAAACCTACCGGTGTGAAGTGAGGAGAGCAGTGGAGCGCAGAGGTCTCTGAGCCAGAGAGGCAGAGGATGAGCAGCTGTCACAGAACTGATTTGCAGCTGAGACACTCCTGCGCAAGCAACTTCACCCGCAGATTTTTCATTTAAATTGTGACTTTTTTCATCCTGCTCCAATAGCAACAGTGCATGTGATGGGTGCATGTGGGCTTCCATGAACAGAGGGCAAGTTGTTTGAGCATCAAAGGTTGTTCAGAGGCATTTTGGGGGTTTAATAACCAAGATAGTTTTCAGCAAAACCAAAGTGAGTTTTTTTTTTTGTTGTAACAGGTGACCAAATTAGAAATATCTCTCTAGGGTGATCTGTCACTGGTGTTAAGAGTGCTTTGGCCTCAGAAGGAGATTTCAGAGCTAGTGTCCAGTCCCTGCAGTAACTTTCAGCCTGGCAGCTTCCCTGAGGCAAAGCAGCTCAGCCAGAGGTTTCTGCACTGAGATCAGTCCATGCACAAAGGTCTATGCAGTGAAGCCTGACTGCAGCACGTGAAGAAATCCATGGAATAAAACCTTGGGGAACACTTTTGACCTTCACTTAACCAAGTGGGTCCCTGGGAAATCTGGAAAACACAGGGCCCTGCAGATGACTTGGGGTTTTTGGTTAAGTGGTGTTCTGGCAAGAAAAGTTTATAACTGTTCAGGGAAGGCAGTTTAGGCCATGGAAGAAGGGGGAAAAATCACTAAAATGTACTGGAGGATCTATGGGATTAACATTTCTGAGTGGGGAAGGTTATCCTGGATGCAGAAGTTGCCCTAGATACAAATACAGAGTCAGAAAACAAATCTGTTGGTGGGAGCGGCCTCTCTTGGGAGTCCAGCAGGACAGGATGCTGGCAGGGAGCGAAAGGGAGTAAAGAAGTAATTAAACCAAATAATGTTGTGCTAATGATTGGGTGCTGCTGCTGCCATAGGAATGATGGGTTTGTGGGAATGACTGGGCTTGGAAATAAGAGGGGTTTGCTGCTAGTCAAGCAACTGGAACCTCTTGTTCTCTTCAAATCACTGACATGATAGGTTTTATTTCCTGTGGCACATTTAATAAAATTCAAGGCCAAATTTTAATTTTGGGGCACATGGGAGTAAATATTTCCAGTGTAAGGGGTCCACACAGAGGTATTGAAGACACCCAGACCTTTTCTTTGCATAAAACCAGAGCCTCCTCCTCCAGCCTCCCTGGGGGGATGTGCTGGGAGTGGGCTGCAGATCCCTACAGGGACTCAGCAGAAGTGGAGCAGAACTAAAGCAGGAGGCTCCCAGTCCGTGCATAGCTCAATTTGCACCTCGTGCCCCTGCTGAGCCCCTCCACAAGGAGCAGTTCCAGCTCAGGGCTGTCCATCCCTCCCCTCTGGAGCAGGGCAGAGCTCCAGCTCTGTCCCAGGGTTCTGCTCTCCCGGGCTGGGTGCCAGCCCTGGCTGGGGCCCAGCTGTGACTGGGGATGGAGGAGCAGCATCTCTTCCAAACCCAACCCCAAACCCAACCCCAAACCCAAACCCAAACCCAACCCCAAACCCAAACCCAAACCCAACCCCACACCCAAACCCAACCCCAAATCAAACCCCTCTGGGGAATGCCCGGCTCAGCTGCACTGGAGGTGGGTTTGATAATGTCACTCTGGCTGCCTGCCATCCCAGCAGATGATTTATTATTTTCTGTAGGAATCTGCCTTTAAAGCTTCTCCTGCAGTATTATGGATGATATCACCCTGTGCTGAGCACTGACCAGACTCCTTTCAGCCTCTGGCTGTGTGCAGAGGTACAGGCTTGGCAAAAATGCTCAGGTCCTCCCTGTTTATTGGTAAGGATTTGGTGCTTGTACCTCTCCCTGCTGGGTTGCAAAAGTAGAATTTGGAGTTATTACTGTGTGTTCTCCTTTCCTTTTTTTAGTGTATCTGGGAGAGGGATCCAGCTATTTTAATGTTTCATTTAAGCTCTAGGTGATTGTAATTACTGTGGAAGGATAAAAGCTGAGTATCAGAGACCCAAAGGGTACTCAGGGAAGCCTCCTCCCATCGGGGGGTATAGGGTAAAAGGGACTGGCTCTCTTTGGGGGTTACAGCCCTGTCCCAAAGCTGGCCGTGCCTCAGTGCAGCCACTCCTGTGTCTGAAAACAAAGGTGCTCTCTGAGCCTTTGGATGATGAACATTATTTAAAAGAAGGCCTTTTTTTGGGCCCTGTGATCAGTGTGCATTGATCTCAGTGTACAGGTTTGGACTCAGCTGCTGGAAGGACATTATTTGGATTTGGGAGCAGCATTATATTTGATATAAAATAAAGAAACTCATTTTATTCAGTGTTTAACTGCCTCCCAGTCCTTCCCAGGGATGAGAATATTATGATTACAACAGCATGAGCTGCACGATGCAGACTTTAAATCAGTGTAAAGGTGCTGTGGACTAATTTGTTGATTTCCATATGGGAACAAAATTGTATCATCAGAGAGTATCTTCCCACTGGTGTAATTCCAGGGATAGTGCTGTTTTCAATAATGTAATGATGAAAATTGATGGTTTAAAATTGACAAGGTCAATTTATTTGGCAGCCATGCATTTGGCAGACAGCTTGACAACATGAAGGGTTGACACAAAATAGGGCAGAGAGATCATGTCCTGCTCCCAGATGTGATAACAGCCCAGGGTTTCAGTGCTGTTTCATCACCCTCTCTGGCACAACATCTGATTCTGCTCTCCAGCCAGGTGTGCCACATGACAGGGCCAAACCGAGTTGTAGCCCCAAATTGTAAATCCCTCCAGCAGCAGGTTCTGCCAGGTGAATGAATCAGGCCATGTGCTGTTATTGCCATTCCAGCCTGTTTTTCTGGGATGTGTGCAGGCTTCCAGCATGAAGACAAGATGATCACTCAGTGGGTGTAAATGTCTGGAAGAAATACAGGTCCCAGTCCAGCAGTTGTTCTGCTGGTGTTGGATGCTGAGTCCCAGAAGGAATGTTCTGGGGGCTTTCAGCTCAGAGGAGAGGGAAGAAAATCTGCCTTTTTCCATTTCAGCATTTCTCACTCCCTGCAAACGCAAACCACTGGCTCTGGACCATTAACAGGGAGATAAGGAGGTAACAACACATTCGTATCCCAATCCACTATAAACTAGAAGCAGGTCTTGCCATTATAGGGTGACCTTGAGGTGGGAGCATCTGTACAGCTCAAACCCCACAGTCAGCAGTGATTTACAATAGTAAATCCGTGCAAGGATGGCAATGAGTGTGCCCCTAAATAGAGCACTACCCACTTAATTTACAAAGTTTCTAATACATCTCCGAAATTAAATTATTTTCTGTTCTTTGCCCAAGAAATCAGCACACATTTAGACACTCTTTGCACTTCTGTGCTCAGGAGGGGAAGTGAGCCCCCTGCTCTTGTAAATAGAGATTATTTCATCCACAGATTTTGGCCAGTAAAAAAAGACTCCTTCTATTTTTGCAGTTTAATTTGATTCAGTGCAGAAATCAGTGAAGCAGACGCAACAGCCCCAGTTGCATTCAGTTTAGGAGTATCTTCTGAATGATGATGAAAGAACAGAAATGTGTTATACTACCCTGACCAAAAGGAGAGGTGGTGGAAGGTTTCTGAACACTGCTGGTTTGATTTGTAAGCATGTGAAATAACCTGGCAGTTTCTTCAACCAAGTACATAAAGTGCTTAAATCTTGGTTGTGTGTTCTGTGTTTCTGTTATCAATGGAAGCAGTTTCATCAGTTCAGTGCCTGGGGTACTTCAGAGAGCTGGAGGAATGCAGAGCTCTCTGAAGGCCTTTTTCAATCTCAGATGCAACAGCAGGGGCTGCTGGCAGCTCTTATCAAATTGCTGATGTGCATCACAGCAGCTGAACAGGGAAATGGGAGATGTGCTGGAGGAGCTCTGGAAGAGCAGGAGCAGGAAGTGTGGCTGCAGGAGAAGGCAGAGGGACATTTCCCTGTCAGCCCAAACACCAAAACCCCCCATGCAATGAGATGCAATGGCTTTGGGAGGATGGGGGCTCCTGGCACCAAGGAAGGCACTGGGAATTCTGGCTGCAGCACTGGCAGGGGGCCAGGGCTGCTCTGGGAGGGAGCAGCACATGGAAACAGCCCTGGGCTTGTGCCAAGTTCTCTCTGTGGCACTGGAACAAGACTGAGCAGAGAGGCTCTCGAGCCTCCACTCTGAGAGACTTCCCAAGACCTGGTTAAAACCCTGAGCAGCTTGGTCTGCTCTCACAGCTGGCTGTGAGCAGGAGGTGGAGAAGAAGAGGAGGTCCCTTCCCACCTGGATTGTGCTGTGAGGAGCTCCTGAGTAGGCTCTGCTGGAAAATGGAGGCCTTGGCTGGGGAGTTCTGGGAAGAGGAGGTGGTCAGAGTCACAGTCCCTTGTTCTAACACCAGAGAAATCCATGCAGCTGCACATCCACATGGTGAGGATTTTAGAGTTATGTCACAGTAAATCTTTCCCTGTTTTCCATGGGAACTGCTGAAGTGCCAGTTCGGGGGCTGTAGGGACTGTGTGATACCACACCTCTGGACTGGTGCTGTCCCAGCAGCAGAGGGAATTGTTAGGTCTGCTGAACTCCAGCCCCTCTGCTTTGGAACCTGTGCTCAGCAACTCCACCTGCAGCTCACAAGGTTCAGTTTTTGTTTCTTGTTTTCTCTGGTGAGAGACAGAAATGTTCAATTGATATCCTTCTCTATCACAAACCCTTTGAACAGGGCTATTATTGACAGTAAACTCCTGGAGAGCTTGGAGCAGGCACCAATAAATGCATCTCTGTGGGTACTTTCAAGAAATCCTTAATGGCTGTGATGGTTTTAGTCACTTAATTGTATTTTATTACTTGGGATATGGGCAGAGTGTTACAAATGCACTTGGGACAGTTCCTGCATGAATGAATGAATGCATCCAGCTCACTCCAAACTTGGTCTTTTGCAGGAGCTTTTTTGAAAATGCTTCTTGCTTCCAGTTGTATCCTGGGCAGTAACTGGATGATTTCAGATCTGTTCCTAATTGCTCAAAAGCTATTTAATTTCCTAATTAAAAGCATAGTCTTGCACTGCTTTTCTGGTGGTGTTAAGAATGAGGTGTAATGGCCAGGGATTCTCCTTGAGAAATTCTGATTTCACTTCTGATGGGTCAGGATGTAGCCAAACTGTTGACACCCTATTGGATCCAAAGTCTGGATTGCTTAGATGGGAGGTTTTGGATCAGTTTTGTATTGTTTTTTCTGTGAGACTTTAAACAATATCTTAGCAAGGCCTGGCTGCAAGGAGCCCAGAAGGAAGCTTGATGCTTGGCTGATTAAGGATGTGTTCTGAGGCCCTGCATTACACACAGCACTGCCCAGAGTGCTCCACCTTACCTGCAGGTGCTGCTGAAATTGGGAATCAGAGTTCTGGGGCAACAGCTGGACTGCATAAGATCTGCAAAAGAAGATTCCTTTTAACTCCACAGTGCCCTTGGAGAGCCACATGTGCACAGCTGTGAGGTCTGGGCAGTGACGTGGGCAGTGAAGGGGAGGTGATTGCTAAATACTAACTCTCTTGGCTCTTGCCAAGAAATTCCTCATGCTCAGGTTACCTTCTCTTCATGCAAAATATTTACTGAGTTAGAGCAGAACAGCACTGTTTAATTGGCTGTATTTATGTGGGCATTGTACTTCCAGAGGAGGCAGAGCTGCCTGGAGCCCTGGGACACGAGGTTGTGCTGCCCCAGTGAGGGGTCCCCACATCACCTGCAGCTGTGGAACTGCTCCAACTCAGATCTCCACCTTTTGCTCCCCAGGGTACTCAAAACCCTTCCCAATAAAACATCCCTGGTTTTATTTTTACCTGCTAGAAGTGTGCATTCAGTTGAAAATACCATTATTTTAAAATTTGCTAAGCACATCTATTTGAAACACCTTTGCCATCATCTACGGCTCCTTAGACTCTGACATGGATCAGTACCAGCATTTTTAGCAACCGTTCTGAATTTGTAGGATTATTATAATCAAAATTTGAAATACAGCCTCGTGTTAATAGAAGTAGGTGCACATCATAGTCATTACAAGTTTTAAATTTAAGATTTTTCGTGCACCCAGGAAAATATTTGATATTTTACCTTCAGATAAACCCAGAAGATTCCTCCATAAACACAAAGAGCTCAGCTATGTAATTGATAAAGTCCAGGTCTTTTCCAAGATCTGCCAACACTCGTCTGAAAGCCTAAAAATCCTGGAAATTGAGGTGGGTGCATGGAGCATGCTGGACACCCTTGGGGCCTGGGGGGAGAAACCCAGCTGAGAGGAAGGACATGAGGTGGTCTAGAGGTGTCCAAATTCCCCTGCGGTGCTGACTGATCCCCAGATCATTGATTATCTGTCAGTCCTCAACAGTGTAATAACACTTCTGCCTAAAGTTAATCAGAACAAATTATTTTAAAGTTGAAAGTGAAATTTAGTATTTGAAGAAATACTAGAAAAAGGAAAATCCTGGAAAAACACCACTCATCTCCTCTTGTGCTAGTGCTTCATGCCCAGAGATTTATGGGGAATCTTGGGCAAGCTGCAGTGTTCAAATTGAGCATCTCCAACCCTCACACCAGCACTGCTTCGCCTCCAGGCCGTGGGGGCTCTGCTTTCATTTTCCCTCCTAAAATAGTTTCCATGGAAAGCCCTGGAGCAGCTCTGGGAATTCCAGTGCACTGGAAAAGGACCTCCAAGTTGCCCTGATATTCCCTGGGATGCTCGATGTGGCACTGCTCTTGCTGTGATCATCCCTGTGCCCCTGTGGTCACATGCCTGAGCCCAGGTCTTGACAGGGAAAGATCCACGGGCTGTGCCAGCTCCCAGATCCAAACATTTTCATCAGGGGAACCCCTTTGTGTTACTCATCTGGTTGTCAGACAGAACCTGGCTGCAGGCCTGGAGCTGGCACCAGATGAAAAATGTGCACTTTAAACATTTCATACTTACACTGATGGGAAAGGGCAATTCCTCAGCACATTTTCTCAACGTTTTTAAACAATAAATGTCAACCACAGGGCAAAGCAAGGCAGATTTCAGATTAAAGGGACGTGGTTTGCTTAATGTTTGTAAATCCCTTGGTCCCAACCTCCTTCATGTTCCTTAATGAACATGAAAAGCTGCATCGAATGCAATGGGTGGTTTTGTCAACACAACTTTTTCCTTTAATGCTGTGATAGAAAAATGGATTTTTGTGATCCATTCAGGACTTGGCATGCCAGGGAGAATCTGGTATTCTCCCCAGCAAAGCTAAAGGTTTGTGTGAGAAGACCAGTAATGCCAGGCAAAAGAACCTTTTATTCCCAAGAGAGCTAAAATATTCCTTTGTTTGTTTTTCACCCTTAATGACTTTTCCTGTCTTGGTTTATTCTGTGGTGCTGAAGCTTGTCAGCACCTATAGCCTTTCCTTTAGGATTAATGTCTTGGGAATAGGAATAAAAGCAATTTCCATGTGGTGTCTTCCTGCCACGGCTACTGCCTGGGGCCCATTGACTTTTCCTTCAAAAGACCCAATTCTATGCCCATATAAATGGAACAAAACTTAGTTGGAGTCAGGAGCTTTATGTTCTTTAACACCAAGGCTGAGGCTTCCATCACTGAGCCTGGTATTCTGTCACTTGCAATAAAATCTTCCAGTTTCTGTTGAGTTTCTCATTTTCCAAAGAAGAAATGTCTCCGAAAGAATGATTGCCTCAGAACACTTGCCTTGATTTTGACTCAGTAGGTTCTAAAGGCTACTTCAGATGTAAATTATCGAGTTTACAGCTGAAGGGAGAAATTGTTCTGAGGCAGAAAATGAACCTTCTATTTGGAAAATGAGTTCTCAGAAAAAAGCATTGCTCATAGTTTTTTTTCCAAGTGAAGTGATTTCTTGAAACGTCCCATGTGTGCTTTCCATTGTGTCAGCTGGCACAGCCACACGCCGGAGAAGGTTCTCAGGAGGCTTCCAAGAAGCTTTGCTGCACCATCTCTTGGACAGGGCTATAGAGCCAAGTTTGCTCAGCCAAAGTGGGACTTTCAGGCTTTCATTTTTTCATTTTTGGTTCCCTCTCTCATCCTTAGCAGAAGTTTCGTGGTGACCTGCAGTGGAGGAGATTTTCAACCTTGTGCCACATGCAGCTTCTAAAATGAAAAGCTGTACGCTTCAGTTCTGGAGAGCTCAGCTCAGCATCACAACCAGGGCTCAAGTCAGGAGGGAGAAGGATCCAGCGAGACCTCAGAGCCCCTTCCAGGAACTAAAGGGGCTCCAGGAGAGCTGGAGAGGGACTGAGGACAAGGGATGGAGGGACAGGACACAGGGAATGGCTTCCCACAGCCAGAAAACAGGGGGGTCTCCAGTGTGGGAAGATACCTGCCAGGGAAATGCTCGGAAATACTGCACAGATGTCCTTGTTCCTTTAGTTTTTTATACTTCCCACGCCTCTCCACTTAAATACCCCTTTGGTTCATGCTGGCATTGACTGATGCAAAAAGAGAGAGAGCACATAACTCCTGGAAAGCCTGTGAGATGCTGGTGCCAGACAATGCATTCTCATAATGCTCATGTAATGTGTAACTAGAGCTCTGAATATTTTTTAAAGGCCATTTGTGAATAGTGAGGTGAGGATATTTTGCATTTTGGCAGTCAGAAGTTTTAGAAAGGTGCTGCAAGGGAAGATGTCAACAAAAGCTGCTGCAAAGCTGTGCTTTCACTTCACAGGGCTTTGAGGAGATGCATTCTTGGGTCTGGTTCATTTGGGATCATTTCTCTGACTCAAACTCACTTTGAATTTGGGCATCAAAGGGATTTTCAAATTCTAGGTCGAACTCATTAAAAACCCCAAATCTCACCTGGTCTCAGCTCTGTAAATGACAAGAAACAGTAAATCTGCTGCTCTGCTTTGGATACCAATCCATAAATCATGGGGTGGGGGTATTTGAAGCTTGGCCCAGAAGCTCTCTGTCTAAGAGTCAGTTGTTGCTCCAAGAGTTCATGACTTTGCTCTAGGCAAGCTCACAGGTTTGGAGAAGGTTCTGTGGCACATGGAACACGTCAGATTTTTTTGGGAGATTGCAAACACAGCACCCAGTGTTTGGATTGGGGATTTTCCTAGTAGAAAGCTGCATCTCTGAGACCAAGCCTGATCAAAGACTTTTCCAGAGGCAAAAATCCCAAGCATCCTTTCCCTGTGTCTCTGGGGAGCCAGAGCAGCATAGGGACCCCTCTCCCTGCCCCCCACTGGCTCATCCCAGAGGAACGGGGGCTTTCCCGGAATTCCTGCCTGCCTGTGGTTCCTTAGCCAGTCCTGCAAAAATGTATCTTTTTTTGAATGTTATTCTAACCATAAAACTTCTAAGCTGTTCAAATACTTTCCTTTGTACCGTAGACATCTAAGACTATGAGACATTAACAAGTAAATGTACTTTTATTTCGACTGCTTCAATCTGCAGAGGAGTTTTTCTTGGACTGATCTGCCCTTGCCTTGTAGCAGAGGAAACAAGACTGGGATCTGATATTGGATCTCCTCGGTAGCTGTCTCCCCAGACTGGAGGTGTAGGTGTGTTTTACTTTGAATTTAAAAAAGGGACTTTCTTCCTTGGCAACTCATTTGCTAACTCAAGATCCAGAGATGTTTAAAGCCAAGAGATAGCATTCTGATTCTCTTTGAATCCTTTATTAAGCCTATAAGCCTTGCAGGAGCAGAGCACATATTTTAGTAAGACTCAGCTGAAAGATTTCAGAAGATGGAATTCAACCTTCTCCATAGTTATTTTATGATTAATATAATGATCTCTTTGACTCCTTGCCACCTCATGTCTGCACTCAAGCCACTAGATCTGACTTTATATACGCTATATTTATATTATTTTTATAATGGCCTCATCTGTAATTGGCTCCCTGTTGAATTGTGTCCTAAATTGCAAAAAGCAAGAGAATGTTCCTGCCCCAGACCATTTATGAGAGACAGAGAAGGCACTGGAAGAACCAAATCCATTCGTGCAGTTTGGGTCACGAGGTGGCACACCCCAAATTTGTTTTGGATCTCACTGAAAGACTGACCTGTAAAAGATACACCTGAATGGTTTGGTGGTCCCTGAATCACTGACATGATTTTCTGACATGCTGAGACTCTCATGAGGCATCCAAATCAGGCCTTTTTGGAACCTGGAAGGGCAAGTAGGTGTTTTCAGGAGTAATCTTTATGGATCACAGGTACACAGGCAGGAACTGGGGAATTTTGTCTTAAAAACCGACCTGGTTTACAACAGTGACAAAGCAGACGTTAAAAACCGAGTGTAAACAGAATGCCATGTGATCATTTCAGGAAAGGGTTACTGCTCCATGGTATCCCAGAGCTGGCTCCAAGTATTTAACAGGAGGCCTTAAGCTGAGTGTGGGGGTTTGTGTTTACCCCAGAAATCCTGGGAGATCATGAAGGTGAGAGAACTCAGCAGATGCTGCACAGAGTCCAGTGGTGGCCATTGCTCTTTCTCAAACACAGGACAGGTTGAACCATAAAGGCCAATTTTTCCTCCAAGAGAACTGCAAGTAGAGCTCTAAAGTTACACCTCAGAGGCCTTTGCAGTGTTAGATTTTCATTGCTTTTTGTTCAACAGAGGTTTTTTATGTGTTGTGTAGGAAGTTCCGTGTGTTTAACACCCGATTCACTCTGTATAACACTTGATAATTTGCATTTGACTTTTTTGCCACCTCTCCAATGGGAAGTGTTTGAATGTTTGAACTTTTTACCAGCCACTGACTTACTCGAGCGCTACCATAACAGGTAGAAACTATTGCTTCCCTTTGATCCAGGGTGGTGTTTTGTAAAGTCTGATTACAGCAAGGTCTCTAATTTCAAGCCCTACAGTTGATAGCCTGTCACCACATAACCCTGACACAGATCTTGACATGTAAACTTCTAATTATTTTTCATGCCACAAATGTCAATATTTACCAGGTAGAGCCAATCTCCAAACCCCAGAGTGTGGTTTGCATTGTTGGTGGTATGACTTATACATCAACTAAATATAAATGTCAACCTTCCACTAATGTAATTAGAGAAACAGATCTCACTCCTGGGCACGACTGGAAATGCAGAAATGTTTCTGAGTTCCCTCACACGAGACAGAGCTCCCGGGGACCTCGTAGCCCAAATCACACCTGACAAGGTCTCAGAGAGCCGTGCATGTGGGAAGTCTCTGGGGCTCGAGAGTCACCAGGATTAATCCTCTGTGCTCAGGCTCCCCCTGATGGAAACGAAAAATACTAAACCACGCTTTTCCCCCCTCCCGACTTGGACAGGACTCTGAGCTGGTTTGTCTGAAGCCACCTCTCATGTTTTGACACTCAGCGTTTGAAAAGCAGACGATTTAAGGAACTGGCTAGTGCTGCTCGTGACACACAGGAATGATTGATGGAATCATTGATGGCTTCTGCTTGTTCAAGCTCAACGTGATTTGAGCTGCTTTCACTTTGGGAATTCCTTGTGTCAATAAGGAAGGGGAGAGAAACTCTGTGTGCAGTGAGAGGGCCAGAGGTGTCCCCGTGAGAGTGGTAGCCCTGCACAGACACCCCAACATCCCACCCTGGGCATCCCTGAGAGAGTTTTCCAAATGCTCCTGGAGCTCTGGCAGCTCTGGCAGTGCTCATTCCCTGGGGAGCCTGGGCAGTGCCCAGAACCCTCTGGGGGAAAAAACTTCTCCCAAAATTAATCCTGAGCCTGCCTTGGCCCAGCTCCAGCCGCTCCCTGGGTGCTGTTGCTGGTCAGGAGAGTGAAGAGATCAGAGCTGACCCTCAGGAGGAGGTTGAACACCACAATGAGGTCTCCCCTCAGTCTCCTCTAGCTGAACAAACCAAATCGCCTCAGCAGCTCCTCTCCAGACCCTTCCCGCTCCTCATGTCCATCCTTTGGACACTCTAATGGTTTTTTATATTGTGGCACCCAAACTGCCCCAGGGCTGGAGGTGAGGCTGTCCCAGCCCAGAGCAGAGTGGGACAATCCCCACCTTGTCCCTGATGTCCCCAGGACAGGGATGTCCCTCCTGGCTCCAGGGCACTGCTGACTCAGATCCAACTGGCCATGGACCAGGATCCCCAGGTCCCTTCCTGCAGCAGAAGGGAAGAAAGTGTAATTAATACCAGAGCCAAAATACGGCTAATACACACCTTGTTTCACTGCAGGTTTTGGTGGATAATTACTCTTCCCTAATTCTGTGGAGTTAAAATGACTTTCAATGTTACCTTTCAATGTGGGATGGAAGAAGGGAGGCTCCTGCACCAGAGGAATTGTTCCCTTCTCCAAGCACAGTCTGAAAAGCCCCTTGGTACTGGAAATATGGCCAGGGATGGTTCCTGGGGGAGGCAGAGAGGCTGCAGGTCAGGGGAACCCTGCACCAGGAGAGGTTTTAGGGCAGGACTGGGCCGGAGGTGCCTGGTGCTCAGCAGCCAAGGCAGGCTCATTACGCCTGACATCCTTCCCTCAGCACTAATCATTTTTCCATTTCAACAACGGCTGTTTACAGCAGCTGCTGCCTTATGTTTGGTTTGATCCTGGTCCAGGTTTTGCAAGTGATTAAAATGCTGCTAATAAAGATATTTTAACTCGGATTATCATGTTGACTTGCCTTTTCCAGCTACAAAGATCTCAGCAGCGCTGCTCTCCATGGATGCCTGGCCACTCCAGGGGTGACCTGGTGGCCTCCAGGCCAGCAGTGCAGCCTGTGCTCCCCTCTCCGGGAGCAGCAGGGAGTGTGGAGAACAGCTGGATTCTGGAAAGGATCCCGGTGCCCTTGTGTGTGCACGATAGGGAGATTATTTTACACACATCCCCTTGGATGTTGCTTTACCACGGACTCGGCTGATTCTGGCTGGAATATTACAATTGCATTCATATGCTCTAATAGCAAGTTACAGATATTTCCAGATAAAACCCATGCCAGTGCCGAGGGCTCTGGTGCAGCCTTGTATCCCCAGTTACACCAGACACTGGGGTTACAAAACAAGGGGCACAGGCTGGGAGCCAGCCTGGGTACCGGAGCATCCCAGCCCGGGTATCAGAGCACTCCAGCCCGTGCTCGGGAAGGGTCTGGCAGTACTAGGGGCCGCCTGGCAGGAGGCAGTGGAGCAGCAGAGGGTGCTCTGGCTGCACCAGCCGGGCTGGAGCCTGGGCACAGCACAGCGAGGAGTGGCAGCGGCTCCGCATCCCGGCGAGCAGCCCTCCCCGTGCCCGCTTCTCCCAACTCCTCCCTCCGCCCGTGGAAACTCTCCCTTCTGGACAGGGGAAAAAAAGAAAGGGAAAAAAAGAGGGGAAAAAAGAGCTTTTGGGCGAGTGCCAGCGAACAGCGAGGGGCTCGTGGGTTGGCATCTGGACCTGACACTCGAGCAAACCCCAGTGCTCTCAGTGTGATTCAGGCATTTTTAATTACTGGTACAGAAGAAAACAAAGCTCAGTGTGGGTTTTGTTCAGCCCTTCATTCATGCCTGCAACTCCAGGGTCATGCTATTGACTTGGCTTGAATGACCCCCAGTACACAGTCCCTGCTAGAGGAATAAACAGCGTGTTCATGCCAGCCCAAGGCAGGGAGAAATGAATAAAAATGGAAGGAGAGAGAAAATTCATTACAAATAAAGGTCCAAAATACTGTTTAATGAGCACACTGCTGATGTAACTGTTATTGGAAATTCCAGCTGAAGGCTGTGTGGTTTGCCAGAAAAAGCCCTGGATTAAAACTGGGTTTCTGTGGCAGATTATCTGGTCTTTTTATATCACCTCACATCTCCTTCCTCTCTTCCTTTTTGTCTGTCACACTCAGTTAGCTTGTAAACCCTTTAATTCTGCTCTGCACACATCCACAGCCTGTCTGGATGGAGACCTGACTTGAATTATGCCTTGAACTGCTTATACAGTACTAATTACCTTAATAATAATTGACTTGACTGGGCTTTGGCTCAACCTCTGAAGGAATACATTTGCATCCCATTACTTACCCTGGTGGAGTTCTGCATGTGTTTGCAGAGGCTGAAGGGGCTGGTGCAGCCACCAGGAGAAGCCCTGGGCAGTGGTGGGTGACCCAGGCCCAGCTTGTGGCAGGGCTGGAGCACCAGGACCCAGGGATTTGTGCCAGGATTCCGGGGGATATCACTGCCTGGAAGGTGCAGTTGATGTGAAATCTGTGAGGCACCTGCCCGTGAAGGGACCTGGGCAGGTTAAACAGATTGTTTTCCCCTTTTTCACAGCTTCTTCTCCTCAGAATTACAGCTGAAAATGCTCCACCTGATGTTTTAGGTTTGCTTCATCAGGATTTGGCAGCTCCTGCTGTTCTGGGTGTCAGTTAATCCAGAAGACGATGCCTCCATCAATCCAGGTGAGGGATTTATTGATTCAGTGAGTGTTTTGTTGACGGGGTATTGTTGGGTCAGATGCTCACATCTGAATTTCTTCTGTGTCCCTGAAATACCTCAGTCTCTGAGCTGTCTTGTGGGATTGCATGACCCCCTGAGTAACCAGTGAGAGGAAAATACATCTCCAGAGGCCTGGTGGACACAGACTCCGTGGGAATCAAGGTGCTGCAGAGTGTTTGCACAACAGGCAGCCTTGCAGCAGTAATGTCATCTCTGAGGGTCAGCAAAGGCTGGAGGTCTTTGGGGTTTGGTTTTCAGCATGCACACAAACACTGCTCTTTGATATCCACACTGGTCTGGGGGGAAAACTGCTGGGAAAACCCTTTGATTTCAGCATTCTGAAGGAAAATATGTATGTGACAGTTCCCAGGACAGAGCAAAAGCAGGGAAGTCAAGGCCTATTAGGAACAAGACATAAGAAGAAATAAGAGAAGTAAGGAAGAAATGTGAAGACAGAAATATTTAGCGATTTTTCTTTCCTTCACTTATACCTGGGAACCACCTCAAAGCCAAAGGGAAGGCCTGAGAGTGCACAAAGGATGTTTAAGCCACAGCAGAAGGAAATAATGCGTGAAAATGTTTGTGGGGAACCCTGGGTAACACTGAGCTCCCCAGGTAGGGGTGTGGAGAACAAACTCACAGGAGTGGAGGTGACAGCAGTGGCAAAGAGCCATCAAGGGGTAGAAAGTAAACAAGAACCTAAATGAACCAAATGAGACTAATTTCTCTCTAATGAGTCATGACTAAGACATTATTTCCTTTCAGCATTAAACATCTGAATTTCTACAAAGTTCCTTTTCTCATTTAAATGAGGATACATCCATTAGGGTCTGCTCTGGAAACATGGATCAAAACCTTTATTGAAGGCCTTCTACTGGGTGCTCTGTGAAGGAATAGTCCAAGTAGTGCCTCAGGGACCCAGGAGAGTGGACAATTGGTGCAATGTGATGTTATAAAATGAGATACTTCACTCTTTTAAACCTTTGAATGATTGTGGCTCTTACTCACTAAAGAAAGGGTGCCAAAGTCTGTGAAGATGAACCAGCACTGGTTATGTTGGTGTCTGGAGCTGAGAAGTTAAATTAACAGATTATCCCTCTTGGGTTAATTAAAAAGCATTTGTTGGTCTGGCCCCCTTCTCTCATACCTTGATTTTCAAATTCTCATTAATCTAATAAAATAGGCTGCCATCCTTCCTGCTCCATAGCCAACAGGAGATACATTAAGTCTGTATTTCATTAGCTAACAATATATTGACTTTATTAGATGATGGTTTCTGGATATTAACATTTAGCCCCTCTTATCTCTGGTACATTCTCCTAAGGATCTTGATGTACTTTCAAACAGGATCAGTTTAATCCCACTGTCCTTTTGTGTGCTACAATTGTATTGCCATCCTTGTCACACACATCAAATAACTGTACACTGGGGAGCATTCCCATAACCCTCAAAATCTGTTGCAAAGCATTTTACAAAATGCAGATTTTAATATCACTGTGGAATTCACCAAAATTGAAATCTATTGACAGAACTAAAAGTTGTTCATTAAGCAAACACTCTTCAGATGAGTTAAACTACTTCATTGGCAATTATAAACTTGTGCAGGGTTTTTACTGATTACCCTAAGTAAAAACATGATGCTAATGGGCTTTTATGCTTGAAATAGTTGAAAGAATCCAAATCCTGGGTCCTGAGACACATCCTCCATGCCAGGGAGAGGCACAGCTGTGTGGGGTTGGAGCATCCCCAAATTCTGGATCCCGGGGAGCTGGGGCCGTTGTGTTCTCTGCTGCCTCTGCTGGGTTGTGCTGCAGGAGCTGATGGGGCTGTGGTGCCACAGTGCCCTGAGCTGATCACCCCAGGCAAAACACACCTGACTATTCTGCTATTTGCCCCCCGGCAGCAATCTGTGCAGGAGCTCACTGGGCAGCCTGGAGCCGTGTGACTTGCAGGTACAGAACAATGCAATATTTTTTCTTAGGGTGAACGTCGATTTCCATGTACAATCCCTCCTCTCCTCGTGCCACACTAGATCAGCCTGGAGCCGCTGGGAATCATGTGCTGTTAGGAGCCTGGGAGAGATTTATGCCATGGGAATAATGGAAGCCTGTTGTTCTGATGAGATGATATACACTGAACATTTTCAGCCTGTATATTGAACTAGAAAAAGTTTCAAAGCTCTGATATAAGCAATAGAAGACTCCTTGTACTGTACAGATTTGTACTCTCCCTAGTCTGATCTGATTGCAGCTTTACATCATCTCCTGCCGTCTGTCAGTGCCTACTGGAGTGCTTGGAGTTTGGGAATAATCCAGAAGGGAGGGACAACATCCAGCAGGGAGTGTGAGATGTTCTGCTGATTGACTGGAATGCAGCGTGGGGCTGTGTCTGCTGCACTGAGGGGAGCTGGGACAGGTTTGAGAGGGTTTTAGCTCAGCCTGGGAGCTGGGACAGGTTTGGAAAGGTTTTAGCTCAGCCTGGGACAGGTTTGAACAGGTTTTATCTCAGCCTGGGAGCTGTAAGTTGGATAAATGGGAGAAGAAAACTCTATCACTCAGGGTATTTGTTTAAAATATAAATGTACATAAAGGCAGTTGCCCAGGCTGGTGACAGTTTCCAGTGTCACACTTCAACCATTCTGTGTCTCAGTCTGCCCACCTGAAGAAGGAGTTTAGCAGCTCTTTACTCTCTCAGGAGCTGCTCCTGACACAGCAAACCCAGGGCCATGAGGTATCCCAGTATCCTTGGAAAGAAGCTGCTCATTGGTTTTTCTTTCTAGAAAAGTCCTGGAGAGGCTTGGCAGTGCCTTGGGACAAGAAGGAATTCCTGGCAGGTGCCTCCCAGGGCAGCCCTTGCTCCCTTTTGCTGCTCTGTGTACTGAGAGGCTGGATGGGGACTGCAGGGCTCCCAGGCTGATCGATGGCCATGATCTCATCCCCAGCTGAGCCACATTTCACACAGGATTGCACTTGTCCCTTCCTCATAATTCCTTGTAACTATGGCCCAGGCCAGCAATGAGTACATTTGAGCAGCAGAGAGCCAAGCCAGGCTCTCACCTGATGGCACCTGGAGCTCATCCCACTGGGGCAGCTCCATCTGAGTCCTGGTGCTGGCAGGCACTGGAGCCTGGGGAGGTGCTCTGCTCTGACTTTAGGGCAGGGACATGGGGGTTTTCTTGTTCACAGGCACCTACATAGGGTTTGCCACTAGAGCTACACATCTGAGGAACTGCAAGGTATCCTGGGAATATGCAACTGAGAGACAACTGAGCATCACTGAGGCACTCTAAAAGGAGTGTTGTTAATAAGTTTCATCAGAAAAATTTTATGGTGTTTTAAATATCAGTTTTCAAAAAGGAATTTTCCAGATATGATGGAATTTTACCCTTCAGATTATCCATTTTGTCAAAACCCACCTGTTCTCCCTTCTTGAATTTGGTTTTGGTCCATCATACATGACAAGCTTCAAAAATAAGGGCCATTATTTTTTTTCAGAACCAAGAATATAACTCTTGGTTAATAACTATCTTCAGTACTTAATTTTTCTTCCTCGAAAGCCTGCTGGGAATTAACATGATTAGAATCACACAGAAAAATTTTAGTCCAGAAAAATTCAGTCTGTGTACATCTAATTGTTGTTTTCCACAAAATTTGAAACGAGAAGTAGATCTCAGGATTCTTAGATCCCACTATTTTCACTATGATAGGAAGTAGTTTACTGTAAAGTTGTTAAATGTGACCTCCCCGGTTGTTCTCAGGCTGTCACTTGAAGGGCTACAGCAGCTTTTCTCTCTCAGTAGTTTAAATATTTTGAATTAAATTGTGTAGACTTAGAAGCCAGCATGTGAAGATGGGAGAAGACTGTGGCCTAGTGAAATGAGGAATATTGATGATAATATGGAATGGGAAGTGCAGGGAGAGGGGCTGACCTTGTTTGCTTCTCTCAAGAGCCATTTGACAGTTCTTGCTTTCCCAAGCCTGTGTGAATCAGCAGCATGTTGGGAGTCTTGTTTTACAGAAAATAAAAGCTGGACTTTTCAAGCAGCTCATCTTTCACCCAGGAACCTGAGAAAGGGGCAAGATTCCCAAAAATGCTGGGTAGTCTTTGGAGAGCTGAGCTGGGCCTGGTGCTCTGACTCCATGTGCATCCTGCTGAAGAGGGGAAATTTGAGCTCAGCTGTGTTGAAAATCTGTCCAACCCAAGCATTTTAAAGATATTTAGGCCTTGTTCCACTCACTGTTGCAAGACTTAAGTGAGATAGGTTCTAGGTTTCAATTCCCAGAAATTGGTGGCAGGGAAACATCAAGGCCTGTTCTAAAGCTCTGCATCTTCATCAAGGACCTTTAAAACCAGGCTGGAGATTATTTGCTTAAAATCATGCAGATTCAGGGTTGTATTTTTAATTGCAAGACTATTCCATTTCCTTATAGATAGTCACAGCATAAAATAATAAGATGAGAAATACAAAGAATTTGATGATTCTCTTTAGAAATTCACTAAAATATGGGAATAAAGCAAAGGCTGGGGTGTGACCTATTCTGCTGTGCTTCTGAGAGATAACCAAGTCTAATAACTTGTCTTGGCTCCTGATTTCTCCCTGAAAGCCTGGACTTTTGGGTTGGAAAAGATAATATCCTAACCATATGTCCAATGATTGATTCCTCTGGATGTATGTTCAGCATGCGTAATGCTCTCTTCAGGGAACAAATACGGATGTGGTTGAGTCAGCAGCATGGGAACACTCATTTAACCAGTGTTTTTTAGTCAATATTTACTAATAAGACAAAACAAATTTTTGGTCTGTGGGGAATATAACACTGTATTTCCTAATATAACAGCTTATGGACAAAATCCTTAGTTAACCCATTACAGCTTCTCCTCATGCATCATTAATACAAACAAAAATCAGTTTCTTTAAAATATTACTTGGACTTGATCTATTAATAATATTTCTCTAGAAGTTTTCCAATGAATAATTTTAAATCATAAATAATTTTTACTTCAACCTAATGCTCTGGCCTCATCATTACAGTATGGTAGAGTATCATTTGTGTGGCCAGACAAATTTTAGTTAGAGTTGCACTCCTTGGAGGGCTGTAGTATGAGGTTTTCAAAATAATCTTGCAGAGCTCATGTGAGCTCCCATCCTCTATTCCTGATGGGACAGCAGCCTCCAGTGCATTTTAGGCTTGGTTCCTTACTTGCTCTGCTGTTGTTGCAAAGAAAAGCAACGGTAGGAGAATGTTAAAAGTGCAGGAGAATCCTGCTGGTGGCTGATGGATCCACACTGCCCACCCTGAGAATATTCCAGGCATTGGTGACCCACTGCTCCCTTTTGGGCTTTTGTTTGCAGATTTTAAGGGTCTTGTTCTGTGCCAGACTGCCCCAATGTCCAGTTTAGCGTGAGAGCTGGGGACAGATGCATTTTACCTAGAAATACAATTTTGTGTTTGACTCAGAGCTCTCTCCTTCAGCTCTGATACAGGAACCCCACACAGGCTGCATCAGGGTGAGAAGGATTTTCCCCTGCCCTTGCCCTCCTTTCCCTGTGAAAGCCACCCTGGTGCAGCCCCCAAACTCTCTGTGGGAAAATGGAGCAGCTTATTCCTTGTGCAGGAAAATACAAAACTGGAAATCAAGGTTGTGCCTGGGAAATAACATTAAATGGGAAAACATGCTGGGGTAACCAACTGGGTTTTTGATCCCTTGGTCTAATTTTGGAATTTTTACAGCCAGTTGCATTCAGCAAAGCATCCCTGGGATGTGCTGTGTGGAGCTCCAGTGCTGGGATATAGATGTTTGCAGACTGAAATGAGGGCTACTGGAATGAATCTCCATGTGAAACAGGAGTCCCTGTGAGTGCTGGATTTGGGTGGTGCCATCCAGGTTTGCTGTTTTCTCCTGGATCTGGAGACACCTCCCTGAGGGCTGCAGAGGAATGTGAGACTGGGCAAAACAATGGCAAGGCCACAGCAACAAGGAACATGTGCTCTTGGGGAGCACAAGTCAAGTCATTCTTGTCATCAGACATCCCAGGCACCTGCCGGGATACCTGGGGGAGAAATTAGGGCAGGCAAACACATATTGTTTCTTTTGTTGGAAGTGCCAAGCTCAGTGGAGATGAATTGGCCATCTGTTCCCTCCCAGCCACGCTCTGGCAAGCTGTAAAGCTCCTTTTTATACCTTGCCACTTTGCATCAGTGCTAACAAAAGTCAGGGGGAAGTGTTTGGTTTTTCCTCAGAACATTCTCTCCTTTGACAGTGTGCAACCAAGAGCCTTTTCCCACCAAGTGGCGTTCTCCCTGTGGGCCTGCTGTTTTCACAAGACACTCAGGTACCTCATCTCCGGGAGGGAGAGTAACCAGAGACCTCCTGAGGCCTGAAACCCAACCCCTCCATGGACTGGCCAACAAAGAGTTCTTGTCCAAGCAAACACTGTTCATCCTGGTGCTGCCACCGTCCCCATACCTCACCCTGCAGGACAGGACACAGCTCTCCATCAGGGCTCGGGTCACAGCCTCCTCCCCCTGGGTTCCTTTCACGGCCCAAATGGGTCCTTAGTTCGCTCCATCCTAACTGATGCTGAGGGTTGCAGGGGCATCCTCTGACACTTTGAGAGCTGTGGAGTCCCCCAGTGCCCGGATGCTCGAGCTCCTCTTGTCTCTGATATAGTGTGTGTAATTCCCTGGGCCAGTTGTTTCCATCCTTTGCCATGGGATGGTTTTATCCATGGGGGAATGTGGAATTTAGCCCGAGTGCAGTGTACCTTACAGGTGTATGTTATACAGGACACATAAACCACACGTGGAGTCACTGATGCCTTACTGTGCTGGGCTTTTGTTGATGAGAACAGCGAGCTGTGTCTCCCTGAGACCCACCCCCCCATCCCCGTGGCCACCCAGGGGGAGGGAAGGGGCTGTTGGAGAGGCACAGGGGACAGAAGTGACTCTGCTCTCTGAGAAGATGAAGCTTCTGTCTGGAGAAACGGTTTTGTATATATTCAGATTTTCCAAATTCCTGTAAATACTTTTACTAATAGTTCTTTACAGTGTTTTTCCCTTCCTGAATGGCTGTGTCTGAGTGCCAGCCAGCTGAATTCTCCTGTGTTAGCTTGCTGTAGGTATGGATTTTGAAACTCCATTTTGCTAAACAAAATTACCACTTTAAAAGACATTTCTGAGCTTTGTAAACTCGTCAGTGAAGCCTCGCTGTGTTCAGTTTGATTTTTTTTTTTAGTTTTGCTGACAGAGAAAGAAATCAGACACTGCTTTAGTTCCAATGTGATTTCTTGCTGTAGAAATACGGAAAAAATTACATTTGAATTTTCCCTCCAGATAGTTTTATTAGAGAGATACAAGGGAGGGCCCTAGGTTTGTGTTTCTCTTTCAGAAGTTTTTATTCCAGCTTCCTTTCCTTGGCATAGACATCCCGTGTCCTGGCTGCATGGATGGTGAGCACTGGGAGCAGTCTGGGATTCTGGAGCCTCAGCCCCTGCCCAGGGGGTGTTTTTGAGGCTAAAGCCCCCCAAATGCCCACCTTGCTCTGCCCTGCTCCCCCTGACAGCAGCAGAGCAGTTTGCTGTCAAAAACCCATAAATTGAGGTAAGCAGCATCAAACAAATGTCTGGTGAGAACTGTCAGGCAGTGAAATTATGGAATAAATAACCCCAGTCTATTGAGATACCTAATTAACTTCCGTGTGATTACTAGAGTACCAGTTAATGTTTGGGTTCTGGAAGGGAGCCAGGGAATATTCCCTTCCCATCCCAGCAGTGCGGATTGCTGCTGGCAGGTAACTAAATCCAGTCATTATCCGTGGCGGGGAAGGCAGCCTGCAGATCTCTCTGCAAACGGGTGATAATTGATCACACGAAGGGAGGTGTGAGAAGGACTTGGAACTGGAGGAATTTGAAACTCTCGGGCTGGGGCACAGTCCCTCCCTCCTCCCTCCCTCCCGCAGCAGTAGGGCCCCTGCTCCGTGCAGTCCCAGCTGTAGCACCGAGGCGCTGGAGATGTGCACACTGCAGGGGAATTTGATCCAAAGGCAGCCTCTCTGTTCCAGAAGGACTTGCAAACCTCTGTGGCTCAGCCTTCTCCTCCCAACCCCTGGGACTCCACGGCTTTGGTGCAATTTGCATTTGACACCAGTGAAGTAACAAAGGTAACAGCGGAGTTTTGAGGTCTGGGGTTTGTGTGTGTTACAGAGAGGAGACAAACTGTGATTCTTGCTTTGCATCGATCCATCAGACAAAATAAATCACTCTGGGGCACTTGAAACTTGCCTGGCATTAATGAACATCAAGGAGTCATGCCAGAGCATCGCTGGTAATGCACCAAAATGACCCAGTATTGTGTTTCACCCTGAAAGGTTCCTAGAGCTGTCACACGGAGCTGAACCCGGCCAGCAGCTGCAGCACAAACCTCGGAGCTGAAACTCAACACTGACAGCAAAGTCCAGCCCGATGGGTGGCAGGGAAAATCACTGCAGAGGAGAAGGGCTCCTCCAAAAAGCGTGCTGCACTCCAATACCGACCTGTCTGCTTGGATTATCTGCACCAGGGTCTTTGGCTGAGACTCCCGGTAAAGGCAGGGCCAGGCAGAGCTGCTGGGGCTGTGCTCACGCCCATCCTTGAGCAGCGTGTGGAAGGGAATTTTCTTGAGTTGTACCAGGCTTCTGCAGCCAGGAGAGAAGTTGCACTTACCCTGCCCTGAACCACAGCGGGCTGGTGGGCAGTGGGACATGGATACACCCTGTCCCTGCATCCTATCCCTGCATCTCATCCCTGTATCCTGCCCCTGCATCCCATCTCTGTATCCCATCCTTGCATCCCATCCCTGTATCCTGCCCCTGCATCCCAGCCCTGCATACCTCGTGTGGCATTGCCCCCTCGGCATTCCTGGGTGTATTTTCAGAACTGCTTTGTCCCAGTGATTTGTGTGGCAGCACCTGAGGCTCCCTGAGGACCTGGGGAAGAGCTCAGGGAACAATGCTGGGCTCTGGCCTGGTACTGCTGAGTGCTGGCAGCTGAGGGCAGGAATTTGGGAGCTCAGAGGCTCCAGGGAGGGCACATCCCTCCAGGGCGTTCCTGGCCTCCCTGCCCCTCCCTGCCCTGAGCCAACACCTGCCTTCCAAGGCTTCACCCTGGTACTTTCACTGTTTCCTGATAGGTAAATGCAGTGCTTGGAGTGACAGGGTGGAGACAGCTCTTAACCAGGAGCTGAGGGATTGGGGAGTGCAGAAATTTCCTGTCCTGTCCCTGGCTCCTCAGTGTGGTTCCAGCCATGCACACGTGACCTTGCATGGCAGGGAAACAGGTCCCACATGTTCATTCTGCCCCTGGATTCTTCCAAGGCAGACTCCAACCGTGGCAGTAAATTATCTGCAGACACATGACACAGGCAGAGTGTAGGGCTCAGGTTTTTCCACTCTGCATTTAATTTGACTCGGCAGTGTCGCCCCAGTTTCTGCAGATTGCAGAGTCCACGCTCTCAATCATTTCTATTGCTCCCATAAGGAGGGAATTTTGCTTTATTTCCTTCTGGTGTGCTTGCACCTGCTGTGTTTTATTGTCTTCTTTAACCCTTTCCCTGCACGAGTGTGTTCTCCCAGGCTCTGCTGTGCTGCAGGAGCTCAGGGCTTTGCATGGCTTGCCTGGGAAGGCAGGTTTGGGAGGAAGAGGATGGGAGGCAGAGCAATCCATGGCATTGTGCACCTTGATGCCCTCCTGGTAACCCAGCCCTGGTCTAGAAATGTGCATTCAAACACATTATCCCTGAGGTATTCCCATAAATGCTGGCCCAGTCCTGACCCCCAGCAGGTCCATCCTGGGATTGGCTCTACTGGACACGGGGGAAGCTTCCAGCTGCTTCTCACATGAACCACCCCTGGAGCCCCCCACCACCAAAACCTGGCCCTGCAAACCCAACTAACAAACCAGTTAATTTATCCCACAGAGAGTGGGGGAGGGTTTGACATCTGTGGGATATGGGTGCCACCCTGACCCCATGGTCCCTGGCATGGACAGCCACGAGGGACCTGCCCTGGGCAACCAGAGCTTTGCAGGCTGAACCTCTGAGGTGAGGTGGAGTCCATGTTCTGGAGGAGGTTGGAAGGCAGAGGATGGGGAATGCCTGCTTCTCATCACCTGGAGAGGAAGGGAATTAGAGATGAACAGAGGAATTGTGTAATGAGGTAGCTGGGGAGAGCTCACAGTCCAGAATAAAGACAGAGCCCTTATGAGATGCAGCTCTGGTGGTGTGGAAATTTCAAAAAAATGGCTGTATGTGCTGCCATGCTTCTGGAGCATCACTGAGATCCTTCTGGGATCCTGAACAGAACAGTCAGAGAGTTTCCTTGGGCTCAGCTTCCTATACATCTATGCCCTGTTAGGACTCATGACTTGCTTCTCTTCTTGTCAGCATTTTCTGGTGGTGATTGGTTTAATTATCATGGTGAGTGTCCATCCCGTTCTCTGGAGGTGTCCAGCCCTGGATGCCGCTGCTGTGGCTGCTGTGGTCCCAGCAGAGCTCTGTTCCAGGCTGTGAAGTGATCACAGCATCACTTAAACCACAATGTGATTTTCTTGGCAATAGCTCAACTTCTGTCATGGCTGGAAAGAGAATAGATGGGAAGGCAGCAGGAGAGCAGGGGCTGAATCTTGCATTCGAAGATGTGTGTGACAGTGGCTGCAGAGGTGTAAAACTGTCCCCTCTTTGCAGGTACAGTTTTCCCCAGGTGGGTGTGGGCATGTAAGCAGGAGGAAATGCAGATTTGCTTGGGTGTGTTTATAACCCCTCACTAAATTCTCCTGCTCAACCCCACAGTATCTCAGCTCCAGCTTCTCCCAGGTACATCGTTTGAGGAAAATCCCTCAGTTCCAGACTCATGCAACTTTTACTGCTGCTGCTGACCTCAGTGTTGCTCCTGTAGGACATCCCAAACCTAGTCAAATATTTCCAGAGAAGCAATTAATTATAGAGCATTCTTCCCATGTTTCATAACATTAGCTGGAGTTCCCATCCAAGACCTGAAGGGCCCATATTTGTTTGATTATCCGCTGCAGTGTTTGTTTTCCTTCCCATCAGACAGAAATGGGCTTTTTCAGAGGTGCTGTCACTGCAGGAACCGGGAGGTGTGGCTGAGGGACGGCATGTGTGAGCACAGCCCTCCGTGGGTCGGTCGGAGCAGCGCTCATCATCCCACCCACCCCCTGCCCGCCCTCCTGGAAGGCGCAGTTTCCTCCTGGGCATCCAATGTTCCATCGGTGGGGAAGGAAAACGACGTCTCAAAGGTGCTAATTGCTCGTGTTTATCAAAAGACCAAGGGTCTGCAGAAAGGTGGAGGAGATTTCCAGCTCGGAAAGTTCTCCCTGCCCGGCTGCTCGGGGGAGCTCGGCCAGGGTGATTTATGGCCCCTTCATCAGCAAATGCTTCATTCAGGGCTGGGCTCTTCTTTCCAAGCTGAGTGATTAAGGATGATTACAAGTGACTGGTCTAGCACTTGAATCAGGCTCTAATAATGAACAAAACATGCAAATTGTTTGTAAATGACAAAAGCTGCAGCAAATAAATGCTCCACAGCTTGGCTCTAGAAGAGAAAGCCAAGAGGAGACCACTCAGGTAAGGGGAGTTGGTGGGCAAAACTAATCCAGCTCAAGGTTGCCTCTCAGTCCTTGTAGCTCTGCAAGGTATGGGAGAAGGATCATCCACAGCCAGGCTTTATCCACAGCTGTCAGTGGCTGGAGGGTGATGGTTGTAACACTTCATCATCCAGCCCTGCATGACCCAAATCCTCTTCTGGTCACACCAGTGCTCGACCAGTTCTATTTAAAGGTGACAACAACTTTGAATTTAGAAACAAAAGGATAAGGAATATAAAAAAGAGGCAAAATTTATAAAATTTGAATCTCCAGGTTCTAATGCACTTGGCTGGAGGAACTCCTGTAAGACTCACCTCCAATTGAGGATACAGTCCTCACACAACTACTAAAGTCTCCTTTGACTGCTGCTGGCTTAAGAGTACTCCCTATGCAAATACACAGCAGGGGAAGTTGGTGACTTTTTGTTGCAGGAAAGGTCAGGAAAACTTTCAGTTTTCTGAAAACGCTTGGCCATTGTATGCTGCTGTCAAAGGCACAAAGCAGAAACACATTTGCAAGTCTGTCAGACAAGTAAAGTATTAATAGGTTTCTTAGTACATGGAAGTGCTTTTAAGTCATCTTATTATCATAAAAATAAGACCTCGGCAGAAAACTATAAGATTTATAATTCAGGAGGAGTGCTGAATGGCTTTTGTTGGTGTGTTTGTCATTTCTCCAAGAGACTGTGAAGGATGTTTGGCTAAAAGGAAGATGTTCTCACTCAGTAGGAAGCTGACTGAGTATGAGTGGATGTCAGGTTTGGGTACAGGGAGAGGAGAGGTTGGGGTTGGACTCACCTGGCTGTGCCTGGCCCAGGCTGGCTCTGCAGGGAGCAGCTGAGCCCAGCAGAGGCTGGTGGCACCTCTGGAAAAACACTGAGAGGGGCTCTGAGCCCTGGGTGTCCCTGGGTGTCCCTGTGTGCATGGAGCACCCAGGATGCCCTTTCTGTGTCTCCTCTCGAGGCTGAGCAGCCCCAGCTCCCTCAGCCTTTCCTGGGCATGGAGATGCTCCAGGCCCTTCCTCAGCTCCAGGAGCTCCCTGGCCCTGCTGTGCTGAGAATCCAGAGCTGGGCACAGCAATCAAGAGATGTGTTCCTTCCTGCCCTTCCCAACAATATTGAGTCTGGTCATAAAGCACTTGCAGGACTAAGACTGTGCTGCTCTCCTGGGGGAGGCTGTTCCCAAGGGTAATTAGAGTTTTGCTCTTGGGTAACTTTCTTTGTCTTGGAACTTTTGCTGTCAATTTTATTAATGAATTTTTGCTTTAGTGCTATGATACCTTTCTGATTTTCAGTGATTCACACATCTGAGGACCACTAGGGACCACTAGCCTTGCAGCCTGGCCCCTTCTTGATGCTGTTGTATTCATTTCTGCATTTTTCTTACATTTTGTGTGAGAGAAACCTCCTGTGTTTGCAGCTAAGGTGAAACACCTTTTAAATTCCTGGAATAACAACTGGAAAAGAGCTGCTCAGACTTCTTTTGGTGCCCAGCCTGCAGCCCTTGTTGGGACCAGTAGGGCATTGCTGCTCAGGTAGGCAGGCAGCATCACCTTGCCTGGAACTTCCTCCTGGAGCCAGGCTTTCCTTTTCCCTCTGGCATCCAAGCAGAGGGATTACCTGATCCCCAACAAAGTGGTCAATGCCCTTGTGCCCTGCCTGGTGCTGAGGTTTGTAGTGCCTGAGGAACAGGACATTTGGGGCTCGCTCCTTTCACAGTGGGATGTGGGATTTAGGATGTGTGTCAGGGAGGGCTCAGCCCAGTGTGCTCCAGCATTCCCAGCCAGCCATGCAGTGGGAATGCTGATCATTGATGTGGGGGATGGAGCAGAGCCAAAGTGCACAAGTGGAGAGAGGTCCGGCCTCAAAGTCCACTCTGCTGTGCCAATGGACTGCAGAGCTCCAGCCCTCAGTGCTCATTGCTGGCAGGACAACAGCAGGGGGAAAAACAATCCCTGAGCAGTAAATATGGGCAAAGCTTTCCACAGAATGGAAAAATACAGATGCATCTGCCTTCGAGTGTCAGAGCTGCTCTCACCCCACCATTTCCTGCTAGCGTGGCTTTCCTAGAAATGGATGCTGTGTCCTCAGCCCAGGACTGGGCTGGGGCCTCTGGCTGTGCTGCTGCTCCCTCACCTGCTTGGATGCCCCTTCCTTCCTGGAACTGTAGCATCCACAAACGAGCACTTACAGAGCTCTTGCTGAACTCTGTGGCTGAAAAGCCACACAAATCAAGCTGTAAAGTGAGAGTGTGGAGGCACTCAGTGCTCTCAGTGTACATTTAATAAACAGGGTAATTTGGGCTCAGCTCTGCAGAGTGGGCTTCTCTGGGTTATTTGTCTGTATCTGGCTTTTTATGTCACATGAATTCTTAGTGTAGAGCAGAGCTGGTGGATGTTTCTAACATAATTCTTCCCAAAATTACTCATCTTTAAATACATCTAAAATATCCATTTTCCTATTCTAAAAAAAAAAATTGTGAGTAAAAAGAAAGTTAACAGGGTTAAAGTACTTCAAATCTTGTAAGAATTTTTTTAAACTTTCTTGTTTTCTTTCAACTGGAATCTTTGATAAATGAAAACTGCACGTTTGCAAGAGCACTCTGTTCTTGAAAATTATCTGCTATTTCAAAGTATCTTTACACTCCTTCTGTTGACCTTTGAACCATTTGGCTGATTCCAGCCAGGAGGAACAGAAGTCATGGAGATAACTGCCAGGTTCACCCAGGAGGGCCCAGCTGGAAGCTGTGGAGGGAGCAGGAGCACGAGCCTGGTACCGTGGTGGCTCTGGAACAGAAATGTCTGGACTTGAGCTACATCCCTTTGCCATTGCCTTCTGCCCCTCAGATTCCTTCTGGGTGCACCTTGGAGTAAAGGGCAGGATTTTCTGGACAAAGACACCTTTTCCAGTGCTTTGCAGTGCCCCAAATGCTTCAAATTCCAGACAAATCCTACAACAAATAACAGAGCACTCACCTGATACTTCCTTTTGGGGCAGGGATTTTCTTGCTTTGTTTTCTGCTTCTCTTTTTACCACTGCTGATTCATGAAGATGCTTCCCCACAACTGCTGTAACCACTGAAAATGATGAATCTGTCCTTTTCACTGTTCATTTTTCTGCTCCTCTCTGAACCCTCCTCTCTGCCGGTAAAACTCGTCTGTATTGTGATTTTCCTTACATTTTGGCAGACCTTGGGAATTTCAGCAGCAATAAATTTAAATGGATAGATTTAAGAAAAAAGACAGCTTTTTAGAACAGAGAGCAAAGCTTTTTTTGGTGGTTTTTCCTTTTTGTTTCTTTTTCTAGATATATCATCTATGAACACTCACCTGGGAGTGCTATTATATAGAAAAAAATACCATGTGCCTAAATTTGCATAGATTGAAGCTAGAATTGAAAGTAGATTTCCGCTTTGGCCATATTTCTTGGTTTTCTGTCCCTGAAAGGAGCACCCAAGATCATAGTTTAACTTGTCATGTTTTATTTCCCTGGCCTTTTGTTTGCAATTAACACAACATTTAGCATTTTGTTTACAGTAAACTCTTGCAATAGGCATGAAATGACCATTTGTGGCTTTTGCCTGATGATCAGAAAGGCCCCATTTTTGGCCGCTGCTGGCACAGATCTGCTTTCTTGGGGTTACTCTCCTTTGTATAAGCTGGAGGTGTGCCCTGAGAGATCCCTCCTATGCCCCAGGCTGGGATTTTTTGCTGTCTTTTGCCTCCCAACCTTCCTTCAGAAGATCCTTAGCAGGGAAGCTGAGCCCGTCCCTGTGTACCAAGCAAGGAAAAATGTCCTGTGCAGCTCTGTGATCCTCCAGCAAAGCTGGAGAAGACACCTCCTCCATCAAACAGCTCCTGCCACGGCTCCTCAGGGAGCTCCCTCATTCACTTTCCAGCTCTGCCCATGTCAGGTCACCCCTGGCTCCCTGGGGAGCCCCTTCCCTGCTCCAGCAGGTCTCACCAGCAGCAATATTTTCCAGATGTGCAGCCTGAGCTCTGCTTCTTGCTGTGCCCAGTGGCTCTGAGTGTGATTTTCACATAAGATGTGTTCATGCAAAAATGCTGCAGCCTGATAGGACCAAAGGAAATATTTTTACTTGTTCTGAAAAGAATTCATGGCCTAAGAAAAGAAAAATACAAAACAACCCTTGGGAGGAATTGGTGTCCATGAGGAGCTGAAAGTATTTGGAGCCTGGCTCTTCTTCCCATGCAGAAACTGCACATGCCTGGCCCCTCAATCTGCTGAGAAAGCAGAACCCTCCTGTGTGCACTGCAGGGGCTCAGGGCATCTCCCAGGGTTGTCCTTGATTTCCTTCTGGTATATCAGGACCAATGTCAGAATCCAAAGCACAGAAAGTTCTCAAAACCTTGTGCCTGTAGGCTCTGAGTTTAAAATGTAATAATACAGAATTTTATGTCTTTATATGATTGTATAAAAAAGCCTGCATTGCAGCAGATGTGTAATGCAGGTTTAATTAACTATTGGTGTAGAAATTAAAACAAATGTGTGTGGCAGTAGTTTATTGGCCAATTAACCTTTAAAAGACCTTGTAACCTGTGGTCTTGTGACCACTTTGCTAATGGCTGACCTCTGACTTACTCTGTGAAGATGTTCTCGTGCCTTCATGAGACTGCAGCAATAAATCAAGCTTTATATCATACCAAAGTGGTCCCATCTCTACCCAAATAATCCTGACAGACCTCATGAGAACCAGTTCAGTGCTCTGCTGTCACCTGAGCTGGGCTGGTTTACACAGGGTCCCTTCACCTTCATCCAAGGCTGTTGCTGCACCTTATCTGCCCATGGGACAGGCCAGGTGGTGTCTTGGGAGCACCAGAGCAGCTGTCCTTGTGAATGTGCTGGACGGTCCTGGTTCCCTGCCCTGCAACAGCCAGCTGTGCTCCAGGGTGGTTGTTGTTACCTAAGGGTGATGCTTTTACAATGCCTCAATTTCCTGGGCTGCAGCTCTCTGTGTGCTGTCCCTGGGCTGGGCTGCTCTGGGGATTAGAGATGGACTGGGGTGACCAGGACAGGAGATGCAGATGTAGGTTCCTGTCCCAGAGCCTCTCTCTTTGACTCCTGTTTCCCCTTGTGGTTCCCTTAAAAAGCAAATCAGACCCTCACCCACCACGTTTCCAGGGGCATTGCACCCCTCAACCTGTTAGGGCTGGGGGTACCTATTCCTTTGTATTTAGAGGTCACATGGAAAATGTTCTGACTGACTGGGAAATTTCCTGACCAGTGCCCCCCTTCCAGAGTGGGGACACTGGATGTCCACGGGCAAAAGAGCCCCAAGGATGAAGATGCTGAGGCTGTGTTGAACATGGAATAGCAAAGAGAGGAGCAGCTGTACAAAGCTGTTGTTGGCACCAGGAGCGCTAAAAGGGTGGGCTGAGGAGTGTGGGGCTTCCTGCCTCTCCAGGAAGTGTTACTTTGCTTGATCTTGTTTTCATCCCAAGTGATCTCCAATCCCATCAGCACAGTTTAATTTTCAGTTTAATGTATCAGTTCAATATATTCAGTTTAATAAATCAGTTTAATTAAGCATTACCCTAAAAAAGTTGTATTTATCTATTTCTTCATCTGAGAATACTGAATTTGTACTTGTTTGTTCTTTTGGTATTGATACACCTAAAAATAACCCTCAGAAGAAGAGCAAAATGTGTGCTGGAATGGGAGGAAGGAGGGAGGGAGTTGTGATGCAATACACAGAGCTCTGCAGGCTGCATCTGCAAACAGCAGCAGCAAAAACAACAGCCCAGCTCTTTTTGTGAAGTGCAATTATGAGGTGAAATATGAAGCTGGTATCTTAATATCTTAACGATACTGCATTTATTTTCAAAGCTAAGCTGTGCAGAATGAATCATTTATCAGTGGGCCATATGGAAAGGCACTTATCTAAACCCCCTTCTTAGTCCCACGTGTGCTTCTCTGGCAAGAGCAAATCACACACAGCACTTGGAAGAGAACTTAAATTCCAGATGCGCAATTTCAAAAGATGCATTTGCAAAAATAAGGCCAAATTCTTCAATATGTCATTTTTCTGCAGCTCCAGGGAAGTTATGGAAGAGTTACCCCCTGTTCCTTGGGGTGACAGCCCCAAAATGCAGCTCAATGGATGCCCTTTTCTCCTGTGTCACTCCAATTTGATGCCAGCTTTGAATTCCAAGGAGCAAAATCATGGGGAAGTGAACTCAACCCAAAGTGTTCAATGCCTGACTGCTTTCCTTGTGTCCTGTCTATAAATACAGAGAGACAGAGAGGGAAGGGTTTATACTGATGCTGTTGCTGATGGATCCGAGGGGGAGAGCAGCAGTTTGCCTTTCCAGGGGTGCAGCCCCTGCAGCTCCCTGGTGTGGGGAAGGTGCAATTCCTTTCATGGGGCCTGCAGCACAGCCAGCCCTTCCCAGGGGAACTGCTCCCCTCGGGAAAGCCAGGGCTGCCAAGGTAAGAGGTCAGCTCTGTCCTCAGTTCTTCATTGCCTTGTCACTCAGTAAAATAGAAATCACAGACATGAGTTAAGTCTGATGAAAAAAATCTTGAAAATCACTTAAAAAAAAATACAGAAATAATTCCTTCCTACCAGGAATTTCAGTTTTGGTGAAGACAGGAGTTGTCCCTGTGCACAGATCCATTGCAATGGATCTTCATTGACCATTTTATTTTATAGCACCAAATTGATGTGGTTTTTATCAGAAATCCTGAGTGAGGCTGTTGAGCACTTCCAAAGTGCAATCCCTGAGCAGCATTTGGAAGGACAAAGGAAAAAAGCTGGTTGGATATTGTGACTGAGAGCTGCAGAGTGGGCTCCAGCTGTGGAGGGAATATTTTCTCTCAGATATTGAGCAGAGCTCCCAAATTGATTGCAGTGACAGCTGTCAGTCAGAGGTGAGGTTAAACCTCACACCTGGCAGCAGCAGATGGAGCAGAAGCCCTGGCTGTGTCTACAGGTGGTTTGGTGCAACAGGAGCACATCACGAGATAAAACCAGTTGGTGTTCAGGCCTCTAAGCCTCCACTAAATGTGTCTGGGATTAATGTTAGGCTGGGATTACTCTGGCTTCCTTCAAGAAGGCAGAAACAGGATGCCCAGAGAAGCTGTGGCTGCCCCTGGATCCCTGGCAGTGCCCAAGGCCAGGCTGGACAGGGCTTGGAGCAACCTGGGACAGTGGGAGGTGTCCCTGCCCATGGCAGGGGGTTGGAATGGGATGTACCTTAAAGTCCCTTCAAACCCAAACCATTCTGGGATTCTATAATTTGCTTCAAAGCTGCACTGGTGCTCTGAACTGAAACACTCTGGTTGCCATCAATACAGTGGGGCCAGATTCTTTGATCTTGGAGAACAATTTCTAGAGTGGAAATCAGCAGATGCTGGGGTTTTGTTTCATTTAGATGCTGCATTACTCTGTGACTCCAGGCAGGTTGGTAACTCAAAGCCTTTTTAACCTGGGAGAACAATGGTACATGGAGGCAGGGACACTGTCAAAACCCTTTTGATGTATTCAATTCTGGTTTCAAGACCAGATAGAAAAAAAAATTAATTCCTACTTTTGTTGAATGAGTATTAATTAAAAATTTCCAAAGCAGGCAGAGTAGGGTACAATAGTTCCTTCTCAATGCTTGTGGCAGTGCTCAGGAGTGGTTTTGGAGGAGGGCATTTTAGAGAGGTTCTGACTCTGGTCCTTATTGGCCTCTGTTTGCTGGTGGTGACCTCGTGGAGTGGCACAAAGCAAAGTGAGGGGACACCAGAAGATGAGGACAATGTCACCTCTGCCAGAGTAGCTGCCAGCTGGTGCCTGCAGCTGTGGGAGGGCTGCAGCCTTTGCATCCTGCCCTGAGACAAAGCTCCCCTCAAAAACCACACCCAGCCAAGCTGCACTTCCTCACTGCTTGGTTCCCTCCATCCCTGTGTCAGCTCAATCAGCAGGTGGCTGCAGCTCCAAAGGCAGGAGCAAATTCCTGCAAAAAGCTCGAGGAGTAACTTGTATCTTGAGATGCTCTGGAATATCTCCAACTGGGTCAGAGGATGGGATGGCCTCCAGGAGCCAAACACTAAGCTAAGTGATTCAGAGAAGTCTGACAAGCTCCATACCCTCATAACACCAAAATATCATGGAAATTGAATGTCTGACTGCCTTTAAGTAATTTGAAGATCCCAGCCCTGTTATATTTATGAGGCCATGCTTAGTGAGGCACCAAGCAGGCTCTCCATGAGTCCCCTCCCATCCAGAGCAGCAATATTCATACAGAATTGTGTGCAAGGGATCAAGCTTTACCGCTGGCAGAGCCTGGGAGTTCTGGCAGGATGCAAAAGTAAATATGGTTTAAAGCCCAGCTGGTTTACCTGAGGGAAGGGACACACGCTCAGAGGGCTCGGCCCCACGCTGCAGAAGGGGCCATGACCAATCTGCAGCCGAGGTGATGCTGCCAGGAGTGGTGATCTCCTTCAGAGCAACGAGATGAGCCCAGAATGGTTCAAGGAGCTGAGTTCTGCTTAGATAATCTTTACCAAAGGAGTGCAAGTGCAATGGAGATCCCCTGTGTCCCCCACACATCAAGGGCTGTTTGTTTCCATCTCAGTGCCCAGATGGGCTTGATTGCGGTTGGTCTTTCACTGGCATTTTAAGTTTCCTTTCTCCACTTTTGAAAAAAAAAATGCCTTTCCTGAGCGGGCTTAAAAATCCTTCACTTTTTCTCTTTGGCTTTTTTGTTTCTTACACATCATGTAGCCTGGAGACTGCAAGGGACTGATTCCCAAAGAAAAATATCTCTGTTGCCCAGGCTCATAATTTATAGAATGGCTCTCCTAACCAGTTGTGTTTTCCATTTACCATATTTTCTGCTTTTCAAATCTGCCCCTTCCAAGCACAAATGCGGCGCTGCTCAGAGCTGGGGTGAGAGCTGAGAGCTCCATTCGGGGGTCAGGGGCCTGGGGGCCAGGGAGCTGCTTTTCCTTCTGCTCCAAGAGAGGCTGAAGCCAAAGGTGAGGAAAGAAAGGGGGGGTGAATGTCCCAAAATCACAAACAGCCCCACATGAGCAGTGCCAGGGCTGTGCCCATCACCAGGGTGAGCTCATTACAGCTCCCTCCAAACCCTCCTGGGGCTCCACTTCCCAAAACTCCTGTGCTCCCACAAACAAAAGCAAATGCACTCAGCCCTGCCCTGGCCCTGCTGCGCATTGCCTGGGAGGGAGGCACACCTGGGGCAGGTGGCTATGGCAGGGGCTACCAGGCACACCTGGCTGTGTGACAGTGCCTGAGTCCTGCAGTGTCACACACCCGGGTCCTGTGGTTTCACACACCTGCGTCCTGCAGTGGAAGGGACAGGGGCAGGAGGGCTGTGGGGCCGGGTGTGAGCTTGCAGCCCCTGCTCCTGTTCACAGCCACACTCTCCTCCTCTCCCTGCCTGAGGCACAGCGAGGACAGCTCAGCACGACTCAAAAATTTTCTCTAAAATTTGCCGTATTGGACATCATCAATGGTCAAGTTACTGAGACTTTGGGTTCCTAATAAATGCCTGTGTACCTAACAGAGGATGTAAAGCAGGGAATCCTCTTTGTTTACATGGCCTGTTTTACACTGACACTTCTATTGCATTAACAGGGCATTGTCTGACTTTGCTAATTAAGCCAAGGCCATCTGGCCCATGATGATACCCACACGGGTTTGAAGCAGTGGTGCAGGAAAGGGCACTTTCCACCAGACTGGGCTGTGCACTGTCACTTGGAAGGCTCAGTGTGTGCAGGACCCAGAGCCACCTGAAGGACACTGAAATGTGGCTTTTGATTCTTGCTCCTCACCCTGTTCCTGCTCCCCGATCTGGGGGTGGTGAAACCAAGCCAAATCAGGCTTTCTTTAGGAGCTTTAGCTGTGCCTCTGCTCCATTTTAGCATTGCCCAAAATGCTAAGGCTCAGGTCTAAGAGTGAGATTTGAGGGCTGCCTGAGGTATGGGCAGTGGGGCTGGGAAAGCATCTTCCCAGTGAAGGAAGGAGGTTTCCTAGAGCAGCCCCAACTCTGCAGAGTTCTGCCCATTAGTACAGGGGCTGTTACTCCACTTCTGCTCTGAATGCTTGCAACTAATTAACTTCTTATGTGGTTGGTAAATAGAACTGATAAGGAAATTAACTTTTTTTTGTGGATGAAAAAGGTAGAAGAAAGGAGGGGTTTTTTCAGTTATTAAGGCTATGTTTTTTTAATAAAGGAAAATGTTTCATTGTGATTAAATTAACATTTTCAGATTTAAAAAAAATTACATTTGAATATTTAAGATACAGTTGTACCTGCCACCTGAGAGGCATTGTGTAATATGATGCTATTTTTCTGTTAAGAGCAACTGCTAAATCCTGAATCATGGAATCCCAGAGTGGTTTGGATTGGAAGGAACATTAAAGCTCATCTCTTTTCAATTCCCCTCCCATGGGCAGGGACACCTTCCATAGACCAGGCTGCTCCAAGCCCTGTCCAACCTGGCCTTGGGCACTTCCAGGGACCCAGGGACTTCCACAGCTTCTTTGTTTATCAGTAACTAATTCCTTATTAATTTTTTGGGACAGAGCTGCAGCACCACAGCCCCATCATGGCACAACCAGTGAGTGCTGCCAGCCTTGAGAGCCCAGGCTGCAGAGAGCTTGTGACAGATGAAATATAGGAGAGGGAAAAGAGCAAAACCCAACATTTTTATTATTATTTTTTCTAATGGTCTCTGAGCTTTCAAGACCTAATTTTTTTTCTTCTCTTTCAAACTTTCCTTTACAGCAATGAGGAATGGGAATACATACGTTAGGAAAAAAAGAAAAAGAGGTATTTGTTGATAAACACATGAATCCAGGAAATAAGGATTTAAGCCATAATTTTGATGAAGTGGTGCTTACTGTACTTTGTGAAAATACTCCCTTTATAAATTGATATTAAACAAACAGCACAAAACACTCATTTTTAAGGACCTTTTACATAGTCAGTCAACTCTTAAAAAGGGCTTAGGGCAAATGCAGACCAATCCCACTGCAGAATTTTTTGACTGATCATTCCTGACAGCTGTGTGGGAATCTCTGGGCCTGGAGGGGCAGGTTCACAAGGGAAGATCAAACACTTAAGGAGCTAGGCAAGAACGATGACTAAAGCTGAGTTTAGCAGGTTTGAGGGATTCCACTGGCACAGCTACCCACGAGAGAGGTGGAACTGCTTCAGAGGGTCCAAGGAATCACTTACTGCACCCAACTCCATCTGAGTTTCCTACCCAGGAGGTCTCCTAGGCACTGAAATGGTTTTTCCAAGTAAAAGGTAGCGGCAGCACCAGGTCTTGAGTTATTCCAAACTAGACAGGATCAGGCTCCTGGGAGAGCATGGCACCAGGAATAATTCTGCCAAGAGCCAACAAAATGAATGACCTAATAGGGCTCTTTTCCACCTCTGATTTTCAGCAGATGAAACACTGTGGCTTCTGCTGCTCCCACACTGGGTGCTCCAGGGCTGAACAAAGACCCTGCTAAGCCTGGCTTAAAGTCAGGGCTCATCCCTGCAGCAATGCTGGGATCAAACTGCAGGATGCTGGGTTGTTCTGATTTCTTTGTCTGGATTGTTTAACTGGGATCAAAGCCTCCCTGCAGTGAGCACCATGCCCACTGAGGAACTGCTGGCCCTGGGTACCTGGGAGAGAGGAAAGAATGAAATTACATCACTTGCAATGGCTTCACTGGGAGCCCTGAGAGAGAACCAAAGCCTTGTGTTTGCCTCCTCCAGAAGAGCTCCCTGGCCACACTTCCCAGGCCCTGGCCCAGAGTTCTGATACCACAAGCTCTGAGCAGTTACATCTATACAGATCTGTCAATACTGGCTGGTTTTAGGAACAATCTCTTTCCAGAAGTGTTATTTTTCCCTGAACAATGGACTTCAGAACATTTCTCAGTGAGTTTCCAGTGGCTCTCTGTCCCACACACGTGACTGTCAGTTTCCTGGTGGCTCAGTGCACATGTGTGTGATGTGCTCCCATAGGGAATCTGCCTCCCTGGGATCTGCATCCCAGCAGGACAGGCTTCACATGCCAGCACACCCTCTGGCACTCCTCAGTGTCCTTTTCCCAGTGCCATGGCAGGACCCACAGCCCTCAGAGAGCTTTTGCTGGGCACCCCAAGAGCACCCAGGTGCCACAGAGAGCTGAGCTGCCAGGACAGGCAAGCCCAGCTGAACATGTGCACCCCAAACAGCCCACAAAAGGACACCAGTGCCTCCCAGCTGGAAAAGGGAGCTGAGAATAATTCAAAAGAGCTTGCCATAAGTCTCTGAAGAGCTCAGTGCTTTGCAGTGCATCATGGACATCACCCTGGACACTGTCTCCTTGATTACAGTTGTGCAGACACCCAGACCACCAATTTTCTTTAGGGCTTTTCAATATTGAAGCCAAGATTTTGGCTGCTTTTTAACAGGGAAGACTAAGTTGTTAGATATTTCAAGCAGAACACAGGTAACTGTTGGGCACAAAATGATAGGCAAATTTTTTCACTTAAAGGAAAGCCGAAAACAAGATTAAACTTATACAATATACATACAGTGTTTTCCCACCCACCCTTGGATGAAAGCTTAGAGCTTCTCTAAAACTCCTTACCACACAGGTACTCCATACATCAACAAATAGGTTTGCAGACATCAAAGAACTGCAAGGATTTGAAACATCTCAGAACCTGTGGGCAGTAATTACATCCCCAAAGCATTCACCCACGTTTACAGATAGGGAAATGAAGATAGAGAGGGCCATACACTTCCTCATTTATCCTATCAAATGGAATTACAGGAGCAATGAATCTGGCTCAGAGAAGTTCAAATACTTTGTTTAAGGTCACAGCAGAAAATCAAGGATGGAGCCAGAACAGGAACTCAGGAGTTTCCAGCCCTATTTGTAACCCACTGGATCACCCTGACTTTGTAATTTGTCAGCGCCCCTGTCAGTGCTCACAAAGCCCTTCTAACATGGATTTCTTTCCTTTGGAAGAGCAGAGGGCAGGCTCAGCACTTCCTCAGCCCCTGGCACAGTTGGGTCTATCCTGTGCCTGGGTGTGAGCAAAGCCCCTCACAGCCCCTATCACCTCTGGCACCTCCTCATTCAGAACTGAACCCTTCCCAAAAATCACCCTCAAGGGAAGCCTGAAGGTTCATCATTACTTGTCCAGCACAGTGACACTAATGATCAGCCCCCAAGCAGCCAATGCCCAGAAAATGAGGGTACCAGTTTGACAGCTGTATTCCATGCCTGGTGATGCTCTCATTACAAATGCTGACTATTCAACCACTTTTTCCTGGCAACAAAACCTTGACACAAGCTTAGGAAATCTACTGTACTTGTGAGAAAAGTGAGGTAAGAGTATGTTTCCATTTACTCTCTGAAAGAAAACAAAAACAAATGACCTGCTACTGAATGTTCTTTTTATTCAGAAAAATAAATCAGTGGCAGTCTTTCTTATTTATGTTCCGCTAACTTTTCCTTGAGATTATTTAAAAGAAAAAAAATGGCTGTTTCTATGGTTAGCTGGGAGAACATGAAGGACTTTCTCGTCCTGTTTATTCTTGTTAGGGGCTATAAACTTCTACTTCTTGCTGTGTTCCAGCAAGAGCTCTTTCAAATTTCAGTGATATTCCATAAATTCAATTTTAAAGAATACAGCAAATTATTAGTGACAACTTTATGTTAGAAAAGAAGAGGCAGGGAGTTAAATTCATCTGGGCTTTTGACTCCTACTAAATCAACAGGCTTCAGTTTTCCTTTTCAATTAAGTCAATGCCAATGTCTCTTTAAGAAAAAATTAAAATCAGACATAAAAAATTGAAACAGGGGACAGAAAAACAAATAAAAATTCATCCTATCCAGCTTCTGATGCAGTGTGAGGAACAAATGGATACTGAGAGAGCAGCTGCAGTGTGTAAGTGCCTTCCCAGAGGAAACTTTGGGGAGGAAAATGCAGAGGATGGGGATGCTCCTGCAGGACAGGGGGAAAAGAATTGCAGCCTAAGACAGACCAAGAAAAGAAAGAGATCCTAAGTCAGACCAAAAAAAGCAAAAGAGAAGGTAAAATTACATTCCAAACAAATATAAGTTACACAAAAAATTAAGTAGCTTCTTCCCCACTGTAGATAGTTTAGGTCTAATACAGGGAGGTGTAATGTAACCAGGCAGAAAGCAGGCCATAGTTTGAAATGCTGCACTGGACCTGAGGGTGCAGAAGTTCAGTCCTTTGCCTTTCCAAAGACTATCTGGGAACTCTGGAAAATTATTTCATTTTCCAGGTATTCATTTTCCTTCTCAGCCTGGATTTATTGTGGACCTTTAGGCTGAGGTTGCTGTGTAGTGACACTCTCACTGTGCCTCGCCCTGTGCTGGGCTCAGCGCACCCCTGTGGCACTTGGTTAATTTGGAACAGGATGATCCCAGCCCCTCCTGCCACAAGCAAAATGTTGGCTTTTCGGGTGTTTTTTTACAGCTAAATTTTGTGAGAGTCCCCATCAGACCCCAAAGCAAAGCAGCAAGGCCTGTGCAGTCCAACAAACCACCAGGGCCATGTTATATTTCTCTCTTGAATATTTTGAATCGCTTTCTCATGAATAATGTCTGTAGCGAGCCTGAAAATTATTTAGCGAAGTGTTTCTGCTATCAAATAATTTTTAAAAAGTAGCCTAATTGTAAATTGCCCAGTAGAATCTGACGGAACCACCTCTGTGCAAGAGGGCTTTGCAAAGACCTTTGCAGCAATTTATGCCAAATTAAAGCTGGTAGAGCCAAGCCCTGGTTTCCAGCAGGGGAAGCAGAGCTGCAGCAGAATGTGAGCATTGCCCTGAGCCAAATCTCCAGCCAGCACTTTGCCTTCTGACCCCAAAACCAGTCACCTGCTGGCCTGCAGGAGTTAAACAGAGTGATCTGGGGTCTGGGAACATGAGCAAACCTGGGAGCAGGACACGGCTGGTGGAGCAGAGGGAGCCCCAGGAGCAGCTCCAAGTTGGAGACGGGCAGAGAGGGCTGAGCCTGAACCCCGAAGTGCTCAGGAGCACGTGGGAAATATTGGCTCGGTGATTTTACCTTAAAACTATGTGCACTTGGAAGCAATGTAATTTTCTTTCATGCATCTTTTATCTGAGAGCTGGCATGTTGTGTTGTGCATAGAAATCAAGAAGATGACTTGGGGCTCTCTTCTGTCGTCACTTACATGGTATGTAACTGAATATTTTGTTTATTTATGGGAACATTCTTTTCTGCAGCTCCACAAAGGTTGTGTGAGAGAGAAGGAAGCATGAGGAAGGAGAGGGCTGGCCCTCTCCACCCCAGCACGAGAGCACTGAAAAAATAAAACCTGGCACCCAGGCTGCAGCTGACTGAAAGCATCTTTCAGTTGTGCATTAAAGTCAAGGAATCCCTGGCCTCACCTCTCCCAGCCTGCCCTCGGCAGGAGCCAGCTCGCCAGAGAGTGGAGGCCATAGGAAAATAAACTCTGTGCATGAAGAACTCTGATCTAACAGCTCAGGAGCCAACAGCCATCAAAGTGTCTCCTATCTGATGATTGCAGCACATCCCTCTCCTGTCCCCTCTTGGCTTTAAGCAGTCCTTTGTAAAAACAAGAGAAGTTGTCCCAGTGTCTGAGTGGGTACAAAAGGTAAAACCTATCATTTTTGCTCTCCATTTGTACACCCACATGCAGCTGAGAGCAGCCCAGAGCTCTGTGACTGCAGCATTTTGTGATGTTTGGATTATCTTGCTGGAACGTGTCCTTTCCCTGTGCAGCTGAGAGTGTCCTGTCTCTCTCTGGGTACATTCCTGTCATAAGCTCTGCACTGAATGTTTCGGGGAATGAAAGTGTAGTTAAGGATGCCAAATTATTCCAGGTGCTTAGATTGTATTTCTAGGCACAAGGCTGGGCTGGTTGATGCTCTTTGAGTGTCACAGCTGGACTAGTAGTGACAGAGGCACTCTGCAATTCCTGCCTCCTTCCTGTCTCTGCTTGGAATGTTGGAGGACTCCCACAAAACCTTGGGGGGATGAAATCCTTTGGCTTGGTAAAAAGCCTGATACAGGCAAGTCACAAAATCTCGAGCTGAGAAAGGAATATTGACTCTACAAAGAAAGAAAAATATTTATTTAAGAACAACGTTGCCTAGAATTTCCTTGTCAGAGGGAAGCTTAGGAAATTTGATGTGAGAGGGTCAAAACCATCCAGAAAAGCAAGACATGGACAGAACAAGGACAAAGGAGTCCCTTCCTAATGTCAGTTTTAGTCAACCTGCCCATGCTGCTACCTGTACTCATAGGGGACTATCACAAGCCATCAGCCACCAGAAATTCACTGTCAAACTGACAGCAAGGTTTTATGAGAAACAAGTTTTCATTTCTAACCAGCCCAATCCTATAAACCTTGAGGAGAGGGACTATTTTTTAAGCTAAATCCCTAAACTAACCACGTGTTCTGAGGAAACCAGGGTAGCCTGATGTATGGGAAAATGCACAGGTGCAGGTGATTTGCTGAAGGTGCTGGAATTTGGGTGACTTCCCAAATTCTGTTGAAGATTTTAGTCTCTGCAATGATTTGGAGTTGGTTATTTTTCCTCCAGATCCCCAGTAAATATCGGAGTTTTCCAATGCCAAGCCAGCTCCTGCGCTTGCAAAGGGCACAACTCTGGTGATGTCAGTCTTATAATTTAAAGAGAGTTTTGAGTTTGACAAAGTATCTTTCACTGGTGTTAATTATTTATGTATTTGAAACTTACCTTTACACCAAGCAAAGATTTATGAAGTAGATTGGATTCATACTTCAGCTTTCCAGAACAGTTTAAACAAACTGGCGTGGCCAACCTCCCTTTTTTTGGGGTGACCAGTTGAGTGATCTTCCACAAATGTTTGTGTTCTCCCGCTTTCATTTTTGTGAAAAAGAATTTGTCTCCCCCTTGAGCTCTCCCAGGACTTTTCCCTTGCCCCTGTATTTCCCACAGGAGAAATAAGTGTAATAAGTTTTCAGGAGTCAACAGCCTTCTACAGTTTCCTTTGTTCATACACAAACCCATGGAAGAGTAAACTTCTCCATTTTCCATCTCCAAGCAGAACATATCAGTGCAAACCCCAAAGCATTGCTCTGGAAGTGGTGCTGACACATCACATGGAGCTCTGGACGAGCTCCTTGTGCTGTCTTTGCTGGGGGGATCAGCGCAGGCCCTTGCCCCACAGAGGCCCCATAATCAGGGTAGGGCACTGGGCTGCACTGCAGGGGATGGAGCTGCCAGACCCCAAAAGGATGTGGATGCCCAAGGCTTGGAGGTACAGGGTTGGCACACCTCCAGGTGCCCAGGTTCTCTCTCCTGGCAGCCCTAGAGACAAAGGAAATCAGCTGAGATCCCTCTCTGAATCTGCATTCCCTGCCTTATCCCCAGCCCTGGCTTGTTCCTGCTACAGAGCCTGCACGGGGCAAGACTGAACAGGTTAAACATCCTAATTAGAGTGGAGAGAAAGTTCTCCAGGTGAGTTACAGTGGGGAGATCATTCCCCTTCTGGAAAAGTTCCTTCCCAGAGATCCAGGCGAGGCCGGGACACGAGGGCTCTCTGGAGAGAGAGCCAGGAGCCACTGTTGCCAGCCCCCAGAGGTCCTGCTGGCTTTCCCCCAAAGGGAAGCTCCCCCAGTGACAAGGCACATCTTTGAACAAGCTGATGGTTGGGGTTCTCCCCTTCTCCCCCACTCCACGATTTTCAGAGCAGAAAAAAAATCCTATTCTTATTAATTTTTTGTGGGGGAGCAGCTGGGAGCATATGGGAATTGTTGCAAAAAAAGTCCTCTGTGGGGTCTGGGCAAACAAAGCATTTGGGAGCCTGACAGGCACAGACACACCTGTGGGACTGTCTCAGATCAGCCCCAGCACTCACCAAAACTCCTGTGATAAAGAGCAGTCCTTGCTCTTTATCTAATTTGTCTAATCTAAAACTAATTTGTCTGCTGTTTACGCAGGAATCTGCTCTCAAACCCTATGTGGTAACACATAATTGACTGAAGAACCAGAATGTAACCAGAAGATGAATCAGGAGGAATTATTTTCCAAACCCACCACTTAACTGTAAGGCAGTGGCAATCCACAGTGGCCCTTTTCATCTGCTTATCTTCATTAAGGCATTAGGGCTCCTCTGCTCTGCCAGGCTCCTCCCAACCCATATTCATAAAAAGCCTCACTCCTTCCCCCCCTTTTTCATTGAAAGAAATATGGTTTTCTACTCCTATGTTAATTTCTTAATAGAGAAAGTAAATAATTAATTAATGCCAGTGAATAAAAATGTCCATAATCCTTATGCTGTCCATGTGTTGAAAGTGAGGAAGGGGCAAGGCAGGAGGCAGTTGCAATTTGAGTTGGTCCTAAGCTCATCTTAGCACAGCATCACTCCTTTAAATGAAGTTATACTGCCCTCTTCTCCCTAAAACCCCTTCTCTTGGCTGTGCTGTCCCAAGGCATTGAATACCTTCACTGCAGTGAGAATTGCTGTGCCTGCCAGCCTGGGAACTCCCAAGTGCTGGGGCACCTCTGGTACCAGGTTGTGTTTGGGGAAAAAGGACACAATGTTCATGTCCCTGAAAAAATTATTCCAGCTCTTGGTGTTATTTCTGGTACTCAGGAGAATACGAAAATGATCTTTAGCATAGGCAAAGGTAAACAATGTGGATGCTATTTTTTTTTTCTCTTAGATGGGAAATATGTACAAGATTTAAATCTTAAATCACAAATTATTGTGAAAATGCATATGCTGATTTGCATTTAAAGTAGGCTGGTTCAGCTTAACTCTGCATCTAAGTTGAGACTTTTAAATTACCTTCACGTGCTGCCTATCACTGTTGTTGTCCTGGGTATATAGTTATGGGTGACTCACCAACACCACAAGCAGTGTCAAAGCCAAATATAATTCCTTTTTAAATCATGAATCCATTTTCTTTACCTTGAACTGCCTTGATATTTTCGCTCTTGTTCTTCTGACCCAATCCCCAAGTGTCTCATGGGCCAGCTGCATGTGTGTGTCGTCTGCCAGAGATATTTTCTCTCTTATCAGAGGCAAGAAACCACATCTGAGTTTATTCCCTGTTCACATGATCACTTGAATTCTGCCATGAGTCCATTCCATCCATGCAAAATTGTGGGGAAAAAAATCAGATGTTTTGAATCCAGAATTAATGTTAATGTTCACTTTTACTGTTATAATAAATACATCATCAAACCCCAAATAGTTTATGGAGGCTCAGTTACTGTAATTCATCCATTTCTAGGAGCTGCATTTCTATTTAGTTTCTGTTCGTCTGGCTGAGATTTTGTATCAAAATTCAGTCAGCATTTCACTGTGAATGTATCCCCTCTCCTCACAATATAACATTTTTGTCAGCAAAGCAAATGGGAGTAGAAAATTCTGTGGAACTGAAAGACTGTTGGGTTTTTTGAGCTGCTCAGAGAAGAATTTGCCATTTGCTAAGCACTAAACCCTGTTTGCTGTTCTGCTGCCATCTGCCTTTCAATTGCTCTAGCCCTCCAACGACACCGTGACACTGTGACACTGTGACAGCCACTTTATTGGGCCTTGTACCACCTTCAAATCATGCACTGAACAACTGTGTGCTTCATTAACCTTTGTTTTTAATCGAGACTGAGCACATCCAGCTTTGCTATGCTGGAGTCCTTCTGGATACTGGATATTCAGCATTTTTCTGAAGGTCTTGTTCTGTTTTCCAGTGTTTAAACTTTTTTTAAGCTGTGTGGCACTATGGTTCCTTAATTTAAATCTCCTCACTGCTGCCTTGCTGAATCTGGAGAGCAAGTGAAAAACAGCCCCTAGAGGTGTGAATTCCCCTTTATTTTAACAGAGACACTTAAAGTCTGTGTGTGAGCCCTTCAAGGCTCAGCCCCAACCTCTGCTGCCACAGGATGTCCAGCTCATGCACGTCTTGTCCAGCCTCATATTGGCATTCCCGATGTCCCTTCCACTGGAGAGGACATTCCAGGACAATTGTGGCTGTTGGCAGGGTCCAGCAGCAGGACAGGGGCAGGAGGAGCAGTGGGCCATGGGCTGTAGCAGCCCGGTACTGGTTTTCTCTCTGAACTGCACATGATGGCTTTAGGAGCTCTCCCCAGCAATTCCTCTTGGAAAATACCACTTCAAACCCTTTTCCCAGATTCCTTAGGGATGTTAAAATTGCTGAGAAATTGTCATTCATCTGCATCCAATATTGAGAACTTTAACAAGCTGTAGGATAATTCTGCCTCCCAGGTAGAGAGTGCAGAGGATTCTCAGGCATATTTTTGCTTCCTTTTCTGTAGGAATACAGGCACTCACCCCCATTTGTGCAAAGCCATCTATTTAAAACAGGTCCAAGAGGACTTTGGAACATGGAGGAAAGAATAAACTTTTCTGAATGATGCCAAAAGGACAAATCACAGGCTGGGGTTTTGCTCCATTTGGCCCTGCCTTACAGTACAGCACCCCTGGTTTTGCTTTCTTGCCAGCTGCCAAAGGAGGAGAGAAAGGAGGGACCTGCAGGGGAGGGAGGAGGTGCCCAGAGCTTCCCCTCCCAGCAGGGCCATTGTGGGGCAGCAGAGCCCACCAGCATCAGGAGTGCACGGTTTTAGTCTTCATAATTTTGCAGAAATTCTCTGGAGTCCTGAACTTCAATACCATTCCTTGGGAATCATCAGGCTCTTACAGATCCTTGAGTACCAAGAGTTTCTGGTGTCCTGCGTGGATGGATCCCACAGAAGCACTATCTCATTTTAATTCTCAGAACATATGTTGTTATTATTTGTGGTGGTTAAAGGGCAGAAGGATCACGGCCTGGTTCTTGTAAACCTGGCTGCATCTGCCAGTCTGGCAGTGAAGAAATTGTCTCTTGATGTGGAGCCGTTTTCAGACAATAGAGGAACCCACCAAGTCCTTTTAACAGCTTCTCTGGCTTCACAAAGAGCATCAAAGCTCAGGGAGAGGTGGCAGAATGTGTCAGGTGTGGGGTGCCATGGTGACATTTCCAGCTGAAACTGCCTTGTATTCCTGAAATTGTTTTCTTAGGAGTTGTGTAATTCGTTCCTTCTTTTTCCTTGATGGTTATTATGGTCTCTGTTCTGTGTTTCTAATGACGTGTGTTTACTAATATTGTGGTGGCATCCACTGCCAAGCTGCTTCTGCTAACAATAAAACAAGGGAAAAGTGATATTTATGAAGGCTTGGGGGCTGGCCGGGCTGCAAAGCTTGATTTTTATTGTAGCTGACTGCAAACTTCTCAGACACGAGAATCTGTCTCTCGTTGTGGAGAGCTGGTTTTCATTTCAATCTGGGTCCCATTATTGGGGTTTGGTTTGCATTCTGTAAGGTTGGCCATGTGCAGATTCACACAAACAAATATGGAATTTATGCCTGTAGCTTTCACTTGTGGGATTTAAACCTCCACCTATTTGAAATGTCTCTGGAAGGGGATGAGAGGAACGACAATGTTCCTCTTTCTAATGGAAGCATGTGTTGTGTAGCAACAAGCAGGCCAATAAAAATACTTTGAATTAATTTCCACCCTCTCCTGAGCCACCAGGGCACGAGAGAGCTGTGTCAGGGAAAGGAACCACAGCAGATGTCACTTGCCACTCTCTGCCTATCTCCTGTGGCTGTGCAAAGGGACCTGTGTGTCCAAGATTGTCATCAGCCCAACACATTTCTCCAACACCAGCTCCAGCCTGGAGGCACCTTCATGCCATCTGCTGAGGATTCCAGGCTCAGGGTGTTTCATGTTTGGAGAGCCTTTGCAGTAGTTCCCAGGCAATGTCAGAGAAACGAGAAATTCCCAGAAAAGCTCTTGGTTTCTGAGAGCAAACTAATTCCACTTAAGCAAAGATTTTGCTCTGGATGACAAAGGTGGGATATTGGAATCCAAGCTGTGCATGAGAAGGTTGGGACAGGGGCTTCATTTAAAGAAGCGTTTCTAAGAAGAGCTCCGTGTCTGTGGACAGCTGAGTTCCCTTGGAGGAATCCGCTGTGCCAAGGAGGGGACTTGGCGGAGCCAGAGCATTTCTGGGCAGGGTCAGGGTGCCTGCAGGGAGCTGGCACCATCTGCCTCTGAGCCAGGGCTCTCCCTGAAACAGCAGCAGGGACAGAGGAGCTGTGCTGAACCCAGAGGGGCTCCTTCTGTCCTTCCTTTCCACGAGTGGGGCTCCCTTGTCCTCAGGAGACTCCAGCTCTGTTTCTTCAGTGCTGATGCAGAGCTTGGTTCATTGCCAAACTCAAACCTACAGGTCCCATTCACCTCTCAGCTATTGCTAATAATGTCTACTTCTATTTCTTTCTTTTTTTCAAATTACACACAAACAGGAGTTGTGTAATTCCTGTCTTCAGCCTTTTTGCTTTCCCCTGTGACTGCAATTCAAAATACTAATAGAACAAATGGTGACTTGACCTTTTTACTGACTAAACAGGGCTGTGAAGGGGACAGCCTAGAAAGGTACCTTTTTCTCTGAAGGAAAACATATTTTCAGTAAACTTTGTGATACTAGGATTTCAGGTGTAAAGTCTCCTGCTTCATTGTCTGCTGTCCCATGTCAGGTATGAGGCTGTGTCTATATCTTGTCCTATCACAATGTTAATCCACATAATTTAAGTGATGGAAACCAATATTTTCATGCTGAAATTTATGCCAATTATGTATGATTCAGTTGTGAGTTTGTTACGCTGAGTGTCTCATCTTTGGGGGGAAGAGGAGGTGGTATTTTAGGAGTTGGTTGCCCTGCAATGCTACCAGTGCATCTCATAACCAGGGAAATTTTAACAACTTAATGAATTTAAGCTGACTCCTGAGAACTTGACTGTGCAACTCTATAGTCTCTAGCCCAAGTTGTATTACAGGAACATGTAAACATCATCCATCTGATTTGTCCTTTTCCAGCCCTACATTTTCTCAATTACATGGGTGCACAATATGTGCTCTGCTTTCAGTTCCCACACAGTTTCCACTGAACCCCATTGCATAACCACGTGGAATAAGTGAAATATGAAGTATGTCTGTGTTTGGAAAGTGTCCTGGTTTTGTTACCTGGATTCACAGTTTCTAAACAGATAGGATAGTTGTCATATTAAAGTAATAAAAAACAAACATGAAAACCTTCCTATTTAGGGAAGAAAATCATGACTCAGCCCCAGAACAGATGAAACTTACAGTTTATGAAAAGCAGAAAAATGAGTGTCAAAATTGGTTCAGAGGTGGCAGCAGCCCTGAATTTTGAATGTTCACTGTGGTGAATTGTTCTTCCCATGGTTACACTGAGCAGTCACAGCTTTGGTTGTCATTTGTGTTCAGACTTTAGGGAAGCTCTGCTGGAGAAGGATGGATGTTTTTGCAGTGGTACAGGCAGTTCTGCTCATGGTCCTGTATTTTGCTTCTCAACCAAGAGCTTTATATTTTCACTGAATGCAGAATATTTTTAATATGAACATTAGAGTTAAAATGCTCTACAGGTTCCAAGTCCTTTGGTGACAGTGGAGGGAGGTGTTGGCACATCTGGAGCTTGACACTTTGCTTGTTCCTGTTGTATAAACTGATCAAAGTATGAGCTGTTTTCAAGAAAGGCAGCTTTTCCAGCAGATGCACTCACCATGCCCCCCGGAACTGTCCCTTAGATGTGTTCATCACCTCTGGATCTGCCTGTGTGGTGGATTCAGAGATAAGACAAGGGAAAATGACCCTAAGACGAAGCAGGGTAGATTTATTTTTGATATATGGAATAAATCCTTGCCAGTGAGGGTGGGGAGGCCCTGGCACAGGGTGCCCAGAGAAGCTGTGGCTGCCCCTGCATCCCTGGCAGTGTTCAAGGCCAGGCTGGACACGGCCTGGAGCACCCTGGAACAGTGATTACATGATTTTAATGTCCCTCCCACCCCACACCATTCTGGGGTTCTGTGCACTGGGCCATCAGACAGGAGGTTTTTCTGAGTGGGGTCACACCTGCCCTCTGTGGAGAATGGCAAGAACCAACTCCCCAGTTTGTGGTGATAGGAAAGGCCTCTCCTAGGATGCCCTGCACTCTTCTGCAGATGTACCCCAGTTCTGCTTCCTCGACTGGTATGTTCACCTCCCTGCCCCTGTCCCGGAGGAAGCCGCTGGGCCGAAGCTCGTCCTCGCCGGAGCCACGGTGCGGTGGCGGCGGCCAGGGAGAGCTGCCTTCCTCAGTGGCCCGTGGGTCCCCGTCCCGCAGCCACGCCCTCGCTATCCCCCCGTGAGCCCACACCCTGGCCCCTCCTGAGTTCCGCCTCTGAGTCCTCACACCATCGGACCCTGATGCTCTCCCCGCCTCTGCCTCCCCGGGAAAAACCCCTGTACGTTCCCAGTTCTTGGTTCTCTGCTCCTGGGTGCAATAAACCCCGTGGAATTTCCATACGAGCACCCTCCTCGTTTCTCTTCGTCGCGGGATTACACAGCTATCCGGTGTGTGTGTGTGTGTGTGTGTGGGGACGCGTGTCTGTGGCGCCGAGGGGCTCCCGGCTGGAGACGTTTCCGGAAGGCCGCGGCACCTCACCGACTGCAGCCCCGGCGCGACAGCCCTCCTCGCTTGCCGGTGCCCTCCTGCTGCTCGGCCCCCTTGCCGTCAAGCCTTTTTCATAATATTCCTGCCAGAGCTGCTCCCAGGGCTCTGGCTCAGCCCCTCAGGGCGGCTGGCGTACCTGCTGGCAGCCCCAGGAGGCTGAAGGAGGGGAGGATCCTGCAGAGACCTCTGCAACAGTGCCATGGAGGAGAGAGCTCACACAAGGGACTGGAGTCTGTGTTTGGGAAAAAAAAAAAAAAAAATTAAACCCTTAGCTTCCTGCTAGTAATTTATCACACCCAGACTTTGCTCTTACTGCAGGACTTTGGAAATAATATTACATTTCAGGTTTCCAAGGGTTGAGTAGGGAATTTTAAGGACCAGACTGAAGGAAGCATGTTCTTATCATCACTGTGTTTGATTTAGTGTTCTTTGTAAACCAGTGGGAGGTGGTGGGTTCAGGGACTATTCATAAATACAGCACATTTAACTGGGCTGTGTTTAAACCCCCAGAGTTTTTAGTGTTTTAGCTTCAACACCTTGGGATGCTCTGAGGGCTCAGTTTTCAGGAGCCCAGGTAACACTTCTGCATGAGAATGTAACTTAAAGTCAGCTCTCTGCTGATAGAAATTCTTGTGGTGGAAGAGTGATTTACCTCAGTGGATAATCTGGTTTTTGGGGAGTAAATGGCAGCAGCTACAGCTCCTGAGCTTTTCTAAAGTGATGAGAGACAGCTGCAGCTGGAAGCGGGGAGGCAATTCAGGTGGAGTCAGGAGGGCCATGGGCACTTGCACAAGCTGAGGATTTGTGTCAAACTCATCTTCCAATTTTTCCGTTGTGCATTTTTTACTCCAGGAATTATCAGGGTAACTCCAGCTCCAGCTGCTGAGGAACTTCACCCAAGATACTCAGCAAAACTCTTCAGGCTGTGTTGCCACAAGGGTCCTTCACTCCCACAGCAGATCAGGGGTGCAGCTTTCTTCCCTAAGCATCCTCAGGAGCCTGGGCTGCCCTTGCCAGCCTGGGAACAAGGACTTGGTCCCTGTTCAGATGGGGAGGGTCACCTACAGAACCCATAGCATTGCTGGTGGCCTCCCTGCTGCAGGATTGGACTGGTCAGACCCCTCTTACAGCACCCTGGACCTGTCCTGCTGATGCTGTGTGAGCACATGGTGAATAAAAGCATATTCCTGTGTCTCACTGGGAATTATTTTTCTGAGAGGATTCACAGCACATTTGGAATTCTGCATATGTTGGTTTCTTGTGATTAATGCAAATGAGGGCTTGTTGATCCCAGGCTGGATAAAGCATAATTGTTATAACCAAGAGAATTGGGAGGAGGCACTGGGGAAAAAAAAAGTAGGCTGTCTTCCCTAGAGGGATCCAGGAAAATTAGACTAATAACAGAAGGTGTGTTGGCTGGAGAAAAGCTTAAAATAAAATTTATGGGTTTTGCTTTCACACAATGTAATTGCATGTATGTAGATGGGAAAGCACTGGATGAATTCTGGTTTGTTTGTCTCTATGTCAAAGTCTGGCAGCAGCTTTGGTGCAACCTGGTGGTGCATTTCATCTTGCATTTTTTGTCTGAACATTCATGCATTGAACTCAAATATGGTTTTAATGAGTATCTGAGTGCATATAAAATAAAACCCAAGAGCTACACAAGCATAATCAAAATGAATTTGCAAAGTGGGAAAAGGAGGGGGAAGGGGAGTAACAAATGTTTGCAGTTCTTGCCATGGCTGTCAGATGTTCATTTTGGTGACAAATGTGAAATGTAGCGGCAACCTGACCTGAATGCATCCAAATCAGCAGGGGAGCCCTGGCCCAGCGCCACAAGCTGCACATCTGTGTCACAGCCCTGGGGGCACATCTGTGTGAGAGCCCAGTGGGCACATCTGTGTGACAGCTCTGTGGGCACATCTGTGTGACAGCTCTGAGGGCACATCTGTGTGACAGCCCTGAGGGCACATCTGTGTCACAGCCCTGGGGGCACATCTGTGTGACAGCCCGGTGGGCACATCTGTGTCACAGCCCTGGGGGCACATCTGTGTGACAGCTCTGAGGGCACATCTGTGTGACAGCCCGGTGGGCACATCTGTGTCACAGCCCAGGGGACACACCTGTGTGCCAGCCCCAGGGACACATCTGTGTGACAGCCCTGGGGGCAGAGGGATGAGCTGCCAGCTCTGCACAGGGGCACTGGCTCCCCCCCTCCCAGTCTGGGGGGGGCACCTGGGCCATCATCACTGCAACACTACAGGGTTTTTCCTCATAATCTGCTGCCTGCATGGAGCTCTGGCATGAGGCAGCACTGGACAGTTGGTGTGACTCTGGCATTTTTAAAAGCATTATCAATTCTCTGCAGCATTTTTAAAAATATTTTTTTACTCTGTTATATGCAGTTTGTTCCTGGTTCTACTTCCAAGGGACTGAGAGAAAACCCTGGATAGAGCACCCCTGCAGTTGCTGGGAGTTGGTGCTACTCAGCAGTGCACTCTTGGTGCAGTTCCATGCAGAGTTTGCTCTAAGAACCATTTGGCAGCTCCAGCTGTGACTTTCAGGAAGCAGGTCCTGCTGGCTCTGCTAACAGTTCCCAGACAGTTACAGCCTTGGGTCTCTCCTTCCAAGCTCCTGAATCTCTCTTGCTCTGTTCTTCTTCATCACTGCAGCTCTGAAAACAGCAACAATCAGTGTTTCTGTTTATACCAGAGCCTCCCATGCAAGCCAAAGTTAGGGTTCCCTTCTGTTGGTGGCTGGAAGTGCCTGGTGCTCACCCAGGGAGGCTCCTCAGAGGGGTTGTGTGCAGGGGCAGAATTCCCACACCCACCACTGACCCTTCCACAAGTTACAGGTGAAAGAGTCACCACATTACCTCCAGAGAGCAGGAGAACAGAACCAAGCTTTGCTGAATGTTTGGTGAAACTCACAGGAGAGTCACAGTGACCTGTGGCAAACCAAGGAACCCAAGGACATGAGGATCCCACGCTGGAGGAGACCCAGGGCTCTGCCCAGGTCCTACCTCCAAAAGAGGGGGTTTCTTTGATGAGGATGAATATTTGAAGTTAATTTCTTTTCATGAATGGGACATTCAGCCAATACTTTTTTGGTTTATAGTTCTTGAAGAATGCTTCCAAACTGTCACCCATTGCCAAAGAATGCAGAGCAGTTTTCCATCAAGCTGCAGGACATCTGATGTAGTTCAATGGGACAATCTACCTGTCCAAATTAACAGGCATTACACTTTACAGGACTGGAGCCTCCAGAAAAGTTCATGCTCCACAACTACAGCGATATATGAGGGAATTTTGATTTCTTTACTGTTACTATTTTAGAAGTACCTGAAGAATCAGTTTAATAAATGACTCCAAACTTGCCTCTGCCCCCATCAAAGGGTACTTGAACTCCCAGGTCTGAAGCCCTGCTGTAATTCTACAAACTCTGCGATGAGGTGAGGTTGCTCCTGACTGGGATGTGTGCTCTTCTACAGGATGTGACCTCTTATAGAGCCTTCTGAGCAGGCTCAGCAAGGCAGAGGGGCACACATCAGAACATTCTTTGTAAGAGATTGTCTTCTGCTGCAGATCCTTATGCCTCAGCATAAGGACATAAAAATGACAAAAATGACAATAAATGACATAAAATTGCCAATTCCCCAACTGGCACAGAGGGTAGAGGGTTGAGTGTGGATGTGCTGGGAGACATGGGAGCACCACATGATGAAAATCCAAGTAACTCCTTGAGGGCTCCAAGCTGGGCAGTGAAGGAGCCTGGCTGTGAGCACTGTTTGCCTCTCCTGCTTATGTAGAATTCTCCCAAATATCTTGTTAAATGACTTCATGGGTTCACCATCATGGGACCAAGAACCAAACCACTTCCTGTGTGGACTTCCCTGGTCTTCCATCTCTTGCAAATTACCTTTAAATCATACAACCCTTGGGCATAACAGAAATAACATTTTAACCTTAGCTGTATCCAGAGAGCCTCTTGGCCCCTCAGCCCCCTCCATGTCCCAGGGAGGGACAGCAAGGTTATGTTTTTTGGAGGGATGACTCATACTCCTGCCATGGGCAGAGAATCAACTATTCCATCAACTAAGATCCCCTGTAAGCTGTCCAAGCAGAAAAATTGGCTGCAACTATAAAGGTAGCTGGTAGCCTGCCTTCTCTTGGAGGTAAAGGGAGCTGGAGAGCTGCCACTGTGGGAGTGTGCTTCAAAAATAGGGACAGAAATGAGGAAAATGTTAAAGCAGGGAGTAAATGCCAGTTAGAGAGGCTGTTATAAACAACTCTGAGGGCTCACCAGCACAGGACTCAGAGCTGACCTTGAGCAGCACATCTCTTGGTAGCCCACAAAAGGCAGGCTGGGCAGCCAGCTCTGCAGGAAAGTTCATTAAAAACCATATTTTTAACATTCAGATTATTGTCAAAACAGGGAAGTTTATATTTAAATTTAACAAGCAATTTAATAACATGGCTGTAACTCAGTTTGGCTTCTGAGGGAAGTGGGAATTGCTTCTTCTGTCTAATCTCAGGGTTTGGTTCTTTCCACACACCTTCCTGAGATGCTGTGAGCCTCCAACCACTGTGTGATCATTTTCTTCTCACAGGAAAATTCAAGGAGTGGGTTGCACAGCACTAGCCTGTGAGCAGTGTCCTCTGCTGAACTTTACAGGGGGAGAACTGCAGGGCTGTGGGAGAACAGGTGAAATAACCCTCAGCACTGGCTCCTTTGGAACTGAGGGGCAAAACTTTTTAATCTCAATTTCTGAGGCTGCACCTCCTCTGTCTGGAGCACAGGCTTACAGAGAGGAAATGTTTGGATCAGTGCACACTGAGTGTCCCTGAAGGAATCCTTCCCTGGGAGGGTGGGGAGGCCCTGGCACAGGGTGCCCAGAGAAGCTGTGGCTGCCCCTGGATCCCTGGCCGTGCCCAAGGTCAGGCTGGGCACTGGGGCTTGGAGCAACCTGGGACAGTGGGAGGTGTCCCTGCCCATGGCAGGGGTAGCACTGGATGAGCTTTGAGGTCCCTTCCAACCCAAACCATTCTGAGATTCTCTGCCTCCAGCATCTTCAGTTTGCTGCTGATGAGGTTGGGTTCACTGGACAGCAGAGCATTTCAGCCCTGATCGAGTAGGAAACATCACTGGTGGGATCTCCTGGGCTGTGTTTGTGATGTGGGACTTGCACAGGGCCAGAGCTGCTGCTCCTGGCTGTGGGCAGGGTTCTGGCAGTGCCTGACATGGATGGAATTGGTTCATTCTCTCAAGCACCTTTTGGAAGGCACATGACCTGTCCTTTCATGTGAAAATGTCATTTGGGTGTTGTTTCCATCATAATTGGCTTCTAGAACCAATTATCCTATAAATAATCTTTCTAAAGGTCATCATAAATTTTCTGCCTTTTTTTAACATACATTTGTGTTCCAGCTTTGAGTTTTTCTCAGCTTTTAGTCATTTTTGTAGCTTTAACCTTCCACCTGCCTCGTTTACTTCAAGGCATGCTGCAAATGTCCCAGGCATAATGACTTTACCAGGATGTCCCCCTTTAAGCAGCAGTCTGCAGCACTTAGACACCCAGAGACCAGGTTTTAATCAGCCTTGACTGAAGACTAAAAATGATTCACTCCTGTCAGCATTGGGCAGCACAACAAAGAGTTCTACAGCAAATCACTTTAGCAGAAATATGTTGGCATGTTTCTATAGCAACTAAGGAAAAATATTTCACACAAAAGTCCATCTGCTGCAACAGAGGGGGAGATCTGGCCAAGGATCCCATTAGAAATTAATCTTAATTTGCAAATTTTATTTTTGAAAACCTCACACAACCACTTGCACAAAAAGACAGAATGTGAGAGGCAAGAGAATTGATTTTTTTGATAGATGCTGTCAATTAATCACTAAGCTGATCTTTAATTTGGGGAGCAGTGATTGTCTAAGGCTGAAAAACCCCAGTGCCTTGGAGAGGTTCATCTCCAGGGCTGTTTACCCACCAAGCTCCATCACACCATCTTGTACTCAGAGTATTTGGAAACAGTCGGGATATTTTCGAGAGCCTGGTAGCAGGCATCCAATTTTTTTTTTTAATCATTTTGGTTTGATTTACTTGTAAAGAGTTACTCAAATTTATCCAACCATATAAAATACTTTGTAGAAGCCATCAAAGTGAGGAGAAGGGGGAAAACCAATGCGATAATTTGGACAGCAATGCATTTTATTTTATTTTATTTTATTTTATTTTATTTTATTTTATTTTATTTTATGTCAACACTTCAAAGCCTATTGGAGCCGTGCTCAGGAGATCTGAAACATTTTACGGGGTGCTTGGTGTCTGTGCTGCAAACCATCTCCAACTCTGGGATCTCTTGCACAACATCCCCAGCCTGCTGCCAGCACCTCTTTCTTCCTCACTTGCTGCTTTCTCTGTCACCTCTGGCACTTCAACAGAGGCCCCAAAGTAAATTTTATAAAAGATATTAAAAAAGCAACCAGAAGTCTCTTCCACCTCAGGAGTGTGTAGCCCTGGTCCATTAAGGTGTTCCAGGTCTCCAGGAACTGTGTCCATGAGGAGGGAAGTGTAGCTTGTGGAGACTCTTGAAAATCTGGGCAAGGAATTGATATTTTCCCACTCAGGCCCACAGGGAGTGACTGAGGGCAGGCACAGAGCTCAGAATTCCAACTTCAGCTTTCCTGCCCCACTTTTAAGGACATTTCCTTCCCTCGGGTTTGGTACCAACGATTCAAACCTTGTTTGATTGCAGCCCTGATTGCTTTGCCCTGCCATTGGCAGTTTTACTGTGCATAGCTCTCCTGCCCTCTCTGCCAGAGATGATAAAAGCAGTGCTTGCCTCACTGGAGCTCCTAGTCCCTCTTATCTCTTGCTCCAGCCCTGGTCATGTGTCATTTTTACCATGGTCAAGAGTTGGGTGGAAACCTTGAGTGGGCAACTGCTCCAAAGCCTTCCTGCCCTGAGGGGCTCTGGCAAAGCACAGCTGGGTTTGGAAGATGGATTGTACCCTGGGATTAACATTTGCACATATAACATGTTTGTGAATTCAGGCTCTTAGTCATGATTTTGGCTGGTCTGATAGAATTTTTCTTGGGTGGATACCAGAGCTGCTGTTGAAGGATAGTTCTTGTTCATTGGTTTAACTCTTGGGAGCAGCCAGAGGATTTCTTTATTATAACTTTACCTTTCTGAAAATATTTCAGAAATATTAACATTTTCCATGATAAGCCTATGATAAATTCAACACCAAAACAAACAAACAAAAGCCCAAACAATCAAACAAACCCCCCAAACAATCTGGCTATATCTTTCGTTTTGGAGCTGTCTAGGCTAAATCCTCCTGAGTAAAAACTGGCATTGTCCCTTTTAGGTAGAAAATCAGCTGCAATGGGGGTGCATCAGAACCTCAAGGCTCCAGTAACCTGCTTGCTGTGTTCCCACTAGAAGGGCAGCTTTTACCTGGCTCAGGGCTTGCTCCACCAACATTGTTCTAACTTGCTGGGTGTCGTACCTCTTGGTACAAAGTAGTAGAACACTGGGATGAAAAAGAATTTTCACTGGATCTGAATTATGAGCCCTCAAAATTTTTTTCTGGCATGTTTATCAGTTTATTTCCCTTTAGTTTCTTTGCTCCATCAGCATCTAAGAATGCTGGACATGGAGAGACAGAGTGGATTTGGTAGTTGGTTTATCACATCGTTCTAAATTGGCCTGGAGTGCTGTGAAACACTTGCCTATAATTCTCAGAAAAGATTTTGGACTGAAAAGAAAAATTGAAAAAAGAAAAAAAAAGAAAAATTCTGGACTGAAAAGACAGGAAAATTTTCCAACTATTTTTGTACATCTACCACTTAATTGCCAATTTCTGTGCCCCCACTGTGTCGTGCCATAGAAGCACTCCAGCAGTTTCTGCCTGCCCTTAATATTTAGTGCTTCATGAACCCTTATTAATTAGGATATTAATTTCCATATGTAACTCTGGAACAGTGCCATGCTGGGAAGCAGCTTTTCACACATGTCATTATTCTGGGTTTGCTCACTATGCCCTCCCCCTGGTGCTGTTTATTACAGTGCACGTCAGGTAGAGCTTGGAGAATTAATATTTGGGTGGGAGAACAGGAGTTTGGGGAGGGTTTATTTAGTGTCAGACTGTTTCTTAAAATGCTATAGATCCATATTTGTGATTTTTGGTTCCTGTATAGCAAATGATTTCCAAGGTTTTCATTTTTGGTGTTGTGGTGACATTTTCCAAGGGTGTGTGCAGAGGCACCCCTTGCTCTCATTGTTCACTAGGGGGGCACTCTGGGATGTGTTCTTTGGTATCTACTGCTTAGGACTAGTTCCTCAAACAATGCTGTATTTATTTCTTCTACCTGACTAGAGAAATGAGTGACTTCAGTGCCAGAATAACAAGAATGAAAATAAAACCACCACTGTATGCAGAGACAATAACCAAAGCCTTAAGGAGATGTAGAGGGACTGTTTACATGAGCATGGAGTGTCAGGACAAGGGGAATGGCTTCCCACTGCCAGAGGGCAGGGATGGATGGGGATATTGGGAAGGAATTGTTCCCTGGGAGGGTGGGGAGGCCCTGGCACAGGGTGCCCAGAGAAGCTGTGGCTGCCCCTGGAGCACCCTGGAAGTGTCCAAGGCCAGGTTGGATGGAGCTTGGAGCAGCCTGGGACAGTGGAAGGTGTCCCTACTTATGGCAGGCAATGGAATGGGATGGGCTTTAAGGTCCCTTCCAAACGAAACCATTCTGTGAGTCCATGATTCAATGGCTGCACTCACTAACATCTGACACCTTTCCCTAAAAATGTCCATCAAGGACACAGATTTTGGTGTGAAAATCCCAGCTCTTGTCTGGCTGCTGACTTGAGGCACCAGCTCAAAGCAAACCCCTTTTCTGCTCTGCAGGTTCACATCCAGAGGTGAACTGCCATCCACACCCCTGGAGTTGGTGTTCATGGGGAATGCTGCACAATTTCAGCACCAAAACCTGTCCCACATTCCCTATGTTGACACAAAGACATCTTTGATCCCTTGGGTAAGCAGGGCCATCCTTGCAATCAGTGGGGTCCCACATGAATTGAGGAGGATCAACTACAGCAGGCCTTGGTGGGGAATACAAAACTTCTGAGTTTTAAACTCAGTTTGGCATGTTTGAAAGAGAATTAGGTGCTTCTTTGACTTTTAAGTGATCTGAAGGGGAATGTGCTTGATACAGGTGGTAAGAATTATTCTTGGATCTCTCAGATAGTCCAGGCACACACCTATTTTCATTCCTCACAAGTGTATCTCTGGTGAGAGGGGTGGGGACACCAATTAAGAGGAAAGCCATTTTCCACAGTAGCTCAGCACCTGAAGTGAGTCTTCTGCAGATTAAGCAGAATGCTCTCCAGAGGTTTTGCCAAACAAATTTTTCGGATTTCTTCAGGATTCTAGTCATGGCCTGTGATCTGAGACATTTGCCAAGAATTCAGCAGGAAGAGAAAAATTACCCCAAGCCTGAAGGTCTGAACAGGGAGGTGGTTTGTGGTTTCATGGGATTGCATCAGAAGTCTGATTTTCCCAGCAAAAGATATTCTCTCTGCAAACAATGAATCCCCTAAAACCACAAGTGCCATGAAGTCAAGCAGCATGTGGCTTGGATAGCACCAGGCCAATTTGTCAACTCTGGTTCTTTCAAAGAGAAGGAAATAATGAGTGGAAAAACATTGAGATAAAAAAGAAAAACCTCAGGATACTTTCTACGGATTAATTCTCCCAAAGCAGAATATAACCTCACTTTTTTTCAGTGGAAGTCCCCTGGATTTGTACTTAAGCAGTACTTGTAGGTGATCTGAATAATACTGATTTTTAATGTAGGGGTATTTTTTAACTGGCACGGGGAGTGTTATTGTAGGTAACCCAGTATTTTGTGGGAATTTCAATTTCGTTTCAGAATCCAGACTAAATATTGTGATGAATTTCTAGCAGATAGTCTCAACAGAAAAATACTCTTTACGAGGTGAAACTGCTGCTGTGGATCCAGGAGTGGATGCTGGGCTGCTGATGTTGGGATGCCACGGACAAGGCTGAGGATTTTGAAGTGTCCACCCCAATCCTGCCATGTCACTCAAATTGGTCACAGTATATAAAATTATTCTTTGAAGAAAAAATATTTTCTTTACCTACTTTACTAAACATGCCAGACAATCTCCCTTTCCCAACAGCAGTATCAAAATAATTTGAAAAAGTATTTACCAGTTTTACTTAATTAATTTTTGGCTTTCATCTTTGGGATATTAAAGATGGGACTTCTAAAATATTCCAGTTTACAACAAGAAGGTACTTTCTGCAGTTCTTGTGGGTGAAATTGTGGCTTCTTGAAGTCATGGAGATAAGAAGAATATTTAGGTATTACCATAAGGATTTTGTGAAAGATGAACTCCACAGGAAAAGCAAAATTTCTCAGTGGCTTTGCTAAGATGGAAACAAGAACACATCTTTTTATTCTAAAAATAAACTGAGTAATGCAAGTCACGTTATTCTGCATGAGTAACAATGATGATTTCAGTCTGGAAGTTCTTTTTGCAGTCTCTAAAACTGAAATATTTAATGTCCCTCTTGCTGAACACTCAGATTTTCCATAACTGACCCAGCCATTGCACAGGTGAGCATCACATTGCAGGTGCTGCTCCCAGTGCTTTAACTCAGGGAATTCCTCTCTCTTGTCCTTGAATCCTCACTGGTGTCACCAGTTTGATTTCAGACTGTTGAGTCTTGGTCTGAGCAAGTCTGGCTCTGGGTGAGTGTCGTCACAGCAGCAGGGACCCAGCTTCTGTCAGAGCCACTGCTCAAAACCCCTGTCACAGCCACTGCTCAAAACCCCTGTCAGAGCCACTGCTCGCAGCTCCAGGGTTGGCAAGGACAAAATCAAAATAGACACTCCTTCTCTAACAAGCAAAGGTATTAGGGAAACAGTCCCTGTATTTAATTTTCCCTGGAAAGAGGAGACCTAAGGTGTCAGCTTATGAGCAAAGGTAGATCTGCAAACCATTCTCCTCCATTGTTTCAAAACAGCAACAGCATGGAAAAAGGGATTGATGGCAAGAGAATGGGGAGTATTGCTGGCTAACACCACACTGCACCCTGAATCTTTTCCTCTTTAATAAAATAACTGAGAAAGTCAATCTGGAACCATTAAGCAATGGGTGAGATGGTGACTCTCATGCCAGGACCGGTTTGTTCCCACTGCATTACTCCAAACCTCTGAGGCCCCTACGTCCTGAATTTGGTGCAGACTCCCACACAGGTTGGCACTTGGGCTCACTGAAGGGCAGACCTGGGCAATGAGAGCTAAAAAGTTCCATTCTCCAGCGAAGGGCTGTGACAGATCTGTGCACTCCACATATCAGCCGTGCAGGGACAAGGTGCACCCACCACTCCTGGGGCTGGGAAACCAAGCACAGAATTCCTGCCTACTCTAAAATTAGCTCTTGAACCTCTGTGAAAATCCAGTAAAGAAACAGAAGAGGTTGTAGCTCCATTTCTCTCTACATTATGTTTGTTATTTAGTTCCAACTTAAACAATATCCTACCCAGTTTTTGAACAGCCCAGGGAATATGGGGATGGCTCAGTGGAGGGGAACTAGGGGCTGTCAGACATCAGTTCAGAAGAAGACTGGACACCAAGATAAGCCAAATGTGGAAAATACAGTGGTTTATACACAAATATAGGTGTAGGCCAAAGGTACAGGAGAAAAGTACTTTGAAAGTCACATTATCTTTGTGTTACCCCATTAAATGTTTACTTTCACTGTAGCTGTAGGCAGCAGGATGATATCACAGAACAGGAGTGTCCTCAGTGTCCAGTGTGGGTCTGTGTCGTGCTTTTCCTGCTGGTGGTTGATAGAAGTGGACATTTGCTGCTTTTCCTTTTATCCCTTCAGATGCAATAAAAGTCCCAAATCCAAAAGTTCCTCTCATCTGTGCAGGACCAGAACCTCTAGCTGAGGGTTTGGGAAGGGTTTTCATGGGAATAGAGAGTAAAAGACAAACAGCCTGGCCTGGAGATCCCAGGCCATGTTGGGAACACCAGTAGAAAATCTGGGTGGATCATTATCAGCTGGACAGTTTGGTCTGGGCAGCTGAGACAATAACAGATCAAACCCTTTGGTGATGCTGGTTGGCCCTGAGAGGAGTCACCCAAAAGTCTCCAACCTCTATTTGGCTGGTGTTGAAAACAGGCATGGGGTAAATTTTTTTGGGAAGCACTGATCCCAATAAACTGGCCAAAAATGAGTTTGTTACTGAAATCTGAGGTTACCTCCTACAGCAATTTTTTAGGGAATGTGTGCCCCCCCTTTTTCCATGCCATGATAATGGAGGCTGAACTTCTGCCTTGAAACCTTCTCTTTCCATATTTTCAATCCTTTTTTAAACTCTCAGTCCTTCCTTCCCACACCTATTTCCAGCACTAGGCTCTATCCCAGCAGAGCCAGAGGCATCTGATTTACTAAAAACAAGCAAGCATGGAACAGACAGGATCTGTCCTTTTTTCCACAGGGCGTAAGCCACATGTAGTAAGGAGTAAAACTTGAAGCTAGAGTTTATTCAAAAGATAAAACGGATGGGCCCGGCCCAGTTAAAATTGAGATGGCTCAAGAAGTGTCTGCCCACATCCCTGTAAATCATGTGGTTTGATAAGTCAGCACAGTGCAAATATCCTTCCTTTGGGCACCTGCAAGCGCTTTGTTTGGACCCCAGCAATCCCAAAAGCTGCTTTCAGATCTCTGTGTTCCATCCCTTGCCTTTTGCTCAGGGAGAGATTTGGATTGGCTCCCTCTTTAATTTAAATCATTTGCCCATTGCAGCTGCTTTTACAGGCACCAGTCTCTGGTTTCACAAGACTCTCCTAGTCCCAGGTACCTGGTGGAAGCAGCACTGGGTACATCCCTGCCTGCAGCACACCTGGGGCTCCAGCAGTTCCCTCAGGTCTGGGAATGTCGGGTGTCCCATCCGTGCCCCTCTCACTCACACTGTTCTGACTGAGCTTTTGCCCATGCTTTCTCTTCAGAAACTGAGCAGGGAAGCTCGAGACAACAAAGATTTCAAGGAAAAACAAATGATAAGCTACAAATGAGGTTGTGGGGGTGCAAGAACCACACGAGTGTTACAGTGCAGCCAGCACACGGAGAGAGCTCATGTGGATGGTGGTGGAATAGTGACAGGTTTCATTTCTTTGCCTTTTGCCAGCTGTTTGTGAGCTGCTGATGTAGGACATGACTTCCACTGTCATTTTTCATGAAGCACCTTTGGTTCCTTATCTGTTCTGTCTTCCTGATTCCCACAGTCATGAAATCATTTTCAGAAGTGTTGGGGGGGGGTTTTGTCTCGTAGTAAAACTCAAGACTTCCCAGGTCTCACACAGACCCTCACAGTGAACACCTTACAATCCAAACAGACAAGAAAATTCTCTTGATTCCGTTTACACAGTGTTTGGGTACCATGACAGTGCAGCTTGTTGAAAGATTTCAGAAACAAAACCCAGGTGTGGAGCCTTCCATGCCAGCTCTTCACTCACACCCCTCCTCCCAGAGCATGTTTTGTTTGTATCCCTTTCCAGTTCTTGGTGCAGAAAGATAAAAAGGGTGGGATTCACCTCTCCTCACTTCAGAAATCTGGAAGCTAGGGATCCAGGCTGCACTAATTGTTTGGGCTCCCTGCAGAGCTGGAGCCCCTGGGAGTGATTCCCCTCTCTTGGGGTTAAATCACCTCTACAGGCTCTCCCTGTGCCTGTGACTGCCAACACCCGCGAGGGACCAGTGACAGCTGGGAGTCTGTCCCCTGCATGGTGAGGGAGTGATGCCACCATCAGGGACAGGACAGGCTTGTGGGAACTGCCCATTCTCACAGGAGCTGCTGGCCTGGGATTTGAAGATGCTCTGCAAAAGGGTTCCAAAGGGCAGGTGGGCTCTCCTCAATGCCCAGGAACCATCTCAAACTTTGCATTAATGGCCATTTCTTAGGGAATAATGTTCTGTCTGGTATTCTGTCCTCAGCTGTGTCCCTTCTCAGCCTCTTGAGGCTGAGCAGCCCCAGCTCCCTCAGCCTTTCCTGGGCAGGGAGATGCTCCAGGACCTTCCTCATCTCCTTTGCAAACAATTATCTGAAAATACCATCAAGAGAATAAATAATCCCTCATGCAATTAATTTACACACAGACTGCTCTCATGCAGTTATCATTCTCTTGGGAAAAACTTTCCTTTTCTTGGGTCTTCACATCTTGTTGAGAAAAAAAGTAACTCAGAGAGGGACAAAAAATGTATAACAAAACTTAGTTGCTAAGTGGTGTATATTTGAATAGTTCTTCATGAATATTAGTCAGATATTTCCTCCTCTTATGATTATACACCCTGTGAGTGGAGATTGTAAGGACTAAGAAAAAACCCCAACTAGTCTCACCACAACCAAAGGTATAATTTCCCTGAAAACAGAATTTTACCCTTTGTGTATTGATACTGAGAGATTATTTAATTGTGGTATTTAATGCCAAGAAGATTTTAATCAAAATGATCCAGCCCTATTTTTCCCACTCTGAAAAACAAAGCAGAAAAAGAAAATAGAAAAGAAAAACATAAAAGGAACAGGAAAGGAAAACATGTTTTTGGCATATTTTAAAGAATTCTGCTAGTCACCTTTATTAAGCTTTATCAAAGTCACACAGTCAGATGAAGACTTAGGAGAAATGTAAAAACTAAGGATTTGAAAATCTATTCCCTAGAAATTATATTCATGGATGGTAAAGGTTGTATCATGAATACTTTCTAAAATATTGGTCACAGGAGGAAAAAAAGTGTAAACCAGGAAAAACTACTTATCATCATTTCATCTGTCTGATTTAGTAATGAGTAAAGAAAGAAGAGAATCCAGTGCCAGATAAGCAGTGCAGATCCTGTATCTGATCTCAGTATCCAGTAAAGTGTTCTCAAGGTGCTTCTGTTACTCCTGAAGAGCTTCAGCTCACAGGCAGCAAGAGCACTTTTATTTCATAGTGATGCATCTCCTCTCAGTTAATTCAGTGTATCAGTCACCAGCTGCAATAAGCTAAATTCCTAAATATTTTCTGTCTCCTTTTCCTGCAGAACATTTTGCTTTACTTTCATGTCCAAAGCTACAGAAATGCTTTGCCCACTCTGAGCTCAGTAGTAAAATTAAAGAATAGGATATTTGACCCTCTTGACATTCACCAATAATTTGGAGGGTTTTCCATTTGTTATTTTCCCATTAGAATATGAACAGATTATTGTTTTTTAATTTTCTATCTATATATTTGGGAGATGGCTGGCAGTGTCTCTTTCCAAGTACTCCTGCATGAAGCAGAGGAGACAACAGCTCTGGGGGAGAGCTGCAGACAGGAGATGAAGCAAATTACATTGTCCAACTACCAGTGCCAGTAAATTTGGATAAAACCAAGACCTTCCTCCTCATGGAGCTGGGTGTAACTTTACAGTCAATCAAAGCTGCAGAAGCTGCAGATCTTTCAAACTGTTGCTGAAGATGGGACAAGGGAGTTTTTCTTCAGGAGTGCCTTAAATGTTGGGTCTTAATCTAAGCTGATGTCTTTTGGCTCTTGCAGCCTTCCCTGCTCCTGTATAGACCAGCAATGAGAAGCTGAGATGTTTTGCTGTGAGACTTCAGCCCTGAAAGGGTCCTGAAAAGGCTGGAATGCTGTGATCCTTGGGAAAATCTTTGCACATATCTGTAATTTCGTTTTCTTGACATTCCCATGCTTTTTGTCAGAAGGAAGGTATCAGGAGTATGCAGGCTGTGTCCATGAGCTTCCATAAACATCTCTGAAGAAATGCCAGAGGATGCTTCAAGGCAGATATGCTGTTGGGCACTGTTAAGTCTGATTTTCTTCAGTATCAGCTGAAGCTCTGATTATTTTCTTTTCCAAAAGGAAAATGGAAGGTCAAATGGCCAAAGGTCAATGGAAAGTAGGCAGACATTCCTGTTAATACAACTGTAGTGTTTCCTTGTTGCCATGATTTTGTGTGTGTAAATGATGATAAAACAAGCACTTACACTGAAAAGAGCAGTTCAGCACTAGACAGGAGCAGGCACCATGAGAAAGTTTCCCTGGTGTAGTTTAAATAAGTGTTCCTTATTTAAAAACAAGTTTTATTTGGCTGGTGTGCAGAGCTCTGTCTTCATAAATGTTTAATCCCATAGCTATCAAACCTTCCTTGACCTCAAGGTTTACAGTAAATGGGGAGAAAAAAAGGAGGATGATGATTCTTTGTAGAAAATCAAGCTTAGAGAACATGGCTGGAGCTGAAAATTGTTCACTGTCATTTTAGAAATGTTGACAGAAATTTATTAAGGTGAAACTTTTCTGGAACATTCCTGAATCTCTACAGCCAAAGACTTGAGAAGATAACAGGAGTGTAAATCCAGGATCCTCCAGGGGCTCCTGAGATGGTCCCTGTAGTGCAGCCTGAAAAAACAGGACAACCAAAGTGGTGTTAGAGACAAAGCAGGGCCAAGCTCACCCCACAGGTGTCACCTTATGTCACCTTCCACATAAATAGGTTTTAAGGTAAATCACTTCATTGCAACATTTTTTTCTTAATGTGCAGAGGACTAATTAATTAATTAATGTGCACATTAATTGCAGAGGACTGCAATGGAATGGGTTGTGAAGCAGATCTGGCTTGGTCTGTGCTTCAGGAGTGGGCTTTGCTTTCTAAAGGTTTGTTTGGAATGGCGAGCGAGGGGTGAATAACTGTCAGTGGATGTTAAGCAAGAGAGGGTTAAGGCCACATTTTCACATATCCCGAATTGTTTGAGGATAGAGCTCAAACTACTGACAACTTTTGGAAATTTGATTGGCCTCTTCACATTTCCATCATCCCTCTTTATATCTCTCCATGTGTCACCTGCCCACTGTGGCTGTTCCTGGAGCAGGAAAGATGGGAGGTATGGGGGAGGGCAAAACTGGCTTCCAAGGGGAGCAGTGTCCATGCCAAATTTAGTGATAATGAAACAGATGATTCCTAGGCAGATCAGACTCTCTGAATGCCTGAACAGGACCCCACTGTGCATTTTAACATGGGAGAATTGGAACTCCAGCTT